>CM071926.1:5775622-6222509 GCA_016081115.2 Rehmannia glutinosa
CTGTATTCTCCCCTTTCTTCTCTTTCTCTCTTTGCGCACGCTTCCCCTTGGATCGAGCACTGTAAGCAAATAATAATACTACAAATTTGCAGCGTGGTAAAAGTACGGAAGCGTGCGCGCAGCGCGCGCGTGTGCGCGCGCGTGGCGCGCGCAAAGCGCGCGCGCAGCGCGCGCGCAAGTGCAAGCGCGCGGGAAGATATATTTTGCCACTTCCTTCTGCTTAGTAATATTCGACTCAGGCTGTAGGCAACTAATCTTCGCTTAACCTCGGTAAATGGGCTTTTCCCAAGTTACTCGAATCGCTCCAATGATTGAAATACCTTATCCGCTACTTCAACTCGACTGGCTTCTCGAGTCGACTGACTAATACCATACGGGTCAGATTCACTGATACTTCTTCAATGAAGTTCTCGATTTGTCCTCCTATACTCAAATGCTTCTGGAATGTTTGAGCCCCCATTTCCGCCTTAAAGCTGATTTGGGATATCTGCAGAAAGAACATTTGACCAAATTTTGTAATAACCTTTATTTATTATAATGATATTACAAGAAAATGTGGGTGCTAACTTTTCTAATATTTTACATGGTATTCATCAAAATCTAAACAATAAATTTCCCAACAATTTTCCTTTTGATGATGCCAAAACTTAAAATATACAAAGAAAATGTTATCAAAAGTATACATACGTATTAATGCGTGTAAATAGAGAAATGAGCACGTGAATCAATTTTTTGGGCTGATTATAAATATTTCGCCTACAAAGTTCGCTTATAAATGTATCATAGCAAACATAAATTATATCTACGCAAATATAGAAATTATACAACTTTTATTCATCATACGTACATTTATGATATACATATGTATTTACAATAGTAAAAATACATTAAGCGGGTGGGACATCAATACTTCATCGCCTTCGCCGTCTCCTTCTTTTTCTTCAAATTATCCTCTCCTGTTGGGAAATTATTTTGTAGATTTTGATGAATGCCATGCAAAACTTAGGAATAATAAATGTTAGCACCCCATTTTTCAGTAAATCGCATTGCAATACACATAAATGCCGGGTTTAGCCGAAGTTAAGCTTTTATTTAAGTATGCAAGAAGACAATCAGATCGGGGAGTGAAAAACCTACCGCCAGCGTACCGAGTGGCGGCAAAAAAGAAGAGAAGATGGAATTGATCAAGATGCAAATCGAAGATGCAAACAGTAAAGTATCAACTGTTAACTTAAGACGTAAGTTTCTACGGCGTTGAAGTGGCGTAAGAGCATCAACGATTGAAGTCACCAAGCTCACCTGGGGATGTTAAGAAAATGCAATAAGTCAAGATAATCGAAGAGATCCATTGGACAGAAATCAAGAGAATTACTTAAATAAGTAATACCTCCATACTACCTTTCGAAGGGGCCTGGCGCTGCAAAAAGGAATAAACCGTCTGGCTCAGACCGTCGTCAACTGGAAAGTCAAGAACATTCATACGGCGGTTGTAATCAAGACCGTAAATAAGACAAGCCAACGACTACAAGTGACTTTCAAAAATAAGCCTATCTTCACGGGCGATTTTGAAAGATCACTATAAAAGGCTAAGGATAACCCGAGAGAAGCTGCTACCATCAACTCCGCTTAACATTCGAGCAAAATTTGAACCAGAACCAAAACATTCTCAAGTCATTCAAGATCCCTTCTGTCTACATTATGAAGGAATCAATCCAACACTACCTATGAAGGGAAAGATAACTTCAATCAAAGATGATGCTTGGAAGACCGCGGGTCTACATTCCACTGAGGATCGTGAGGGAAGTTTCCAAGGTTCAACCACAAGTTTTTTTGGAGGGCTTGATCAAATCCAAGAAGCTTGAGCAAGTGGGATGTAGTAGGTAGCGTTATTCGCCTGAAGAAGCTGAGTTATTCTATCAACAAACCAGGAGTCTGCTGAGTGACTAACTCACGCTAATTAACTAAGTCATGTCCATCAAGGACCCACTAAGTATTAACTCTAATATTTAAAAGGACAAAATTGAAAAGTCAGGCGTTTATTCAACCCCTTCTAAACCTTACACTCACACCCTTTGGGACCTACAAGTGGTATCGTGAGCGTTGGTTCATTCGAGCTTCTCCGCATCAAGTTATCAACCAGATTCCAAATTCCACCAAAGTATGTTTTAGTACTTAAGTTTTCAAAACTCTTTTACCATCAAAAAGTTATTATCATGGAAGCAAATTTGAGCACAAATCCCTATGTTCACAATTCAAGAATTTGATGATTGGAAAATTGTATGCAGGCTCATCTATCAGCATTACATGATGAGATGGATAGTGATAGAGATGGGCCACCGCAAATTTTAAAGTGAACACAATTGTAAGGAGAGTCGCAGTCAAGGTGAAGAGATGTTGCTCCTGCATCTAATGGTTGAAAACCAAGAGTGAATGGATAAATGATGACAGAAAAGATATAACTTCTGATAACGCGGCAAGGACATTCTTTACAAAACCTGGACAAAGCTATGTTCAACAAAGTCAAATCATGCAAAATGCTTAAAGAAATCGTGGGGAAGCTTAACATTAATTTTCCGAATGCTCGTGAGCAAATCAAGGAAAATAAACTATTTGTCTATTGTAAATTTGAGAATTTCAAAATGATCGCAGAGAGACCAGATCAATCGGATGCTCATTCTCTACGTAAATTACCAATGAGCTATATGCACTTGAAAAGAATATACGTAAAGAAATGTGTATGAAGATTCTAAGAAGTCTCCCACCAACGGGAAATGGGTCATGGCACTAAGACATTCCATGGACCTCATCCAAGACATCCAACCACGAGCTATGTAGTGTCAAGGGGTGAGTGAGTGTAAGGTTTAGAAGGGGTTGAATAAATCTTACCAACTTTTCGATTTAGTCCTTTTAAATATTCGTGAGTTAATACTTACAACAGTCCTTGATGGATGTTTACTGCTAGTTAATCAAATAGTTAGTTATCAATGCACTGATCGAGCCGTTGATAGAATAACTCACTGCTTTGACTAAAGACTTAACTCGACTGTGATTTATTTTCAACGGAAGACTTTACACCTTTTAAATTTAGCTTTAGTATTGATTTAATACTTGGTTTTAGTACTTAGAGATTATCAGTGGGATAGCAAATTTATCAAATAGAGTTAAATAAATAAGGTGCGTAAATTAAAATGTTGAAATGTAAATGACACGATAAGTTTTTATAGAGGTTCAAGATGGGGTAATTTTCTACTCCTCTCTTCTCCAACTGGAGGAATCCACTAAGTATTGATCAAGATGAGGGTAATACCCAGATACAAGTCTTGATCACACAACACTTGATCCTTTGGGACTCGCCCCGAGATGCCTTGGTCACACGCACCGGGCTTCTGCTCGACTCAGCTTTCTTCTGGAAAATGCTTTTTACTATATAACCCACTTGCTCAAGTTTTGATTTGATCACGAAGCCCTCCAAAAACTTGAGACTGTCTTGACTTTGAACCTTCCTACAATCTTCCGTGGAATGTTGACTTTGATTCTTCAATAATTTCTCTTCAACTCGATTGAAGTTATCTTTCCTTCACAGGTGAGTGTTGATTGATTTTCTTCGAATGAGGGCTTGAGGATTAATCTTGAATGATTTGAGAATATCTTAGGTTACGCTCAAATGTTTGCTTGAATGTTGTGGGTTCGTAACCTTCTCTCGAGTCATTCCTCGCCTTTTATAGTGATCTTTCAAAAATCAGCCTGAAGAGATAGTTTATTTTTGAAAGTCACTTGTGGTCGGCTTGTCTTGTTGCGCCTCTTGAATTGCCACTTCCTCGTATGAATTGTTCTTCAAACTTTTCGTAGTTCTCGACATGGTGCGGTTTCCCATTGGTTTATTCGCTTTTGCACGCTCTCGATCGAAAGACTTCGAGAAAGGTAGTATGGAGGTATTACTTGTTTAAGTAATTTGATTTCTCGGCAAACGGATCTCTTCCATTATCTCGACTTGATCGAGATTGCTTTCCCGCATGACTTTAGAGTCGCCTTCCAATCATTGGATGACTTTTCTCCGCTACTTCAACTTGAGACTTGGCTATCTTGAGTTGACTTGATCGATACTCTACTCACCGCATCTCACCGCTTCCTTCAACGAGTTCCCGCTTTCTTCTTTGCCATACTCACTGCCTTGGTGAAGTCTTCCTTCTAGTCTCCAGCTTGTCTTCTTGCATGTTTAGCATAGCCGACTTAACTCACTTGACCAGCCCTATTTATTACAATGCGCTTAACAAAAAATAGGGTGCCAACTTCCTATTCTAAGTTTTACATGGCATTCATCAAAATCTAAACAATAAATTTCCCAACAATTTCCTTTTTGATGATGCCAAAACTTAAAACATTCAAAATGTAAATAGCAAAGATACATACGTAGTGCATTCACAGAAGAATGTATGAGAATCAATCCTTTTATTGATCATAACATTCTTGTCCTTTACACAATCAACATAAAGTGCACGAGCAAACATCTATGTCTACGCAAAAATAGAGAATTTTCAAATTTATTACGTAAGACTTACATAAAATGTATTTACATAGTAAAATACATGAAGGGGTGGACATCAACACTTCATCTCCTTCGCTTTCTCCTTTTCTTCTTCTTCACTCACATCTTCTCGTCTTTTCTTTTTCTCATCTTCACCGCTTTTCTTCTTTTCATACGCCTTCCGGCCTTCATCTCTTCTTATTCTCTCTTGTCTCTCCTCCCATAGCTGAGTTTGTCTTTTATTTTCTTCTTCAATTCTTTTCACATACTCAAGATTGTTCTTAGCCACTTGCATTGGCTACTTCACAAACCAGCCCAGTAGATCCCACCTTTCTTGCCTGGATCTATATACTCAATATTTTTGGGCAGAGGCCTAGGACTGAAACCTCTTCCTCCACCTCTGCTTCTTCATTTTCCTCTGGGCGTATAATGTACTAGGATCTTCTTCTTCCCAGCTGAGTGACCAGCGGAGTGACCAGCAGAGTGACTGCCAGTAGTCGCGTCCTGTCGCCTTCTTCACATAGTGTGAGACCTTTTTAAAGATGTCCCAGGCTTGAGCTATGGACATGTTTGCAAAGTATCCTTCAGTTGCGAGCGTTTTAAATTCATCAACTGATCTTGGCTCAGTTCCAGCATCTGAGATGGCATAAGTGTCTTTGTCTACTGGAATGCCTCCATGTTGTTTCAGAATATCCATAACTCGGGCATTTTATCCTTCCTTCCACTTCCTCCATCCCTCGCTTCAACTAACTGCTTTTCTCTTGTCAGCCCATAGGTACAAGCAGAGTGTTGGAGTGGCAGAGTCATGGGAGTTTGCTGATAATATCAGCTGCGGGACAAGACCTTTGTTGGGGGTTTTTGCAATCATCAAGGTTACATCTCTCGATCCTTCCTCAACAGATTTCCCTTTCTTTTCTCTTGAAACTTCCTCACCTGCCTTTCCCTTCACAACTTCGCTTCCTTCAGCCGCTTTTAGGTATTCCTCTTCCCCTTTGGCATCATCAAAAGAGAGAGGAACCCTGGAAACAAACTAGCGACCAGAAGTCGAAGTATCACGACAGCAAGTTCTCCGCCGAAGTCTGCTGCGGAGTATGCGGCGTGAAACTCAGAGCGAGTAGCATTGGATTCAGCTGTAATTAACTTCATCTCAGCCATGAGAAGGCTGAATTTTCGATCCATGTTTTCTTCCATACGCAGGAGCTCATTCTTATTTTGCTCACGCAGCAGCTTTATCTCAGCAGTGTGAGATTCATGCATGTGCTCAATGTGTTCTCTCAATTTTGTCTTTGCATCAGCATTCTCAGCTCGCCAGACCAACAACTTGTTGAACAATGTTCTGAAATATCTAGCTTGTTCCACACGCATTGTTTGCTGCTGTTGCCACCACTCCCGGATTCTGACTATTATGCCTCTCAAGTCAGCAGTAAGGTTGGCATCTCTGTTATCCAGTCTCATGTCCATCGAGGCCTGGTGCCTCTCCATCCGTTCAATTTCAGCAAATAATGCTTTGAACACCTCCCGAACTTCAGTTGTTCCCTCTGTTGCAGCTGACGGCCAAGCAGCGTCAAAATCATAGTCAGCTGGAACGATGGTGTCTGATGGGATGACAGGATCTGGTCCGTGGGAAGCGCCGAGATCTCTTTTTCGACTCTTTCAGTGGAGGTCGGGTACTTCCAGAGAGAAGGGAATGATTCTACAAAGGGATCATCACGAGCAACTGGAATTTGTTCAATGATGAGTGGTGCTCGTGAAGTTCCTTGTGGAGTCGATCCTACTGCAGCTTGGGGAGCCTGCGCAGTGGACTCTATTTCAGCTGGGGTCTGTTGTGAAGTTGATCCAGCTTGCTGAGCCTCGCTGCCTCAACAGCTTCTGTTGGTCTCAGCTGGTTTTTCCACGGAGTTGATCTGTCCTCGGCCTTATCGTAAGCCATCGGACGATGATGAGATTTGCGGTGGCTCATCAAAGTTGAAAGTTTGACGCAGTAGTCTTGAGGTCGACTTACTCGTGGTTGGAACATCCTCACCGAAGCTTTTGGATCAGTCATGGGACGACCACCATCGCCTCCTTCCGATCCTGCAAAAAAGGTTACATCGATTATCCTCCGGGAATCGGAAGTCGCACTTATCTCCTTTTTCGATGGATCAATGATAGCAGTGAGGGATGTTCTCACATTTTACTTTCTTTACTCCTCGGAAGTCTCAACCTCCCGTTGGCCTTTATTACCTCCTACGCCTCAATCGGCAATGAGGTTTGACATCCCTTTCGACAAGACGCCTATCTTGTCTTCTCATGGGCATCCATTCGAGTCTCAACTCCATGGATTGCACTTTCGCCGCCCGTGAGTGTTAACTCCCAGTGGTTGTTCCTTCCTGCCTCGACCGCATCAACAAATAATATTACCTTCGAGCAGCTTGGCACTCACCGAGATGCAGCCCAATCAACGCCTGAGCCTCGCTGATGACAACTTGCGGTACTTTGTTTTTGTTCCTTCTCCACTTCGCTTCCTAGATTCATTGTGAGTCACCCAACATCCTCCGACCTTGCCGCAGCTGAGGGAGTTTTCACCGCACACCACCGAAAGTGACTTGATTGGGTCACTGCCTTCCGCATCCTACTGCTCCCATTGAGTATTCACCGCTGGGGCAGGTGGTAAGACACCTTCATTAGGGGTTGGCTCGATCGGGGTCCCCACTATCCCGCTTCATCGCCAGCTTTTAGTTCCTTGTTCCGAGTGAGCCGAAGTGGTGGCAAAGAACAACGTGGCAATATGTCGCACTACTCCCATGGGTCTATCTCCACCGTGTTTTGAGGATCCTCGTCCCTCCATCATCCTTTGCTCATGAAGGATTCTCGATTCTTGCATTGCTTGTCCGATTTTGCAATTCTTCCGTGGCAGCAAAGCAGGGTCCGCATCCTCATCACTCGGGCAGGACGTCAAAGTGAGGATGTGTATGTTCTATAAAGGGTCGTGGATAGGGCGATGTCCTTCTCACGTGCCTCTGCCCCTCACCGCTTTAGCCCGTTCATTTTCTTTTTCGAATTTCCAAGATATTTATACAATTATCTCGCCAATATTTAAAAAGACTGTCCACTCCCAAGAAATCAAGAGTTCTTCTTCCTCAAAGAACGAACTCTGATATTGAAACCGCACTGGATAGGCTCAACTTGCAATTTCTCCACTCAAGCAGCAGACGATTTTGATGTCCGGGATATAATGGAGAGTGCATGATTAAATCGCCTTCATCATCCTCTTGCTGGCCCTCGTTTCCGTGTATTGAAGGTAGCAGATTTTGCCGCCGACACCTTCAAAGCACTGTTGACATGTGGAGAAACAACCCCGCCAACAGTGATTTGTTGTCTCAAATGCCCATTCTTTGTTCCTCACTGTTCGGTTTACAAACTGGTCTTCGTTGCTCTCACGATCATCCTCCAGATTTCGGCTGCTTTCATCAATCACTCGAGACTATATCCAAATAGCCTCGGTATCTTTTCCACCGAGTGGTTGACTCGGGGCCGCTTCTCAAGCTCTAACGCTTGAAAATTCTTCTCCTTCTTTGTTTGAACCAGGGATTTTGCCCGAGGTTTCTCCCGAGTCTTGCGTAGGGGGTGCGCTTGTTTTCTTCTCGAGGAGCCGCCATCTTGGCTTATCGCTCCTCTTCTTCTTGACGACGTTAAGGTATTTGAGATTTCTTCTCAGCCGGCCGCAGGGAAAGAGATACTGCTCGTGGGGGACAGTGACTCCTACCGCAGGGCAGGAGCAGATTTTTTTTCTTTGCCGCAGGGGCAGTTAGCTTTTTTAGTACTGCAGGGCAGCCTCTTCTTCGTGGAGAGGAGACAATCAGATCTTTCAGTGGTCACCGATTCCCCCTCACTTGTATCGCCTCTTAGCAGCTCTCTTTCAGGCGCAGAGAGGTTTGATCTCGAACATCCTCTTGTTCACATGGAACGCCTTTCCATGTCAAGAGGGACTCCTTTTACCTCCATCACCGCCAATCACTGCATCGATCCTGTGATCCTCCAAATGCTCCATTCTCTCAAGGATTTGTTCTCACATTCGGGCAGTCTCTGTAGAAAAATCAGCTTAGCTTCACTTTCTTTTCTTCAATGATCGCAGCCATTACGATCAATTTCGCTGGATTGGTCAAAGCCGCCAAATTTGATGTATATGCATTTGGCAACGATGTCCAACAATTTGTGGTAGTCCTCCTTCAAAGCAGCTTCCTTGTTAGCTATGTAGACTATCTTTTCAAAGATAGTCGGGCCTTCGCTATTCCTTCCAAAGTAGAACAAGTCAACATCGCCTTCATTGATTTCTCGGGTGCTCCTTCCCAGAATTTAGCAGTTGTTCGCCAAATCCTTGGCAAATGATGATGAACTCCTTCCCGCGGAACAGAGGATTTGATCCCCTCATCATGAATCTCAAGATTCACGTAGAATCGCGACCTTCTTCCACATAGGTCATCGGAAAGTCCATCGCCGAAATGGTTTTAACCTAACTGCTTCGAGTTTTTCAGCCGATCTTCTTTATGAGGGCGTCATCGATCCCTTGACCATACCTTGAAATCCACAGAGACCCTAATCTTGTGGATTTGCTTTCCTAGCTTGACAAAATCATGAGTGGATGCCATTTTTTAGTATTTCACCGAATGAAACTTAGAAATGATTTGAAGATTGATAGGGTTTTTGAGAGAGTTTTTGCCTTTGCTTCTCCGAGAGAGAGAATGAACAGCTTTTGCCAGAATGGTGAGAGAAACGGATTAAAAATGGTTTAAGCATGGTTCCGGAAAGGACGTAAGGGTGGTTTTTGAAATGTGATTGAAATCAACGGCTTAGATTTTTGCACGCCGATTAGCATTTAATGTCTCGTATTTAATGCGGCAAAAAGATTTATATCCAATCATAAGCTTCGGTGTGCAGCTTTTTGCCTCGTACACGCCATAATTATGCCGACGCTCATTCTTAAAAACATTCTGCGCATAGTAAAAACGATCGCGTTTTTTGTCCCTTTGCTCATAAATGACTCAAGCCTTATCCCTTAGCCGATTTAACTCTTCTTCTCACAGCTTCTTCCTAAGTGACTCACTGGCCGCCCTAACCTGCAGACAATCGCCTTTCCGATATGGCCGATTCACTTAGCCGATTTGAGAGTTCACTCTTTTTTCCTTTTTCGTGTTTCATTTCTTTTTTGAAGTCTTCCGAGTGTCACTCTACCAATTAACCCTAACTCATGCTTGAGTTCTTCAAATCTTGACACATAATGGTTTTGTGAATATGTCACCCAACTATTTATCGCTTGAAATATATTCCAAGGTGATGTCCTTCTTTTCAACATGATCTCTTATGAAGTGATATCTCGACATCGATATGCTTTGTTCTGAGTGCAAACACAGATTTTGAGTGATTGAATTGCACTTGTGTTATCACACATGATTGGAATTTCTTTTCTTCAACTTCATAATCTCTCACCGCCTCATCCATAGACTTGGGCAACAAATACTCCGCATCTATGTATTATGCTTCACCGTAGAGGTGGCTATTGAATTTTGCTTTTGCTAAAACCAGAAATTAGCCTGCTTTCCAAGCATTTGACATGTGCCTCGAGGTGCTCTTTGGGTCAACTCTACATCCAAAGATAGTCGTAGTCCAATAGCCAATTAGCTTGAATCCACCTTCCTTTGATACCATAAGCCAACTTCTCGCTTCCTTTCAAATATCTCAAGATTCCTCGTCCGCACCATGTGGCTTTCTTTTGGAGCAGATTGAAATCTTGCACATACACCTACAAAGAAAGGTGATGTCCGCCCGCTTGCCGTGAGATAAAGCAATGATCCAATAAGTGCTCAGATCTTGTTTGATCTACGTGCTTCGCCATCCGCATCCATATCCATTTCGACTAATGTATTCATTGGTATTTTCACGTAAGACTTTCTTCCATACCAAATTTCTTCATTAAATCTCGTGTATTTTGTCCGACTTATGAAGGTTCCATCCTTCATTGCTTCACTTGGAGTCCAAGGAAGAATGTCACTCTCCCATCATGCTCATTTCGATTTGCTTTGCACGAGTGTTTGAAAATTTATCACACAGCCTTCTTTGTTTGTGGATCCAAAAATAATGTCATCCACATATATTTGAACAAGCAATATACTCTTTCGATCTTGAATTCTCAAGAGTGTTCTATCCATTTTTCCTATTGTGAATCCGTTCTCAGCCAGAATTGTGACAAAGTGTCATACCATGCTCGGGGTGCCTGCTTTCAATCCATATAGAGCTTTTTGAGTTTGTATACCTTATCGCCAAGAGTCTTCTCATCTTCAAACTCGGAGGTTGTTCAACATACACTTCTTCTTCCAATAAACCATTAAGGAATGCACTTTACATCCATCCGATATACAATAAAATTCTTGAGTCAGACATAGGCAAGAAACATCCTTATAGCTTCCAATCTTGCTACAGGGGCAAATGTTTCATCAAAATCTATCCTTCTTCTTGGCAATATCCTTTGGCTACTAATCTTGCTTTGTTTCTTACCACGTAACCTTCCTCGCTCATCTTATTTTCGAACACCCATTTAGTGCCATTAACATTTTGATGGGCGGGTCTTTGAACTAATTCCCATACTTTATTTCTTTCAAATCGATTCAAATTTTTCTTGCATAGCTTGAATCCAATGTGTGTCATCCAATGCTTGTGACATCTTTAGGCTCTATTTGTGAGATAAAGCATGTGAAAATAACTTCTTGTTGAGTTCTCGATCTTGTTTTTGACACCTTCTCTTATATCTCCAATGACTAGTTCTCGTGGATTGTCTCTTAGCCATCTTACATCAGGTTGAGTAAGTTAGTCAATTCACTGCCTTGCAGCCTATGTTGCTTTGATCGCCTCTCTTCGCCATCACTTAGCCGCAGATTTTCCAGCTGCTTTTTGAGACTCAGCCTATCTCATCTTCATCCTGGTTTATAATTCCAGCCTTACCAAAGATAGGACTTCTTCGCATGATTGGTTGATTCAACTTATCACCGACTCTTCAATGTCTTATCCATTTACAGTTGGCTCATCAAACACCATATGAATGGATTCCTCTGTAACCATAGTCCTCTTGTTGAGTACTTTATAGGCTTTGCTTTCACCGAGTATCCCAAGAAGATACCTTCATCAGCCTTTAGCATCAAAAGCCTTCAAATTATCTTTGCCATTGTTATGGATTTGAAGCATTTACATCCAAATATTCTAAAATATGCAACATTTGGTTTTCTCCCCGTCCAAATCTCATAGGGAGTGTTTGTCACCGCTCTTTATCATGCATCTATTTTTGAGTGTAGCATGTCGTGTTTATCGCTTCACCAAAATATTTTTGTAGCCCTACTTCAAAGCTAACATGGTCCTTGTTGCTTTTTTTAAGAGTTATATTCCTTCTTTCGCAACTCCATTCTCACGCAGAGTCCTTTGCAGCATAATTCATGACCAATACTATTTTCTATACAATATTGAGTTATTATACCATTGACAAAAGCCTTCCTCACGATCTTATTTTGATAATGGTTCGCTCTTCTCATTTTGAATCCTCTTCATCACCGTGGTAGTTTTCGTAGAGTTTCTTTTCTTCTTACACATGAATATTGTCCATGTATATCTTGAGTAGTCATCTACTACCACCAAGTGTATTTCTTCCCACTTATGCTACCGGGTTCAATCGACCAAATAGATCCATATGTAGCAGATGCAATATTCTTGTTGAAGATGGACATGTCTTTTCTTTGAATGATGATTTGATTTGTTTTCCTTCGACATGCATCACATATACTCTCCTTCTTGTATATCGAGTCCGAAGTCCTTCCACAAGATCGCTTTTCCGCAAGCTTGTTAATCGCTTTTGAAATTTAGTGACTCACCTTGTGCCACGTACCCAACTTGATTGTTGCTTGTGCTTTTGCTAAGACAGCGCTCGGGTGTTGTGTAGCGGTTGACCAATCCACGACATATATGTTCTTTTGTCCGCATCCTTGCAACACAACCTCATTCGATTCATTATCCTTGATTTGGCATATACCCATGTTAAATCCAACATTATAACCCTTGTCACAGAGTTGGTCGATGCTTAGCAAGTTGAAGTTGAGTCCTTCAACATATGCAACATCCGTGATTTTTAATCCATTTTTCTTGATGGATCCAATGCCTCTTATTTCTCCCGGAGCTTCATTTCCTCCAAATATGACTTTTGCGACTTCGACTTCCTTGAATTTTGACAGATTTTTCTATTTCCTCGTCATATGTCCGGAATGTACCCACTATCCATGTACCAGGTTCCTTGGCACTCACTGCTCATTGAACCGCAAAACAAGGAAATTAAGTTTTTAGGTACCCATACTTGTCCGGGTCCCGAGGGGTTAGTATTGTAAGATGATCCAACCAACCTATAGCCAAATGGTTTGACTTCTAAGGGGTTGCCATCTATCGCGCCATAATCATAATTAATTTTGGCAAATTGCTTGGGATTCTAGGTTCATACAAATTGTCTTTGTCTGATGCCCGTATACGTGTTTTAGCAATCGCCTTCTTTCGGGGTAGTTGTGATATCTCCGAGTGTAGTGCCTAGGTGCATATGTGTGCCGATGAAAGCTCTTATACCTTTGGAATGGCCTTTGCCGAGTTCTGTGCCTTGCCATTTTGGCTTATATTCCATAGGTTTTTGCCGATAGTTCACATTATTCCAATCACCGCTTGGTATTTTCTACCATTCCTTCATATGTATTTCTTTTATAGAACTTTCGGGGTTTTTGGTAGCTCTGTTTCTTCTTTACGAGTATTTCCGCTTGGAGTTTGCCGAGGAACTCCCGGATTTATTCTCACTGCCCTCTCAAGACACTCAACTCGGTCGTTTTCCTTTTCCTTTATAACCAAGGCCGTTTGTTTGTAATTGTGCTTTGGGATAAAATGTTTGTGCACCATTTGATTTTTGAATTTTTGAGATACTTCATTGCTTGAAGATCCTTTTTCCAAAATCACTTTTGAGCTTGACATAGCAAAGCACAGGAATTAAATCCTAATCGCGTCTTGTATCCACATTCTCTTTGACTCATAATAAGATCATCCAATGATTTAGATGCCTTAGTGAATGAGGCAATCACATTTTTGAGGTCATTTTCCTCTTTTCTATAGCAGCCTATTTCTCGCTATTAGCTTAACATTTTCAGTCTTTAAACTTTCATTCTCACGCCTATTTGACTTAGAGTACTCACCTCCTTAGTCACGTGAGTTTCGCTTTTGAAAGTAGTCTTTTCCTCATTTAGTAGTGTGTGTGAGGATTTAATGTGTTCAAAATCTTTCATCATTTTGCCTAATGAATCATAAAGATCAGTGGGTGATGAAGTGTGTGTGTCACGTCTACTATCACTAGACTGAGTGTGATGAGTTAGAGTGTACCTCATTTTCTTGGTCAGTTGGTCTTGTTCTTCGCCATCAAACAGATCAAGCGCTTCTTCTTTTAGAGTCACTTGAGTAGTCGGCCACTACTCTCGAATCACCTTGTGTTCTTGACTTGGCTTGTTTCAGCTCTCCCCGCACCAACATTGCCTTTTTTTTTTTGTCTTCTTTCTCTCAAGACCTTTCTTTCTTCTTCATTCCTCGTATTTGTTGACTACAGATATGGGCAATCAATGGCATAGTGACTGGTTGCCTATAGTTCAAAGATAGATATTCAACCTTTGATCAGCCTTCTTTTCCATTCTTGGATTGTCACCCTTTGATATTCAGCTTTTTGATGCTCTATTCTCTTGGTTGGCCTATCTTCCTTGACTTGGAGTGAGTCGAGTGTCTTCTCGAGGATTCGCCGCTTCTCTTGTAGTTCTTATCAAGAACTTGTTAAACCTTTAACCATCAGGGCTATTTCTCTTGGTCAATGACTTCTTTGACCTCCTCTCTTGCCATCCTTAACAATTAGAGAAGTTGCTTTGGGTACAAATTGCCTCTTCCCGGTCTTTTCTTCTCAGTTTTGAGCCTTTTTCGATAGGTCCATGGAGTGTCTCATGGCCATGACTTTCATATCCCACTCAGTTGGGAGACTTCTTAGAATCTTCATACACATTTCCTTCTGTATATTCTTTTCCAAGTGCAGTATAGCTCGTTGGTAATTTCGTGAACCGAGCATCCAGCTTGATCCAGGGTCTCTCTCGCGATCATTTTGAAATTTTCAAATTTTTCTGATCGCCACCGATAATTTATTTTCCTTGATTTGCTCGAGCCTTCACAAATCAATGTTAGCTTGTCCTGCATTTCTTTAGCCGTTTTGCATGATTTGACTTTATTGAACATGGCTTTGTCCAAGGTTTTGTAAAGAATGTCCTTGGCCACATTGTCCAGGTTATATCTTTTTTTGTCATCATTTGTCCATTCACCTCTTGCTTTTTCAACTATGACGTCCTGGGAGCAACATCCTCTTCACCTTCACCAGCCTCTTCTTACAGCTTGTGTTCACTTTTAGAATTTGCAGCTGGTCCATCCTCTATCACTATCCACATCTCATCATGTAATGCCGATAGATGAGCTCGCATACGAATTTTCCAATCATCAAATTCTTCAATTGTGAACATAGGGATGCGTGTCAAATTTGCTTCCATGATAATAACTCTTGATGATAAAAAGAGTTTTGAAAACTTAAGTACTAAAATGATTTTTGAAAAATTTGAGATCTAGTTCAAGAACTGGAATATGAAGGCTCAATGAACCAAACTCGATACCACTTATAGGTCCTAAGGGGTGTGAGTGTAAGGTTTAGAAGGGGGTTGAATAAACCTTACCAACTTTTCGATTTAGTCTTTTAAATATTCGTAGTTAATACTTCACAATTTGAGTCCTTGATGGACAACTTAGTTAATCAAACAGAGTTAGTTACTCAAACGCACTGATCGAGCCGTTGATAGAATAACTCGCTTGTTTTTGACTAAAGACTTAACTCGATCGTGATTTGTTTTCAGCGGAAGACTTTACACCCTTAAATTTGGTTTAGTATTGATTAAATACTAGGTTTTAGTACTTAGAGATTATCAAGTATTGATCAAGATATGAGTGGTAAAAATTCGTATACAAGTCTTGATCACACAAATTTGACTTGATCCTTTGGGACTCCTGAGATGCCTTGGTCACACAAATTGAAGCTTGATGTTTAGGCATAGCCGATTTAACTCACCTTGACCATTTCTATTTATTACAATGCGCTTTACAACGAAAATGGGGTGCCAACTTCCTATTCTAAGTTTTACATGGCATTCATCAAAATCTAAACAATAAATTTCCCAACAAGCCTATTCTCGATCTCAAAGCCTACGATTTGAGTTGAGAAGTTAAAAGACTGAAGAGGAGACAATTGCCCAAAACAACGCTTCTAATTGTTAAGGATGGCAAGAGAGTTGAGGTCAAAGAAGTCATTGACCAAGAGGAAATAGCCCCGATGGTTAAAAGGTTTAACAAGTTCTTCAATAGGAACTACAAGAGAGGCAAGGGTGAATCCTCCGTAGACACATGCCTCCCTCCAAGTCAAGGGAAGATAGGCCAACCAAGAGAACCGAGCATCAAAAAGTCAATATCAAAGGGTCGATAATCCAAGAATGGAAAGATCTCGATCAAAAGGTTGAAAATCTATGCTGAACGCAGCACAACCAGGTCACTATGCCATTGATTGCCCATATCCCCGTAGTCAACAAATACAAGAATGAAGAAGAAAGAAAGGTCTTCGAGAAGGAAGACAAGAAAAGAAAAAGGCAATGTTGTAAGCAGAGATCACGAGACAACAAGTCAAGAGACACAAATGATTCGAGAGTAGTGAAGCCGACTACTCAAGTGACTCAAGAAGAAGCCTTAATCGCTTGATGGCCAAGCAAACCGCCTTCGTTATAAAGGAAAAGGAAAACAACCAGCTGAGTGTGCGAGAGGATAGCCGAGAAGAAATCCACCTTGAGTTCCTCAAAGAACTCCAAACAGGAATACTCAGAAAAGAAGAAACAGATACCAAAACCCCTAAGTTCTATAAAAGAAATACATATGAAGGGAATGGTAGAAAGCACCTGCCAAGCTAATTGAATAATGTGAACTATCAAAAAGACCTATGGAATATAAGCCCAAACGGCAAAGGCCTAGAACTCAAGAAAGGCCATTCCAAAGGTATAAGAGCTTTCATCAACACACATATGCACCTTCCAGCACTACACTCAGAGACATCACAACTACCCAAAAAGGCAATTTCTAAAACATACACAGTATGCTGCATAAAAAGAGACACTGTATTTAACCTAGAACCCAAGCAATTTGCCAAAATTAATTATGATTATGGGACTAATAGATGGCAACCCTTGTGAGTCAAATAATTTCCGCACATAAGGTTGGTTGATCATCTTACAACACTAACTCCTCAGACCTGCATAAGTATGGGTACTCTAAAACTTAATTTCCTTGACAGGTGTTCAAGGAACAATTGAGTGCCAAGGAACCTGGTACATGGATAGTGGTCTGCTCCAAACACATGACAGAAACAAGAAAATCACAAAATTCAAGGAAGTCGAGGTGCAAAAGTCATATTTGGGATAAAATGAAGCTCCAGGAGAAATAAGAGGCATTGATCCATCAAGAAAAAATTGATTAGAAATCACGATGTTGATATGTTGAAGGACTCAACTTCAACTTGCAAGCATCGCCCAACTCGCGGACAAGTGGTTATAATGTTCGATTTAATACGGTATATGCCAAATCAAGGATATCAATCAAATGAAGTTGTGTTGCAAGGATGCGCATAAAAGAACATGTATGTCGTGGATTGGTTAACTGCGTAACACCAAGCACCTGTCTATTCGCAAAGAGCACAGCTCAATCAAGTTGGCCGTGGGTACGTTAAGCTGAGTCACCTGAATTTCAACGATTAACAAGCTTGCTGTATAATCTTGTGGAAGGACTTCCGCACTCAAAGATACAAGAAGAGAGTATATGTGACGATGTCGGAAGGGAAAACAAATCAAATCATCATTCAAAGAAAAGACATGTCCTCTTCAACAAGAATATTGATCCGCTACATATGGATCTATTTGGTCCAGCTTAAACCAAATAGCATAAGTGGAAAGAAATACACCTTGGTGGTAGTAGATGACTATTCAAGATATACATGGATAATATTCATGTGTAAGAAGAAAAGAAACTCTACGTAAAACTACCACAAATTTGATGAAGAGGATTCAAAATGAGAAAAGTCAAACCATTATCAAAATAAGATCTCGACGTAGGAACCGAGTTTGTCAATGGTATAATAACTCGATTGTACGTAAAAATGGTATTGGTCATGAATTGTTCGCAGCAGTGACTCCACAAAGTAATGGAGTTGCGCAAATGAATAGAACTCGCAGGCAAAGAAGACCATGTTAGTGGGCGGCTACCTAAAAGATTTTGGGTGAAGCAATAAACACAAAGATGCTACACTCAAAATAGATGCATGATAAATAGATAATCGACAAAGACTCCCCATGAGATTCGACAGTGAAAAGTTGTTGCATATTTTAGAGTATTCGATGCAAATGCTTCATCCATAACAATGACAAAGATAATTTAAAGGCTTTTGATGCTAAAACGATGAAGGTATTTTCTTGGGATACTCAAATTAAAGCAAAGCCTACAGTACTCAACAAGAGGACCATGGTTACGTAGAGAATCCATTCATGTGGTGTTTGATGAGCCAAATGTAAATGGAAAAGACATTGAAGAGTCACCGATAAGTTTCAATCAATCAACCATGCGTAAGAGTCCTAATGTCAAGTCAAGCCGGAATTATAAACCCGTATGAAGATGAGATAGCCGAGTCTCAAAAACACCGGAAAATCAATAAGTTGATGACGAGAGAGCGATCAAAGCAACATAGTCGCAAGACGACTAAATCCAGCCTAACTTACTCCAACCCGATGTAAGATGGCCGAGAGACCATCCACGTAACTAGTCATTGGAGATGTAAGAGAAGGTGTCAAAACAAGATCCTTAACTCAACAAGAAGCAATGTTCACCGCTTTCATCTCACAAATAGAGCCTCAAAGATGTGTCACAAGAACGGATGACACACATCGATTCAAGCCATGCAAGAAGAGTTGAATCAGTTTGAAAGAAATAAAGTGAGGAATCGGTTCAAAGACCTACCCATCAAAATGTTATTGGCACTAAATGGGTATTCGTAAACAAGATGAATGAGGAAGGTTCTGGGTAAGAAACAAAGCAAGATTGGTAGCCAAAGGATATTGCCAAGAAGAAGGAATAGATTTTGATGGAACTTTGCTCCCGTGGCAAGATTGGAAGCCATAAGGATGTTTCTTGCCTATGCACTCACAAGAACTTTATTGTATATCAAATGGATGTAAAGAGTGCATTCCTTAATGGTTTATTTGAAGAAGAAGTATATGTTGAACAACCTCTAGGATTTGAGCGTAAGATTCCTGGAGATAATGTATACAAACTCAAGAAAGCTCTATATGGATTGAAATGTGCACCGTGAGTATCATTGTATGACACATTGTCACAATTCTTGATCGGGAACGGATTCACAATAGGAAAATGATAGAACACTCTTCTAATTCAAGATGCGAAGAGTATATTGCTTGTTCAAATATATGTGGATGACATTATTTTTGGATCCACAAACAAAGAGTCGTGTGATAAATTTTCAAACCTCATGCAAAGCAAATTCAAAATGACCATGATGGGAGAGTCGACATTCTTCCTTGACTCGTGAAATGAAACCAAGGATGGAACCTTCATAAGTCGACAAAATACACCAGAGATTTAATGAAGAAATTTGGTATGGAAGAGAAGTCTTCAGAAAATACCAATGAATACATTAGTCAAAATGGATATGGATTATGGCAGCTCAGATCAAACAAGATACGAGCACTTATCGATCATTGCTCTATCTCACGAAGCAGCGGACATCACCTTTGTTGTAGGTGTATGTACAAGATTTCAATCGCTTCCAAAAGAAAGCCACATGATTGCGGCCAAGAGAATCTTGAGATATTTGAAAGAAAGCCAAGAAGTTGTCTTATGGTATCCAAAGGAAGGTGGATTCAAGCTAATTGGTTACTCGACTGACTATGTCGATGTAGAGTTGACAGTGAAGAGTACCGTGCACATGTCAAATGCTTGGAAATAGGCTAATTTCCCTGGTTTAGAAGAAGCAAAATTCAATAGCTACCTCCATACCAATTTGAGAATACATAGTCAGGGCTGTCAGGCTCAAGTTTTATGGATGAGACAAAGAAATGAGAGACTATGAAGTTGAAGAAAAGGAAATTCCTATCATGTGTGATAAACACAAGTGCAATTGCAATCACTCAAAATCCCGGTTGCACTCAAGAACAAAGCATATCGATGTCGATATCACTTCATAAGAGATCATGTTGAAAAGAAGGACATCACTTGAATATATTTCAACCGATAAACAGTTGGCTGACATATTCACAAAACCATTAAGTGAGTCAAGATTTGAAGAACTCAAGCATGTGTTAGGATTAATTGAGCTGAGTTGACACTCAGGAGACTCAAAGAAAAGAAATGAAACACGAAAAGGGAAAAAGAGCTGAACTCAAAAATCAGCTAAGTGAATTAGCCGTATCGGGAAGAAAGTTGTACCGAGTTAGCTGACAGCTGAGTATTTACATGCGAGGAAAGAAGAGTTAAATCAGCTAAGGGGCAAGTTGAGTCATTTATGAGCAAAGTGACAAAAACACACTGCTTTTTTCTAAGCGGGAATGTTTTTAAGAATGACGTCAGCATAATTATGATGTGTACAGTCAAAAGCTGCACACCAAGCTTATGATTGGATATAAATGCTGCCGCATTAAATACGAGACATTAAATGCAAAACGGCGTGCAAGATCAAAGCCGTTGATTTTGATCACATTTGAAAAACCACCCGCACGTCCTTTCATGAACAATACTTAAACCATTTTCGTCCGTTTCTCTCACACTTTACCAAAAATTGTTCATCTCTCTCTCGAAAGCAAAAGTAAAATTTTTCTCAAAACCCTTTCAATCCTCGATCACTTTCTAAAGTTTCGCTTTTGGTAAAATATTGAGAAATGGCATCCACCCATGATTTTGTCAAGTTAGGAGCAAATCCACACCGGCCCATCGTGGATTTCGATGGTATGGTGAAACAGGGTCCAACGACACCCTAGTGAAGAAGATTGCTTTGAGAAATTGGAAACGCCTGGGCTGAAATCAAGCTTCGACGCTGGAGTTTCCGATGACCTATGTGGAAGAGGTCGCACGCTTCTTCGTGAACGCCGAGGTTTCACGATGAGGCATCAAGTCCCTGCTCATGGAAATGAGTTCATCATTATTGCCAAGGATTTGGCGTAACATCGCTTGTTACCGTGAAAGAATGCTAGAAATCAATGAAACTGATGTTGACCTGACTTTTGCTTGGAAGGAAGTAGCCAAGTTCGACTATGCTGAGAAAGTAGTCTACACAAGCTAATAAGAGGCTATCAAGGAGACTACCACAAATTGTCGGACATCGTTGTTAAATGCATAGATATCAAATTTGGCTTTGACCAAATTGCCTAAAGCAAATTTGATCGTGAATGGTTGCGATCATTGAAGAACAGAAAGTGAATCGCGCTTAAGTTTGTCTACAGCTGAATCTTCCGAACGTTGGGAACAAATCCTTCAAGGAGGATGGAACATTTGGAGGTTCCCTAGATACGGCCCGGTGATTGGCCACTGATGGAGGTAAAAGGAGTACTCTTCGACATGGAAAGGCGTTCCATGTAAACAAGAGGATGTTCGATCAAACCCTCTCGGCGCATTTAAGAGAGCCTACGCTAAGAGAGCTGATACGAGTGACGGGGAATCACCGACCAAGATACAGCTTGTTTCTCTCCTCCAAAAAAAAGGTCGCTTCCCAAGAATCGTTAAGAAAATTGCCGCTTCCCGCATCAAAGAAAAAGAAATCTACTTCCCGCCCGCAATGAAAGTCACCGCTTCGCAGCAGCTTCTCCCGCTTCTACAGCGCAAAGCGGAGAAGGAATATCAAATACCTTCTCCGGCCATCAAGAAAAGGAGAATCGACAAGCCAAGACGGCCAACCTCGTAAGAAAACAACAAAGACGCCCCCGCCGCCAAGACTCAAGAAACCTTATCCGAACTAAATCCCTCTTGTACAAACAAGGAGTAGAAGAAGATTTTTCAAGCTGCCCGAGCTTGAGAAACCGGGCCGAGTCGCCCACTCACCGAGAAAATACCCGAGACGGCTGGAGAAGCATGCCTCCAGACGTGATCGATGAAACGGCCAAGTCTCACTGAGCCGATCACAGAGACAACTCAAGACCACTGTGAGAACAACAGGAACAAAGAATGGTTGAGACAACCGAATCACCCTGGGATGTGGTTGTTTCTCCACCGTATTGCAATGCAGGCTACAGAGGATGTTGAATCAAGTCCGCTACCCTTAATCCCTAGAAACGAGGGCCAAGAGAATGAAGAAGACGATGTCATCATGTACTCTCCATTGTATCCAAACATCCAAAATCGCTCGCGAGAGTGGAGAAAATGGAAGATGAGCCTATCTAGAGTACGCTTTGAAAATCCGAGTTCATTGTTGAGGAAGAAGAACTCTTCGTGTTTCTTGAGGTGACACAGTGTCGCAAGCCCTTGATGAGAATAATTGCATAAATATACCGCAAATTCAAAAGAAAATAAACGGGCTAAAGCAAATGAGACGCAGAGGAAGCACGTGAGAAGGCCAACATCTTCCCTCTCACGCACCACCGATCATAAACACCTCACCTTGATGTCCTATCGTAGTGATGAGGATCTCTGACCTCGTTGTCGCTACGTAAGAGTTGTAAATGCAGCAATGCAAGAGTCCGTAATCCTTCATGAGCAAAGAATGATGGAGGATCAGAGAGTCCTCCAAATCACAACCGAGATACACCCAATGGGAGTGGTGCAAAGATATTGCCACTGCCGTTGCCGCCACCACTTCCCTACCATTCGAGGAAGGTTTTAAGGGAATCGCGATGAACCGGGAGTGTGGGGACCCTACCAAGCCAACCCCTAATGAAGGTGTCTTACCACCGCCCCAATGGTCGAATACTCAGGTGGGAACAGCCGAGAGTCTGGAGGCGAGTGACCCCACTCCAAGTCACTCACCGGGTATGCCACCGAGAGGGAAACTCCTCCACCGCAGCCAGTGCCTGAGGTGCTGCAGCCTAACTCCACAATGAATCTAGGAGGCGAAGTGGAGAAGGATCAATCACATAATACACAAAGAAGTTGTCATCGATGAGGCTCGCATGGGGCCAGTGATCGTCTCACCTGGTGAAGTACAATCGCTCAGTTAATGACGCGCGATGCGCCGAGGCACGTGAAGGAACCGCCCGGGAGTTAATACTGGCGATGAAAGTGCAATCCATAGAGTTGAGACTAATGGATGCCACCTCGAAGACCCCAAGACACAGACACCGCCAAAGGATGTCCATGCCTCGCTGCAGCTTGAGATCGCAGAGGTAATGAAGGCCACGGGAGGTTGAGACTTTCGGGTAGAGAAACAAGCCACGTAACATCCCTCCTACTATCATTGATCCATCGTAAAAGGAGATAAGTGCTCTTCACGATTCCCGTGATAATCCCCGATGTAACCTTTTCGGGATCGGAAGGAGACGATGAAGCCGAGTCATCCCCGCGGATCGATCCCAAAGACTTAGCCGAGGATGTTCCAACCACGAGTAAGTCTAACCTTAAGACTACTCGCCAAACATTCACCTTTGATATTGAGCCACCCATGGAAATCTCATCATCGTCCGATGACGCTTCTAATAAGGCCGAGGACTACCAACTCATTTGGAAAAACCAATGAGACCGACGAGGCCGCTGAGATACTGAGGCTCGCAAGTCGGGTCGACTTCACAAATGCACCCAACAAACAGAGTCCATCGCCGTGCTCCCTAAGTCCGTATCGTTCGACTCCACAAGGAACTTCACGAGCACCGCTTATAATTGAACAAATTCCAATTGCACGTGATGATCCTTTCATAGAATCATTTCCCTTCTCTCGGGAGGTACCTGACCTACCTGAAGAATCAGACAAAGATCGCGAGAGCTTCCATAGATCTGATCCTGTCATTCCATCAGACACCATTGTTCCAGCTAACTATGACTTTGACTCTGCTTGGCCGTCACCAAACAAAGGAAGCACTGAAGTTCGGGAGGTGTTCAAAGCCCTATTTGCTAAGATTGAACGGATGGAGAGGCACCAGGCTCACCGACATGAGGCTGATAACAGGACGCCAACCTCACCGCCGATTTGAGAGAGGCATCATAGTCGATTCGGGAGTGGTGGCAACAAAGAAAGAAACAATGCGTGTGGAACAAGCTCGATATTTCGTAATAAAACAAGCTGCGTGAACATAATAAAAATGAGCTCCTGCGTGTGGAAGAGAATATGGATCGAAAATTCAGTCTCCTCATGGCTGAGATGAAGTTGGTAGCAGCTGAATCCAACGCCACTCGCTCTGAGTTTCGTGCAGCTTACTCTGCAGCAGATTCGAAGCAGAACTCAACTATCAGCAGACTCGACTTCTTGCTTGCTAGCTTGTTTCCAGGGGTTCCTCTCTCCTTTGATGATGCCAAAAAGGGGGAAGAGGAATACCTAAAGGCGCTGAAGGGATCTGAAGCTGAGAAGGAGGAAGCAGCTGTGAAGGGAAAGACAGCTGAGGCAGTAATAAGAGAGAAGAAAGGGAAGTCTGTTGAGGGGGAAGGCTCGAAAGATGTGACCTTGATGATTGCAAAAACCCCCCAACAAGGTCTTGTCACAGCTGATATTATCAGCAAACTCCCAGTGACTCTGCCACTCCAACACTGTACCAATGGCTGAAAAGAGAAAGACAGTTGAAGCAGGGATGGAGGAAGTGGAAGGAAGAATGAATGCTCGAGTTATGGATATTCTGAAACAACATGGAGGCATTCCAATAGACAGAGACACCTATGCCATTTCAGATGCCGGAACTGAGCCAAGATCTGTTGATGAATTTAAGACGCTCGCATCTGAAGGTTACTTCGCAAACATGTCCATGGCTCAAGCCTGGGATTTGTACTGGGAAAAAGGTCTCACACTATGTGAAGAAGTCGACAGCAGAAGAAACCACCGGGCAATACTCACTGGTCACTCTGCTAGTCACTCACTGGGAAAAAGAAGGCCCCAAGATAATACACGCCAGAGGCAGAGACAAAAGCAGTGGTGGAGGAAGAGGTTTCAGACCAGAACTCCGCCCAAAAACATTGAGTACATAGATCCGTGCAAGAAAGGAGGGATCTATTGGGCCGGATTTAACGAAGTAGCCAATCGCAAGTGGCTAAGAACAATGCTGAGTAAGTGAAGAGAATTGAAGAAGAAAATAAAAGACAAACTCAAATACGGGAGGAAAGACAAGAAAGACTAAGAAGAGATGAAGCGCCCTAGGAAGGCGTATGAGAAAAAGAAGGCACTCAAGATGAGAAGAAAAGGAAAAGGTCAAGATGACAGAGTCAAGAAGATAAAAGAAGGAGGCAAACAAGAGAGATGAAGTGTTGCTGTCCACCCTTCATGTTTTTTACTATGTAAATACACTTTATGTAAGTCTTCTCAGACATTGAATAAAATTATGCAATTTCTGTACGTGAGTAGATATAGAACAGCATGGTTAGTCTAAGCTCCGTTTAAGCTCTGATACATTTTTTTGGACTTAAGCTCTGATACACTCTGTAAACAGCTATGTAAAGAACAATGATGTTATGATCAATAAAAGATCGATTCTAAACATACATTTCGTGGTTCTACATTTGTCTGTATGTATCTTTGCTGTTAAATAATTGTATGGATGTTTTAAGTTTTGGCATCATCAAAAAGGGGGAAATTGTTGGGAAATTATTTTGTAGATTTTGATGAATGCCATGCAAAACTTAGAATAGAATGTTGGCACCCCATTTTTCTTGTAAACTGTATTGTAATAGATAGGGCTGGTCGAGCTGAGTTAAGTCAGCTATGCCTAAGCATGCAAGAAGACAACTGGAGACCAGAAGGAAAATTCTGCTGCAAGGCAGCTGAGTATGGCAAAGAAGAGAAGACAGGAACTCGACTGAAGATGCAGCTGAGATGCAGCTGAGTAAAGTATCAGTCAAGTCAACTCAAGAAAGCCAAGTCTCAAGGTTGAAGGGACAGAAGAGTCATCAATTGATTGGAAGCGGACTCGAAGTCACCTGGGGATGTGAAGAAAATGCAGTCAAGTCAAGACAACTGAAGGAGATCCGTTGCACAAAAATCAAGAGAATTACTTAAACAAGTAATACCTCCATACTACCTTTCTTGAAGTGCTCAGTTCCAGAAGCGTGCAAAAGGAATAAACCAATGGAAGCTCCGCACCATTTTTTAACTCAAAAGTCAAGAATCATTCATACGAGGAAGTGGAAATTTCAAGGACTGCAACAAGACAAGCCAACGACCACAAGTGACTTTCAAAAAATAAGTCTATCTCTTAAACGGGCAGATTTTTGAAAGATCACTATAAAAGGCTGATGAATAACTCTGAGAGAAGGTTACTCGAACCACGAACATTCGAGCAAATATTTGAACCGTAACCTAAAACATTCTCAAGTCATTCAAGATCAATCCTCGTGCCTACATTACGAAGGAAATCAATCCAACACTCACCGTGAAGGAAAGATAACTTCAATCGGTTGAAGAGGAAGCTTTTGAAGAATCAAGGGTCTACATTCCACGGAGGATTGTAGGAAGGTTCAAGGTCTAACAGCCTTCTCAAGTTTTTGGAGGGCTTCGTGATCAAATCCAAGAAGCTTGAGCAAGTGGGTCAGTAGTAGCAAGGCAAATGCCTGCGGAAGAAGCCGAGTCGACGCAGAAGCCAATCGAGTGACCAAGGCATCTCCAGATCGAGTCCCAAAGGATCAAGTCACCGTGGTGATCAAGACTTGTATCCGGGATCGTTAGCCACTCAGATAATCGATCAATACTTAGTGGATTCCCGCAGAGTTGGAGAAGAGAGGAGTAGAAGAATTACCCCATCTTCAACCTCTATAAAATCCTATTGTTGCTTGTCCTCAAGCAAAACATTATATCAAAAAGAGGGATTCAATAAATCACAACATACAAAGATGAATTTTTTTTTTTTTTTTTCAACATATTGAACATAAGTAGTCAAGTTCTTGGCCTTCTCAACCCGAATTAACCATTAAGTAAAAACATAGTTTTGTAAAACGATCGATCGTCAAGAAAGATCAGAATATCGGCAGCATTATTCGACTTGAAATCATCACTCCACAAATACCGATAGTTATGAACAACTTCAATTCAATAACGCCATGAAAGTACAAGAATTCAATAGATCATTGTAGTTAGCTTACTAGTCATATAACCAAGCTTCTTGAACTTTATTGGAATGAGAAGTCAATGAGTATTCATTCTCCTTTTTTTTCGTTCTTTTTTTTTTTTTGGGACCTTTCGAGACATGCTTCCACTAGGTTTATATTTTGAATTTCTGCTCAAACACTCCTAGTGGTGGTTTCCCATACTCATATTCGTGTCGCCGTTTTTACGTAAAAGACAAACATGGGGCTCATGAATGCTCCTAGTTACTAAGCAACAACAAATAGAGGAGTATAACCTGGATTGGTCCGTTTTTTTTTTCTTCGCTTTTTTTTTTTTTTTCTTTTTTTTTTTATTCACAAGCTTGGTTTAACAACTAGTTAACCACTACTAAATCATGAGTTCTCGAAGTTCATAGCACTAAGTATTGTCGTATATGCCTTAACACATCTAGTATTTATGGTGTTGGAAATCTCACAAAATTTAGCCCGCATCCACGCCAATCTATCCTAGACAATCAATTGTTTCACATCAAAACACAAATTAACAAGTTAATATAGGTATGATTGGGCCAAGTTATTGACTAGCAAACATTTAATTTATTAAAAAAAATCACATCTTTTGAAAAACAAACACACAAGCATTCCGAAAATGTTATTGTACCCACCTCCAACTTTATGATTCACATTGTCCTCAATGTGAAAGAAAGAAATGGACAAACACACACAACACACTCAAAAAAAAAAAAAAAAAAGAAACAAAGAAACTAGAATGATATAAAAGAAGTAGAAAAAGAAAAATACGACCTTACTACAATAGTGGAATCGGTGTTGAGCGATCATTGGGTTGTTTTGGTACGGACCTTCAACGGCATCTTCATACCTAATCAAAGTTAAGCAACACACAACTCGAATACCGTGAAATCTCAAATATTCCCAATTAGGACAACCAAGAAGATGTTCAAGAGTATTTTTTTTTTTTTTTTTTGATTTGAAAATGACTCTAAGGACTTGTGATTATTTTGAAAGAAAATAAAATAAAAAAATAAAAATAAATGAAAACAATTGCACACAAACATCGAGTTGCCTCCCGGGTAGCGCTTCTTTAAAGTCGTATAGCCTGGACTAACTCACCTAAATGTGAAGATTAGTCGGGCGGAGCTTCAAACTTATGAAAATCCCTTTGGTGTTTAGGAGAACTACCCCAACCTCAAGTTTCAAAATGTGCATTTCGACCTTTCCGGTCCCCTTTTGGGCATAAGCTTCCAACATGGACTTTGAACAACACTTTTCTCCAAGAGTTTCTCATCATGCAAAGAAATTGAATCGACAAAAGAACAAGTAGTATCCTTTTCAATATCAACATGAATTTTAAAAATTACTTGTTCATCCCCTACTCTCAAAGTTAATTTTCCTCATGCACATCAATGATAGATTTCGCCGTAGCCAAGAAAGGACGCCAAGAATTAGAGGAACATCAATATCATCATGCATGTCAAGAATAACAAAATCAATCGGGAACATGAATTTATCAATCTTGACTAACACATCATTAATAATACCTCTAGGATGTTTAATCGATTTATCGGCCAATTGAATGTCCATCCTAATAGGTTTAAGTTCACCTAATCCCGCATGCTTGAATGTTTCATAAGACATCACATTGATACTAGCTCCCAAGTCGGCTAGTGCTCTATCAACAGTAAAACCATCAATTGTACAAGGATAATAAAGCTTCCGGATCATTAAATTTTTGTGGAAATTCATTGGAAGAACATTTATCATTCAATTGCACATTTGATAATTTGTTAAGCTTATTTTCATTAGAATGATGTCATGAAGATCCCTAACATGCTTTGAAAGAGGTTGAACAAATGGAAAATTAGTATGTAATTGCTTGAATGACTCAAGGTACTTACCAAATTTGTCCCCCTTCTATCTTCTTCGCTTAAACTCCTAGTAAGGGATCTTGGGTTTGTATTCGCCGACCACCTTTTTCATGGGCTTTTCTTCGTGTTTGTTGTCCTCCACATATTTCTCGCATGGTGGCGTTGGCATAATCATGCTCATGTGGAAAATCGATGGTGATTGCCTTTACGTGCTCCCTCTTGGGTTTGGCTCGGTGTTACCAAAGAAACTTCCTTGTGGCCTTTCGAAATCATTTTCTAACCGCCTATTTGGTTTTCCAAATTATGGATAGATGCCTCTTGATTTCTTAAGGATGTTTCGACCGCCCGAATCGGGCATCCGTTGATTGCACAAACTTTGCCATAAGTTCCTCCAAGTTAGGCTTTCCTTGGCCTACTGAACCGGAGGCGTGTGTAGATTAGATTGGGATTAGGCCGTGGTTGACCTTGATTACTCCAATCAAGTTCGGTGCCGACGCCAACCTGGATTATAGGTGTTACCGAAATGATTATTTTGAGAGGGTCGAGATTGATTACCTAGATAATCCACTTGTTCATGTGGTATCGCATGGGGCACTTGGTGGTTGTGCGATCCTCCACAAGTCTCACATGAGAAGACTTGTTTTGGAACCGCTAACCCGTCAATTTTTGAGTCGAGCTTCTGACGCGCGGCTAGCAGAATTACCGTGGTTCGCATTGTATACACCCACCATCCTCGTTGGATTTACTCGCACGGATTGCCATTGATATCCATTCATGGCCATTCCTCTATTAGATCTTGGGCGGCCGGTGTTTTATTGTTCAACGTTCCCCGCCAAGAGATCAATCATTTGCCTCGCCGATGAGAGTAGCCCATTGTAAAACGCTTGACTTGCATCCAAACGGGAGGCCATGATGTGGGCATTTTCGCAAAGAATCCTTTGAATCTCTCCCAAGTATCGCACAAGGTCTCATCGCCCTCTTGAGTGAATGAAGAGATCTCATTCCTCAAACGTGCGGTTTTGGCGGTGGAAAATACTTCAAAAGGAACTTTTCCGCCATAATACTCCATGTTGTGATTGTTCCTTCTCAGAGAGTGTTTAACCATTGTTTAGCCCGCCCCAAGAGTAAATGGGAACAAGCGAACGGATGGCATCGTCGGAGACTCCATTTATTTGAAGGTATCGCAAATTTCGAGGAAATTCGCGATATGATTATTGGATCTTCGCCTGGTAGGTCATTTAATTGAACAAATTGTTGCACCATTTGAATGACATTCGGTTTGATTTCAAATTATTGGCCGCAATAAATGGGCCTTACGATACTAGACGTTGTACCGCCCATAGACGGCTTGGCGTAGTCATACATGGTTCTTTGTTGTTCATCCGCCATATCGGGATCTTTGCTGTTAATATCCTCCTCGTGGTCTCACTAATACTTTCCTCGTGTTGCTACCGCGCGGTGTTGCGCTTCCAAATTCGGCGACGAGTAGGGCATGCATCGCAGTAAATAAAGAGGATAAGTGTAATCCAAGACTTACAAAGATAGATAAAAAGAAAGACAAATGATGAAATAAAATAAAAAATGATTAAATTAACAAAAATAAGGTGTTCTTAATATTACAATCCCCGCAAGAACGGCGCCAAAACTTGATGGCTCAAAAGCTACCTTTAAAACCGTAGGCAAGTGCACCTATCGCTTTATAGTATAGATTATTGAGTACCGAGTGTCATTCCCACGAGGATTGTAAGTACTAATAATTACCGCTTTTTTGTTATTTAATCTAACAATTTTCGAGTTTTTGTTTGATGAAAAAGGAAAACAAATTATAAATTGTAAAAATGAAGAAAGATTTGTAAAATAAGAAATCAAGAGATAAAAATGTGTTTGAATGTAAATCCTCTAGAATGTTTTTGTGATTTGACAAGTTAAAAATACAACCGTAAGCCCTTAAGCAAAACCAACCTCTTTTAATAAAATCTCATGTCTTGTGGACCGTAGAAATTCCTAATTTAAGTTAAACCCTTTCTCAAGGCGAAAAACTTAATCTCAAGTTGATTAACTGAAATTTCTTTCTAGTTAAAACCCCCAAGACAACATTATAACGATTTGTGAATTCCCATATTAGGTTTGACCCTAATCCAGAAGATTTATGTCGCCCTATATCTAGGAGTGCATGCAACTCTTTTCACTTATATAGTTCTATTTCACCATGAATCTCTCGATTTCCTGATGAAAAATAAACTTCAAATCAATATTGCGCATATATCAATTCGAATGAACGAAGCATAATATAAGTGAATCACACAAAATATGAAGATTTTATTAAAAACATACACACCTTAATCACAAATCCATTCTAGAGTTCATTACATTCAAACACTAGGAGTTTAGCTACTCATGATCTTGACAAAAGAGTAAATTACACAAGAAGATGTAAATATTATAGACATGGTGTACTTATCTTTCTCAAAATCTCAATTGACTTCTTTCTTGAATGATGATGTTGCTCCAAGCCTTCTTCCCCAATGTTGCCTCAAGCTTACTCCTCCAAGACCCCTTGATCCCAATTCTACTTAATGAAATGAATACAATGAATATTTCCTGAGTATCTAATGAATGAATCTCCCAATTTCAACCTTGGCTTTTATAAGCAACCAATACATTGATAGTTTTCTTTTATTAAACAATCACCCCATTTTCCTTGTTGGTTGGTGAATTCTTGTATTCAAGTGATGAGGGAGGGGACATGGAGACATGTTTCAGCAAAATAGGGTGTTAAAAGTGTACAAAAGTGGCCAAAATGGGTTGGTTGGTGAGTTTTCCCCAAATTCCGCAAAGAAAAGTTGCAAAAAGAGGTCCTGACACGCCCATGTCGCCCGTAACGGCCGGGCCGTGCTGTTTTATCACACAGGAACCAGGGAGACATGGTTGTGCTTCCCAACACGCCAAGGCCCGTGTCTCTCGACACGCCAGTTGGGGAACACGGCCTGGCCGTGCGTCGGAGGCTGTTTTGTGCGAAAAAATCGAAGTTTTTAGCTCTCGGCGAACACGGCCGTGTTGCCCGACACCCGCCCGTGTTGGACCAAAACGGCCCCGAAATGACGCGTTTGGCTTGGAATTTCGAGCGTTTTTGCATCCTTAAACTCCCGGTATGTTTTGACATGAATCCATGGTCCGAAATTCACCAAAATTAGCCTCGAATGGTCAATCTACATCAATAAAAGCACCTCTGAGTAATATGAACTATGTACAATCAAAAATTTACAAAACTAACAATAAAATAACTCGAATTTACTCAAATATACACATAAACGTGCATAAAAAGACTTATCAATTGTGTTATTTACATTTCAAAGACTTTAAATTCTCGTGATCTTATTGTTATATCTCACGATAAATTTGCTATCCAATTGATAATCAATCGGTGCTAAAACCAAGTACCAAAACAAACTTAACAAATTCAAGGGTGTTAAGTCTTCCAATAAAACAAATCAGTCGAGTTAAGTTTTTAGTCAAAACAATGAGTTATTCTATCAACAAGCACGCCGAGTCTCGCTGAGTGACAAACTTTGCCGATTAACTAATTTAGATGTCCATCAAGGACTCGGGCTTGTGAAGTATTAACTCAATATTTAAAAGGACTAAATTGAAAAGTTGGTAAGGTTTATTCAACCCCTTCTAAACCTTACACTCACACCCCCCTTGGGACCTACATCCTCCGGTCTCTTTCTTCTTTTCATCTTTAGTCGCTTTTTCTCGTATGCTCTCTTTGCAAAGATCGCTCTTTCTTTCTTTCTTGCCTTTCTTCCCACACCGATCTTGCCTTTTGTTTTCTTCTTCGATTCTTTTGACATAGTCAGCATTCTTCCTAGCCACTTCCCGGTTGGCTAATTCTTCATATCCAACCCAGTAGATCCTTCCCTTCTTGCCCGGATCTACATATTCAATATTTTTGGGCAGAGGTCTAGGTTGAAAACCTCTGCCTCCACCACTCCTTTCTCTTCCTCTGGTCGTATATTGTACTGGAGTTTTTTTCTTTCTAGCAGAGTGACTGCTAGTGGTCTGCTGTCTATCAGCTTCTTCACATAGCTTTAGACGCTTCTCCCAATACAGGTCCCAGGCGTGGGCTATGGACATATTTTTGAAGTATCACTCGGATTCGAGCGTTTTGAATTCTTCCATTGATCGTGGCTCGTCTCCGTCGTCTGGAATGGCATCAGTGTCTCTTCCTGCTGGAATGCATCCGTATTGTTTCAATATGTCCATCACACGGGCATCCATTTTTCCTTCGACCTCCTTCATCCCTACTTCTACTATTTTTCTCTTCTCTGATATAGGTACAAAGCAGAGTGTTGGAGCGGCAGAGTCATCGGAAGTTTGCCGATTATGTCACCGTGACAAGTCCTTGTTGAGGGGTTCTAGCAACCATTAGAGTCATATCCTTTGAACCTTCCCTCAATCGCTTCCTTTATCTTTCATCTAATCTTCACTGCTTTCTTCTACTTCTCAACAGCCAAGGTCCTTTTTCTCGATCGCCGACTTTTCAACGTTCTTTAGGTATTCTCTTTCTCCTTTTTGGCATCATCAAAGGAGAGAGGAACCCCGGGAACGGACCAACCAAAGATGAAGTCCATCACGATAGTCAAGTTTGCTTTGAGTCCACGCGAGTATGATGTTCGGAATTCTGAGCGAGTGGCTTTGGATTTGGCTGCCACCAGCTTCATTTCAGCCATAAGAAGGCTAAACTTTTCATTCATATTCTCCTCCACGTGCATAAGTTTTTTTCGATGAAATTCTCGCAGCATATCCATTTCAGTGGTGTGGGAGGCATGCATTCTATCAATATTTTCTTGCATCCTCCTCTTCATGTAAGCATTATCAGCACTCCAGATCAACATTTTGTTATACAATGCTTTGAAATATCTGACCTGTTCTAGACGCATTGTACGCTGTTGTTGATGCCATTCCCTGAGTCTGACCACTATTCCACGCAGTCGGCCATAAGATTGGCATCTCGATTATCCAGTAGCATATCTAGGGATGGAAATAGGCCAGGCCGGGCCAGACTTTGCGTCGGATAGCCTAGACCTGATTCACGTTTTTTCGGCCTTAGCCTGGCCTATTAAATATAATAGCTTTTTTTTCAGCTTAAGTCTAGCCTGTTTAAAAGCCTAGGCCCGACCTGAGCCTATTAAAAGCCTGTTAAAAGCCTACTAACCATATTTTTTATTTTAAAAATATATTTTATCTATTATAATAATTAAATAGTTATATAAAAAGAATAATATTAGTAAACTATATAAAATATATTAGTCTAAACCTTAACTTGGTTGTGATGAAATTTTCAAATTTAAGACTTAACACCCTTGAATTTGGTTTACGTTTGTTTTAACACTTGGTTTTAGCAGATTGTTAATAATCAGTTGGATAGCAAATTATCAGCAGATATAAAGTAATGTGCAGAAATAAAAATGCTGAAATGACACAATAATTTTTATAGAGGTTCGAAGATGGGGTAATTCTTCTACTCCTCTCTTCTCCAACTCTTGGAGGAATCCACTAAGTATTGATCGTAGTACAAAGTGGTTATCACCCGATACAAGTCTTGATCACACAATCGACTTGATCCTTCGGGACTCGGCCTGAGATGCCTTGGTCACATTGTCGCATCTCGTCCGACTCAGCCTTTCTTCACAGGCGGTGCGCTTTGCTACTTCACCACTTGCTTAAGCTTCTTGGATTTGATTACGAAGCCTCCAATGACTTGAGACGGTTCGACCTTGAACCTTTCTACAATCCTCCTTGGAATGTAGACCCCTTTGATTCTTCAAAAGTTTCTCTTCAACAGCTTTGAAGTTGTCTTTCCTTCACATACTTGGTGTTGGATCGATTTCCTTCAAATTTAGGCTTGAGGATTTGCTTGATAACTTGAGAATATTTTGCAGTGTTACAAAGGCAAATAATTGCTTGATAGTTCGTGGGTTCGTATTCAAGCTAACCTTTTCTCAAAGTGCTTTTCAGCCTTTTATAGTGAATTTTAAAAAAGCCCGCTGAATAGATAGGCCGATTTTTAAAAGTCACTTTGTGTTCGCTGGCTTGTCTTGTTGCAAATTCTTGATATTGACATTTCCTCGCTTTTAAATGAATGTTCGGGCTTTTTTTCAAAGGATCGACACGAGGTGTGCAGCATTTCCTATTCGTTTATTCTTTTGCACGCTTCGGGATCGAGCACTTTAAGACATGGCAAGATGGAAGTATTACTTGTTTAGGTAATATTCTTGACTTATGTGCAAATGATTCTTTCGCTTAACTCCTCTTTGCACGCTTTTTCCCAGGTTACTTGAGTCTCCGCTCCAATGATTGAAAGACTCATCCGTCACTTCAACTTGACTTCGCTTGAGTTGACTTGACCGACACTTCATACATCTCAGATCCGAGTTGATACTCCTTCGCCGAGTTCTTACTTCTCCTCCTCGCATACTCAATTGTTTCACAATGAGTCTCCATTTCGTCTTTCGCTTGACTTCTTGTATATCCAGCATAGTCGACTTGACTCACCTTTGTACAAACCCTATCTATTACAATGCAATTTACAAGGAAAATGGGGTGCCAACTTTCTAGTCTAAGTTTTACATGACATTCATCAAAATCTAAACAATAAATTTCCCAACTGCTCTGTATCTTGTTTGATGTGTTCATTGGTATTTTTACAGAAGACTTCTCTTCCATACCAAATTTCTTCATTAAATCTCTAGTGTATTTTGTTTGACTTATGAAAGTTCCATCCTTCAGTTGCTTGACATGGAGTCCTAGAAAGAAAGTCAGCTCTCCCATCATGCTCATTTCAAATTTGCCTTGCATGAGATTTGAGAACTTGTCACACAGCTCTTTGTTTGTGCATCGAAAGATGATGTCATCCACATATATTTGAACAAGCAGTATACTCTCTCCATCTTGGATTCTAAAAAGTGTTTTGTCCACCTTGCCTTTGGTGAATCCATTCTCAGTTAGAAATTGAGACAATGTATCATACCATGCTCTGGGTGCTTGTTTCAATCCATATATTGCTTTCTTTAGCTTGTACACCTTATCTCCAGGAGTCTTCTGCTCAAAGCCTGGAGGTTGCTCAACATATACCTCTTCTTCTAATAGTCCATTTAAAAATGCATTTTTCACATTCATTTGATATACAATGAAGTTCTTGTGTGCAGCATAGGCAAGAAACATTCTTCTTGCTTCTAGTCTTGCAACATAGGCAAATGTTTCATCAAAATCTATTCCTTCTTCTTGGCAATACCCATTGGCTACCAATATTGCTTTGTTTCTTACCACAAATCCTTCCTCATTCATTTTGTTTCTGAATACCCATTTTGTGCCAATAACATTTTGATGAGTTGGTCTTTGCACCAATTCTCATACTTTGTTCCTTTCAAACTGATTCAGCTCTTCTTGCATGGCTTGAATCCAATGTGTATCATCCAATGCTTGAGACACATCTTTTGGTTCTATTTGGGAAATAAAACAAGTGAACATTGCTTCTTGCTGAGTTTTGGATCTGGTCCTTACTCCTTCTTTAACATCTCCAATGACTAGTTTTGGTGGATGATCTCTCAGCCATCTCACATCAGGTTGGAGCGAATTAGTTGGGTTCAGCCATCTTGCGGTTAAATTGTCTTAAACAGCTCTTACATTATCATTCAGCTGTAGATTCTCCAGTTCTCTTTGAGATTCAGCTATCTCATCTTCATCTAGATTAAATGCTCTTGTTTCACTTTCCAATATAAGGACTCTTTCGCATGGTGGTCGATTCAAATTGATCGCCTAATTCTTCAAGGTCTTTTCTACTTACATTAGGTTCATAAAAATCCACATGAATAGATTCTTCTGTGACCATAGTCTTCTTGTTCAGCACTCTATAGGCTTTGCTTTCAGTTGAGTATCCCAAAAAGATACCTTCATCAGCTTTAGCATCAAAAGCCTTTAGATTATTCTTGCCATTATTGTGGATGAAGCATTTACATCGAAATATTCTAAAGTATCCAACGGATTTCTCCCTGTCCAGATTTCATAGGGAGTTTTTGTTAGCTGTCTATTTTATCATGCATCTATTTTGAGTATAGCATGTAGTGTTAATTGCTTCAGTCCAAAATCTCTAAGGCAATTCAGATTCAGCTAACATGGTTCTTGCAGCTTCCATGAGAGTTATGTTCCTTCTTTTAGCTACTCCATTCTGTTGTGGAGTTCTTGCTGCAGATAACTCATGAGAAATACCATTCTCTATGCAGTACTAGGTGATTATTCCATTCACAAACTCAGTCCCTCTGTCTGATCTTATTTTTATGATAGTTTGGCCCTTTTCATTTTGAATTCTTTTCATCAGCTGTGGTAACTTTTGCAAAGTCTCATTCTTCTTACACATGAAGATGGTCCACGTGTATCTTGAATAATCATCTACTACAACCAATGTATATTTCTTTTCGCTTATGCTGGCTGGTTCAACTGGACCAAATAAGTCAATACGCAACAGGTGCAGAATCCTTGTTGATAAGGGAGTTGTCTTCTCCTTGAAAGAAGATTTGATCTGTTTTCCCATTTGACATGCATTGCATACACTCTCCTTATTATAGACTGAGTTAGGTAATCCTTCAACAAGATGACTTCTGGCAAGCTTGTTGATTGTCTTGAAGTTCAGATGACTCAGTTTCTTATGCCACAACCAACTTGATTCGGTTGTGCTCTTTGCTAGCAGACATGTACTTGGTGTAGCAGTAGACCAATCTACTACATACATATTTTTTATCCTTGATCCTTGCAGCATTATTTCATTTGATTCAGCATCTTAGATCTGGCACACTCCCATGTTAAATCCAACATTGTAGCCTTTGTCACAGAGTTGACTTATGTTGAGCAGGTTGAAGTTGAGTCCCTCAACATAAGCAACATCTGTAATTTTCAATCCATTTTTCTTGATGGACCCTGTGCCTTAGTTCCCCTGGAGCTTCATTTCCTCCAAATATGTCTTTTGCACCTCTAATCTCCTTGAATTTTGACAAATTTTTCTTGTTTCCTGTCATATGCCTGGAACAACCACTATCCATGTACCAGGTTCCTTGGCACTCGGTTGTTCCTTGAACCTGCAATCAAGGAAATTAGTTTTTAGGTACCCATACTTGCCTGGGTCCTGAGGGGTTAGTGCTGTAGGATGATCCAACCAACCTATAGCCAAATGATTTGACTCTAAGAGGTTGCCATCTATTTGTGCCATAATCATAGTGCACATTAGCAAATTTCTTGTGTTTTGGGTTCATACAGCTATCTCTTCTGACTGTATGCCTATGTGTGTGTTTTAGCAATTGCTTTCTTGGAATAGTTGTGATATTTATGTATGTAGTGCTTGGGTGCATATGTGTGCTGATAGTAGCTCTTTTGCCTTTGGAATGACCTTTGCTGAGGTCTAGGTCTTTGCCATTTAGGCTTATATTCCATCGACTTTGCCGATATTTCACATTATTCCAATCGTTTGACTTGGGTAATTTGTACCATTCCCATTATATGTATTTCTTTGATAAGGCTTCTGGGGTTTTTGATAGCTCTGTTTCCTCTTCACAGAGTATTTTCTGTTAGGAGTTTGTTGAGGAATTCGACTGTATTTCTTTTCACTGTCCTCTCAGATACTCAATCGGTTGTTTTCTTCCTTTATATCCAAGGCCAGTTTGATTTTGATTGTGCTTTGGGATGAATGTGGGTGCAACATTTGGTGTCTTGGATTTCTGAGTTGCTTAATTACTTGAAGATCCTTTTTCCAAAGTCACTCTAGGAGTTTGACTGTGCACGAAGGAATTGAATCCTATACTTGTCTTATCTCCACATTTGTTTTGGCTCATAATAAGGTCATCCAATGATCTAGATGTCTTTGTAAATGAGGCAATCACATTTTTGAGATCATTCTCTCTCTTTTCTATAGCAGCTATTTCTGCTATTAGTTTGGCATTTTCAGCCTTCAGCTCTTTGTTCTCTTCAGCTATGTTACTTAAAGTACTCACTTCCTAAGTCAGCTGTGAGTTTTGGCTTTTGAGCTTGTTGTTTTCCTCATTTAAAAGTGTGTGTGAGGTTTTAATGTGCTCAAAGTCTTTCATCATTTTTCCTAATGAATCATAAAGATCATTTGGTGAAGAAGTGTGTGTATCACAATCACTGTCACTAGTATCTGAATGAGACAAGTTAGAGTGTACCTCATCTTCTTGGTCTGATTGTTCTTGTTCTTTTGCCATGAGGCATATTAAGGCTTCTTCTTCTGAATCACTTGAGTAGTCAGCCTAGCTCACTACTTTCTGAATCTACTGTTTCCTTTGATTTAGCTGTCTCAGCAGCTAAAATAACCTTTTTCTTTTCCTGTCTTCTTTCTATGAAGACTCTTCTTTCCACTTCATTCTTGTATTTATTGACTATTGGATAGGGACAGTCAATAGTGAAATGTCATGGTTGTCTCATAGCCTCCAAATACGCTTTTTCAACTCTTTGGTCACTCTTTTAATCCTTCGATTGTCGCCTTTTCCGTATTCAACCTTTGATGTTCGCCTTCTTGTGTGGTTTATCCTCTTGACTTGGAGGGAGCTGAATGTCTCATGGAGGTTTCACCCTTGTTTTTCTTGTAGTTCTTATTAAAGAACTTGTTGAATCTTTTAGCCATCAGGGTTATTTCCTCCTGGTCTATTATTTCTTTGGATTCATCTCTTTTTCCTTCCTTTATTATTAATGGAATTGTTTTGGGTACAACTATATCCTCTTGATCCTTTCTTCTCAGCTTAAACTCATAAGCTTTGAGGTCTGAGAATAGCTCATGATTGGAAGACTTTGATAAGTCCATCGAGTGTCTTAGAGCCATAGTTTTCATCTCCCATTCACCGGGTAGTTTCTCAAGATCTTCATACACATCTCCTTCGTGTGTATTCCTTCCCTTTGAAAGCTCATTTGTGATTTCGGTGAATTGAACTGCATCCAATTGATCCATTGTTTCACCTGAAAGCATTTTAAAGTTTTCAAACTTTTGAACAGTAACAAATAGTTTGTTTTCTTTAATTTGCTCTGATCCTTCACAAATTAAAGTCAGCTTATCCCAAATTCTTTTGTTGTTCTGCAAGATTTGGCTTTATTGAACGTTGCTTTGTCCAAAGTCTTGTAGAGAATATCCTTGGCTACATTGTCCAAGTTGTATATTTTCCTATCATCATTTGTCCACTCAGCTCGTGGTTTTTCAACCATGGTTGGTCTAGGGTCAACAGCCTCTTCTCCTTCAGCTGCTTGAGTTCGTCTAACAACAGTGTTGATTTTGAGTATTTGCAGTGGCCCATCTTCTATCACAAACCACATTTCATCATGTAAAGCAGATAGATGAGCCTGCATACGTATTTTCCAATCATCAAATTCTTCAACAGTGAAATAGGAATACGTGTCAAATTTGCTTCCATGATAATAACTTTTGCTAGGAATGAATATTTTGAAAATACAAGTATTAAAAGTCCTTGAAAGATTAGGGATCTAGTTCAGTAACCAGTGCGAAAGGCTCAATGAACCAACCGCTTTGATACCACTTGTAGGTCCCAAGGGGTGTAAGTAAGGTTTAGAAGGGTGGTTGAATAAACCTTACCAACTTTTTGATTTTAGTCCTTTTAAAATCTTACAGAGTTAACACACAGCTCAGTCCTTGAGGGACAACTAAGTCAGTTAATCAGCAGAGTTAGTCACTCAACAAGATTGATAAAGCTGTTAATAGAATGACTCAGTTGTTTAGCTTAAATCTTAGCTTGGTTGTGTTGAGTTTTTCAGCGGAAGACTTAACACCCTTGAATATGATTTAAACTGCTTTAATACTTGATTTTAGCACTCAGTTATTAATTAGTTGGATGGCAAATTATCAGCAGATATAAAGTGCAGAAATGTAAATGTGCTGAAAGTAAATGACACAAGTAATTTTTATAGAGGTTCGAAGATGGGATAATTCTTCTAATCCTCTCTTCTCCAACTCTTGGAGGAATCCAATAAGTAATGATCAGTTCACAAAGTGGTTATCAGTCTAGAGACAAGTTTTGATCACCTAGCTGACTTGCTCCTTGGACTCAGTCTAGAGATGCCTTGATCGCCCAGCTGGCTTCTCCTTGTGACTCAGCTTCTCCACGAGGCGGCTGCCTTGCTACTACATCTCACTTTGTCAAGTTGTTGGATTTGTTCACCCAGCCCTCCAAGCAACTTGAGTTCTTCCTACAATCCCACACTAGGAATGTAGACCCCAGAGATTGTTACAGTTTCGTAGTCCTTCACAAATTGTGTTGGATATGAAATACTGACTGATTGGACTTGAAGATATATGAATTCTTGTTCAACTTTTGTGCGTATCTGATCTATTTCTTCTTGTTCTGCTGTTAAACTTGTGTACGCAACACTTTTCTTTTGAATCTTCAGTCCTTTTATAGTATTATTTGAAAAATTATCCGTTGAAGAGATATATAATTATTCAAATAATATCTTGCTAGACATCGATTTGCTCTTCTGTGCTTTTCAGGCATGTGAGACATCCAGTACCTCGTATTCTTGAATGTTCAGTTTTTTGCTTATTAAATTGCACGTTTTTTGCACTAGTTTATTCTCAATTCCAGATATCATGGCTATATTACTTAAATAAGTAACCATCCATGCTTTATGTGCAACGGTTTGATTTCAGTTGGCTTCACTCAACTGCTTCTTCTTTTCTTTAGTCTCAAATGACTTGATTGATGTCTCAACTCAGCTTCATGAGTTGTCTTGACTCACTTTTGTCACAGCTGTCCCTCAGCTGATACATCCCCAGTTAAGTTCCATGTCTTCTTCATTGACCACACTCAGTTGTTTCACAGCGGAGTCTTCACTTAAGTTCTTCATTTGGCTTCTTGTACTTCCAGGCATAACTGACTTGACTTACTTCATCCAACTTTATCTATTACAATGAAAGTTATAAAAAAGATGGGGTGCCAACTTTCTAGTCTAAGTTTTACATGGCATTCATCAAAATCTAAACAATAAATTTCCTAACAAACAGTTGTTACACTATTCTGCAAATATTTAACTTGTTCGAGTCAAATTTTCATTACATGTTTTTTTCCATGAAACCCCCTAGTGGCACCATTTTGTCACATAGAACATATTGAATAAACTACTTTGATACTCTTGGTCGTCGGAGAGCAAGCAGTTAAAAATCGGTAAATAATAGAACGGTTTATGTAGCGATTTAATTTTACACAATCAGCAGTTTGATATTTTAATTTTTTTGAAATCTGTGTCATTGAAAAACCTATTATAGGAGGTAGAGCGCTAGTATATATTTGCAAAGTGACACTAACATGAAACAAATATGTAACTGTCATATATAAAACAATTTATAGCATCTCCCAATAGAGTGCTCTATCTTTAATTTGGAGCAAAAAAACTTGTTCCTGCATTGCATCAAAGTCTGCGCCATTTTTAAAATGTGAACAGTTTTGCACCAAAAATGGTGCAACACTGCAGTTGCATTAATTTTTTTTTCTTCTTTTGTTTTAAATTAATGATTTTAGTATATTAAAATATACAATTAAAATGGAATTATGAAATATTCCTATTTAGTGCAGAATGTAGTGCAAGCTGCTTGAGACGGTCTTAGGAGCGTTATTATTTGCAAAACCAGCAATGAACTTTGCAAGTAGATAAGTAAATACTAACAGAAAAGTGTCCAAGTTACGTGACCAAAGAATTTATTTTCCCTACTCAAATGCAAACCTATATGTGGTTATAAACATTTTTTGCATTGTATTATGATGCAGGAAGAGGAGAAAAATAGGCTGTCGGAAATTACAGGATTAGACCAGAAGCAGATCAACAACTAGTTCATTAACCAAAGGAAACGACACTGGAGACCATCCGAAGACATGAGATTCGCTCTTATGGAAGGCGTCAGTAGTGACACTAATGCAGGATCCATGTATTTTGATCATGCCACAGGAGGAACATGAGACGGTGATCGGCATTTGAACACGAAAAACCTTTTACACATGGTGGCCATTAAGAGTTCCATTTTTTTGTTCAAACGATCCAAATTGTAGCTAGGTGCTACTTATAGCAAACTCAGAACTGCATAAAAGTTTCCTTGATTTGCCTTGGGTTAAGTTAAATCTTTCATATATGCATATATAACAAGATATAGCTTGCTTGGCTAATTGGCTTCCAATTCCTGTGGCAGACTCGTGAAAAAATGGAATGAATTTTAGGCCAATGTTGTTAAGAAACTTTGGTGATCAGCTTGCCAAAGAGTACTTGGTTGTTAAAAATGTATGCAAAATTTCCCTCAAATTTTCTTTTTTCCTTTCACATCAATGCGATTACTTGTAAAAGAAAATTGAAAAACAAACTATTCACTTATTATCACTTATTCAATCATAAACCATATTCAATTATATTAATTAATCTTACTTAAAAATATCAAATCAACTATTCATTACCTAATCTAATCACAAATATAACTTTTTTTCATTCATCAATCAAATTTACTCATTATTATACTAAAAAACCGACTCACATTAACTATAATCATTTTATTTTCCTCATATATTCAATAACTCTCAAGATTCGTTCTCATTTTTCAAAAATAATTTTTTCACACTATTTGTTGTGATAATTACTCGAAATTAAGGAATTTATTATGTGATCCCCATAATTCATGAACAAACCAAAGAATGGTGAAAAATTCAGTGTGTAACCCAACAACACAGAAAAATTCACTTTTGGTCCCATAAGACTGAGCAATTGACGATTTTAGTCCCATAACTTGAAAATAGTCCCATAAGATTGGTCGTGTTACATAAATGGTCCCACCATTAGTAGATTAACGGTTAAATCCGTCAAATTGAAAGTCAAATATGTGATTTTAGTCTAATGGCTTGAAAATAGTCACATAAGATGTTCTTGTTATAAAATTAAATATAACTAATATGTATTTAAAAAAATATATTATCATTAAAGTTACTATTTTTAATTTATTATAATTAAAAAATCGACAAGTAAATTAAAGATAAAATTTATAATTCAACTTATATAAAATAAATTTTCTGGAAAATATTTTTTAAAAATAGATGTTAATTAAATTTTTTTTGTGAATGTATAATACAAAAAAAGAAGATGAAATACATGTATCGTTTATTTTAATGAGAAAATTAACAAGGTAAATTAAATGATAAAATTTATCACTCAAGTTATAAAATTTAAATTTTCTGGATAATAACTTTTAAAAGTAAATTTTAATTAATCTTTTTTCTTGGGTTATTGTCTAATACAAAAAAAAAGATCAAATACATGTAGAATTTATTTTAATTAAAAAATTAAACAAAATGATGAAATTTATAATTCAAGTTATAAAAAGTATTTTTTATAAATAATTTTTAAAATAATTTTTGTTAATATTTATCTATTTATATTTTAAGTATACTAAAATATTTTTAATAGTATTTTTCTAAAAGTTTTAAAAGTAATTCCTATATTTAAAAATTATGAAACTATTTAATATCCTAAACTTATTTATTTTGTTGATTGTTGAACTACATATATTTTTCAATACATAAATATGATTTTGGTAATTATTTGTATTTTCAAGAATCAAGATGTAATTTAAACTAAAAAAATAATATGAGAAAATTATTTGTTTTTCTAAATATTTTAAGAGAATTTGTTTTAGTGAAATAAAAACATAGGAAAAATATATTTTTAGAAAAATATTGTAAGAACAAAGATTTTTTTTAATTTTAAATACACAATATTAATTTTAAATAAATAATTAAAAATATAAAATTTAACATAATTTTTATCATCAATAATATTGAATTTAACCAATAAAAGAATAATGGGACAAATTTTAGTTAAAAATGTAATTTTGGTGTCCTATGGGACCATCTTTGTCATCAGTAATAATTTCCGTTAATTTTTAAACGAACATCACGCCACAATTTAAGTTTTCGTGTCCTATGCTACCCAAGTGAGTACAACCCAACTCCCTGCGATTGTGACATGTGTCCCATTTTGATTTTATTTTTTTGAAAAAATTCACATTCATATGTACACTCAACAAAATCACAAATGGATTGGGTTGTACCCATTTGGTAACATTCGATTACCCATAAATAACTTCATCTTCCTTAAAAAAAAATAATGCCTCTTCTAACTTCCAATTTCTAAATAACCACATCTAAACTAAATTGAGAAAACTCTCCTATAGAGTAGAGACCGAAAAGAGAATAGAATAAAATTTAATTTCAGGGAAACAAGATGTTATTATTTATAGGCTGGAAACAATGGTACAATATGAAAATATGGGAACACATCCAAAGAGTAGAACAATAAGTTTTGAATTCAAATGAAAGCTGAAGAAAGAGAAAATTACAATATTAGTCCCATAAGAATCTAAAATTACATATTTAGTACAATGGCCGTTAAAAAACTGACGGAGAGCGTCTTCAGCAGTTTTAGTCCTAATTGCAAAGAAAATTAAGATGAACCGTACTTGCAAAGGAATTAACCAAAACATTAAGGGTGGGACAAATTTCGCAACAAAACCATTCTAGTGGGACTATTTTAAATTCATGGGACCAAAATTACAATCACTTAAATCTTGTGGGACTAATATTACAATTGTAGGTCCCAAGGGGTGTAAGTGTAAGGTTTAGAAGGGGGTTGAATAAACCTTACCAAATTTTCGATTTAGTCCTTTTAAATCTACAGAGTTGATTACATACAATTGTGTCCTTGATGGATGTCGAATTAGTCACTCAGAGAGTTAATCTCTCAAGACTCAATTTGAGTTGTTGATGGAGTAACTAACTTGTTGGCTATAATTTAACTCAATTGTGGTTTTATTTTAGCGGAAGACTTAACACCCTTAAGTTTGATTAAGCAAGATTTTAGAGCTTGATTTAGTACTTATAAATTATCAAATGGATAGCAAATTTATCACAGATATAAGCGATTAAAAGTGCAGAATTTAAATGTTGAAATGTAAATGACACAAGAAAGTTTTTATAGAGGTTCAAGATGGGGTAATTCTTCTACTCCTCTCTTCTCCAACTCGGAGGAATCCACTAAGTAATGATCAGTTTACAAAGTGGTAACAGTCCGGATACAAGTCTTGATCACAACAGCCGACTTGATCCTTAGGGACTCAGCCTGAGACGCCTTGATCACTCGGCTGGCTTCTCGACGACTCGGCTTCTTCTTCATTGTGCGCTTTTTGTTACAGCTCACTTGCTCAAGCTCTTTGGATTTGATCACGAAGCCCTCCAAAAGCTTAAGACTTGGTTCAACCTTGAACCTTTCTACAATCCTTCCGGAATGTAGACCCCTTGTTTTCAAAAGTTTCCTCTTCAACGATTGAAGTTCTCTTCCTTCGCAGTGAGTGTTGGATTGATGTACTTCGTAATGTAGGCTTGAGGATTGAGATTGTTTCAGTTTTTCTAATATGCTTGTATATCTCACGTGTGTGTCATCCTCTATCTCAAACAAACTCCTCGGCCTTTTTTATAGTGAACTTTCAAAAATTTGCCCGTTGAAGAGATAGGCTTATTTTTGAAAGTCACTTTGCAATCGTTGGCTTGCGAGTTCTTGGAATTGTCGTTTCCTCGTATGAATTGTTCTTTCACCTTTTCGAGTTCGACACGGTGTAGTGCTTCCCATTGGTTCATTCCTTTTGCACGCTCGACCGAGCACTCCAAGAAAGGTGGTATGGAGATATTACTTGTTTAAGTAAATCTCTTGATTGCAAACGGTTCTTTTTACGATTATCTCGACTTGACCGCATTTCCTTGCTTTCCCCAGGTGACTTAGAGTCACCTTCCAATCATTGGATGACTCTTTGTCACTTCAACTTGAGACTTGGCTTTTCTTGAGTTGACTTGATCGATGCTCCACTCACCAGTATCTCACCGCTTCTTGAAGAGAGTTCCCGTCTACTCTTTCTTTGCCATACTCACTGCCTCGCACAGAAGTTTTCCTTCCAGTCTTGATTGTCTTCTTGCATGTTAGGCGTAGCCGACTTAACTCAGCTTGGCCAGCTTCTATTTATTACAATGCATTTTACAACAAGAATTGGGGTGCCAACTTTCTATTCTAAGTTTTACATGGCATTTATCAAAATCTAAACAATAAAATTCCTAACAACAATGTTCTTGCCAAAGAAATGCTAGGATTTGTTGAGATAATGGCTCAAGAAATGGTCCAACTTGTGATAGTGAAGAATTGGTCAATTTCGGGAAATGCTTGCTGGAATAAAAGGAAAAAAACTTGCTCTAGTATCCCGGATAAACGAGGATAACATCTCTTCAACAGATACTTTCTTTTCACTTGACTCCGCCCTACCTTGTTTACCCACGTTATATCCCGGAGGTGACTGCAAAATATTTTTATTGTTAGCATAAGAGAAATTTTCATGATTTCGCAACCGGATGATATTAGTTGGGTGTCTGTTATTTCTATAATTGTTGTTGAAGTTCCTTTATTGGCCCACAAAATTTGCTTCTTCTTCAACAATAGTAGGATCTCTTGGAGTCACTTGCTGCATCGCATCCAGTTTCATATTCAGCATGGATATCTCTTCTGTGAGCATGACGACCTTCTCAACCTGAACTTCTGTCACACGTCGGACAGTAGACCTCTCAGATGGACATTGGTAAATGTTGTTCGCCATCTCCTATAACAAGTCTAGTGCCTCCTTGGGATATTTCCCTAGCAGTGCACCCCCAGATGCAACATCTATCATCGTTCTCGTGTTGACACTCAAGCCATTATAGAAGTATTGGACCTGTTGGTAGTCGGGATATCCGTGTTTAGGGCACTTCCTTGACAGTTCCCAAAATCTATCTCATGCTTCATATAGTGGCTCAGCATCTAATTGCCTAAACTGGGCGATCTCTCGATTTCGATTGCGAGATCTTACTTGGTGGAAAATATTTGGCTAGAAACCGACTTTCTCGCCCAATTTGCCTCCATGTTCTTTCAAGATGTTCATCACCCTGGCATCCATTCTTCCTTCCACTTCCTTCATCCCCGCTTCAATTGCTTTTCTCTTCTCGGCCATAGATACAAACAGAGTGTTGGAGTGGCGAGTCACGGTATGGGAGTTTCCGCTTATAATGTCACCGTGACAGACCCTCGTTGAGGGGTTTGTGCAATCATCAAGGTCATATCTTTTGATCCTTCCCCCAAAGAGATTTTCCTTTATTTTGTTTCAAAATTTCCTCGATTTTCCTTCTCACCGCTTCCTTTCTTTTCTTTCACTTCAGATTTTTCTTTGCTTTAAGGTATTCCTCTTCCCCTTTTTGGCATCATCAAAGGATAGAGGAACCCAGGAACATCTTGGCAAGCATGAAGTCGAAGTCTTCGATGGTTGAGTTCGCTTCAAGTCCGTTGTAAGCAAAGACGAATTCGGATCGAGTAGTGTTGGACTCTTTGAAATCGCTTCATCTCGGCCATGAGAAGGCTGAATTTTCTAGTCATGTGTTCTTCCAAATGATGTATATCATTTGTATTTTGCTCACGCAGCGCCTTGATTTCGGCAAAGTGTGAGCTTCATGCATATGCTCAATGTGTTCTCTCGCCTTCGTTTTTGCATCAAGATTTTCACCTCTCCACACCAACAAACTTGTTGAACAAAGTTCAAGTATCTCATTGTTCCACACGCATTGATTGATTCGCTTTGGTGCCACCATTCCCTTTATCCCGACCGTGATGCCTCTCAAGTCGGTGTAAGGTTGGCATCTCTGTTGTCCGGCCGCATGTCCAAAGAGGCTCGATGCCTCCATCCGTTCAACCTCAAGAAAGAGTGCCTTGAACACTTCTCGAACTTCACCTGATTCTTCTTCATTTGCGGTGATGGCCATACATCGTCAAAATCAAAATCGGCCGGAACAATGGTGCCGAGTGAAAACAGGAGCGGGTGCGTGATAGCGTGCTTGTTCGCTTTTTCGACTCTTCGTGGAGTTAGGTATTTCAAGTGAAAAGGAAAAGACTCTACGAAGGATTCATCACCGCCAACCGGAATTTGTTCGATGACGAGTGGGCGCGCTGGCGGTTCTTTTGGGAATCGATCTGCTTTGCAGCTTGAGGAGCTGCGCAGATGGTCTCTTGTTGAGCCGGGTCTTGTTGTGAAGTGGACCCGCTTGCCGAGCCTCATTGTCTTAAGCCTTCGTTGGTCTCGGTGATTTATCCATTTGAGATCGGTCCTCGGCCTTATCAAGCGTCATCGGACGATGATGAGATTTCCATTGGTGGCTCATCATCAAAGTTAAAGGTTTGACGAGTAGTCTTGGGATCGACTTACTCGTGCTTGGAACACCCGGTGAGTCTTTTGGATTTGTCATGCCGGGGATGACTCGGCCTTCTTCTTCGCCTTCCGATCCCGAGGAAAAGTGACATCGTGGTTGTCCGGGAATCATGAAGTGCGCCGATCTCCTTCTCGGATGGGTCGATGATAGTAGGAGGGATGTTCTCTACTTGACTTCTTTACCCCGGGAAGTCTCAACCTCCCGTGGGCCTTCATTACCTCCAGCGGTCTCTCGCGCGAGGCCTTGGTCCTCCCTTTCGACAAATGTCGTTTACTGTCTTAGGGTCTTCTACAAATGGCATCCATAGGAGTTTCAACCCCATGGATTGCACTTTCATCGCCCAGTGTTAACTCCCGGGTTGTTCCTTCCTCGTGCCTCGACCGCATCAACAGCCGTCATTAGCCTTGAGCGGTTGGCACCTCAACCGAGACATCTCAATCGTCCGAGCTTCGTTGATGGCAACTTGTCGTTTCTTCTTGTGATTGTAATTTCTCTTCTTCGCCTCCTTGATTCGTTGTGGAGTCATCTCGCAGCATCCTCCGACCTTGCCGCAGCGTGGAGGGAGTTTTCTCACCGGGCGCACCACCGAGTGACTTGGAATGGGGTCACTCGTCTCCAAACTCCCGGCTGTTTCGATTGATTGTTCGGTAGTTGGGGCGGGTGGTAGCACACCTTCAATAGGGGTTGGCTCCACCGGGGTCCCCACTAGCCCGGTTCATCGCCATCTCCCTTGTTGCTTCTTCTCGAGTGAGTCAGGGAAGTGGTAGCAAAGAACAACATTGGCGATTTGTGAACCACTCCCATTGGATCAATTTCACCGTGTTCGGATGACTCTCCTGGTCCCTCCATTAGTCTTTGCTCGTGAAGGATTCTTGACTCGTGCAATGCTTGCTGCATTTGCAACTCTTTCGGGCAAAGCAGCATTCTGCGGTTCCTCGTCATCGCTGTCGGAGAAGACATCAAGGAGAGGATGTGTGTGTTCGTGGGTGCCGAGATAGGGCGGATGCTTGCCTTCTCACGTGCTTCGCTTCTTCGCCTTGCTTTTTCTCTCCCTGTCCTTGTTGATCTGCGGGATGTCCGTGCGCTTGTCCTCATCCGTAGCCGGGAGCACAGAGTTAATCCAAGGAAATTTAGCAGCTTCCTCTTCTTCTTCTATGAACTCGGCCGTTGGAACTGTTCCTTGACTTGCTCAACTTCCATTTCCTCCACTCACGCAGACGATTTTGGATGTCCGGGTAAGGTGGAGATAGAATCATTACATCACTATCTCGCTTTCTGGCGGTTCTTCTTGTGCTTCACTGTGTGAGCTACGGGTTGTGTCTTCCGGTTGCCTCTTCGTCGACGCCTTCAACAGACTTGGGTTGTTTCATCAACTACATCCGGAGACTCTACTTCTCCGAGAGTCTCCGTATTTGTCTTGGCCGAGTAAATCGACTCATTGGTTTCTCCGATTGGACCGCTTGACGATTCTTCTTCGTCTCTGGTTTGTACCAGGGAATTTCTCAGTTCGAGAGATGTTGTCTTCGAGTCTTGTGCAGGTGGGGGCCGGTCTTGGTGTCTTTTTCTCGAGGAGTTGGCCGTCTTGGCTTCTCGGTTCTCCTCCTTTTGACGATCGGAGAAGGTATTTGTGAGTCCTTCTCGACCGGCCGCTGGGCAGGGCAGGAGACACGGCCGGCGGGGCAGTGACTGACTGGGCTGCAGGGCGGGAGCATGTTTTGTTTTTTTTGCAGGGGCAATATAGATCTTCTTGGCACTGCAGGCACTTTTCTTCTTGGCCGAGAGGAAACCATTTGTATCTTTGGGGGTGATTCCCCTCACGGTGTCGCTCTCTTGGCGTAAGCTCGCCGAGCGCGAGAGAGGTTAGCTCGAACATCTCTTGTTAACATGGAATGCCTTCCCATGTCTAAGAGGGACTCCTTTCACCTCCAATAGCCGGCCAATCACGAGGCCATATCCTAGGATCCTCCAAATGAACCATCTTCTTTGAAGGACTTGTTCCCCACGTTCGGGCGGAGTCTTTGTAGACAAACTCAGCCCAGATTTATCTTCTTTTCTTCGATGATTGCGGCCCATTACAATCGCTTTGCCTTTTGATTGGTCAAAGCCGCCAAATTTGATGTCGATACATTTGGCAACTATGTCCAACAACTTGTGATAATCCTCCTTGGCCAGCTCTCTTGTTTGTTTGTATATTATTTTATCAAGAAAGTCGGACTTGGCTATTTCTTTCCATGCGTCGGCCAAGTTTACATCGCCTTCTTTGATCTCGGATGCTCCTTCACGGTAGTAAGCAATATTCACTAAATCCTTGGCGAGAGATAGTCACCGCTTTCCGTGAAGATGACTTGATTCCTTCATCGTGAATCTCAAAGCATTCACGTAGAATTGTGCGACCTCCTCCACATAGGTCATCGGATATTCTAACGTTAGAAACAGATTTTAGTGGGACGTTTCCAACTTCTCGATTTTCTTCACCAGGGTGTCGTCGGACCCCGCTTCACCATTCCGTTCGAAATCCACCGCCGAACCGTGTGGATTTGCTTTCCTAACTTGGTAAAGTCATAAGTTGGTGCCATTTCTCAAGATTATTTCAAGGAAAACTCAGAAATTGATTTGAAGGTTGATAGGGTTTCGAGAGTATTCGCTTTGCTTTTGAGAGAAAGAGATGAACAGTTTTTAGAAGTGTGAGAGAGAAACGGACGAAAATGGTTTAAATATGGTTTATGAAAGGACGTGCGGGTGGTTTTTGAATCGTGATCGAAATCAACGGCTTGGATTTCGTGACGCCTATTGAGCATTTCATGTCTAGTATTTAATGCGGCAAAGATTTATATCCAATCATAAGCTTGTGTGCGCTTTTTTGTCCGTACACATCATCATTATGCCGACGTATTCCTTAAAACATTCCCGCTTAGTCAAAACGATTGCGTTTTTGTCACTTTGCTCATAAGTTATTCACTTATCTCCTAGCCGATTTAACTCTACTTCTCACAGCTTCTCTAGTTGATTTCGAGCCGATTTGCATTTTCAGCCTCCTTTTCCCTCTTTTCTGTTCCATTTCTCTTACGTGATTGATTCGTCCGAGTGTCACCACCAATTAATCCCAACTCATGTTTGAGTTCTTCAAATCTTGACTCACATAATGGTTTTGTGAAGATGTCGGCTAGTTGTTTATCGGTTGAGATATATTCCAAGATAATGTCCTTCTTTTCAACATGATCTCTTATGAAGTGTTATCTCGACATCAATATGTTTTGTTCTTGAGTGCAACACAGATTTTGAGTGATTGCTATTGCACTTGTGTTATCACACATGATTGGAATTTCTTTTTCTTCAACTTCATAGTCTCTCATTCTTGTCTCATCCATAGGACTTGGGCACATGTGTTTGCCCGCAGCCTATGTATTCTCGCCTCACTTTGTAGAGGTGGCTATTGAGTTTTGCTTCTTGCTAAACCAGGAAATTAGTCTGTTTCCTAGCATTTGACATGTGCCTGAAGTGCTCTTCCCCCTGTCTACTCGCATCCAAGATAGTCGGAACCGAGTAGCCAATTAGCTTGAATCCACCTTCCTTTGGATACCATAGTCCTACTTCTTGGCTTCCTTTCAAGTATCTCAATATTCTCTTCTTAGTGTCATGTGGCTCTCTTTTGGAGCAGATTGAAATCTTGCACATACACCTACAAAGAAAGGTGATGTCCGCCGGCTAGCGTGAGATAGAGCAATGATCCAATAAGTGCTCAGTATCTTGTTTGATCTACAGGCTTGCCATCCGCATCCATGTCCATTTTGACTAATGTGTTCATTGGTATCTTTCGAAGACTTCTCCTCCATACCAAACTTCTTCATTAAGTCTCTGGTGTATTTTGTTTGACTAATGAAGGTTCCATCCTTCAAATTTTGTTTCACTTGAAGTCCAAGGAAGAATGTCACTCTCCCATCATGCTCATTTCAAATTTGCTTTGCATGAGGTTTGAGAATTTTTCACATAGTTCATTGTTAGTGGATCCAAAAATGATGTCATCCACATATATTTGAACAAGCAAAGATACTCTTCTTGTCTTGAATTCTCAAAAGTGTTCTATCTACTTTTCCTTTTGTGAATCCATTTTCGGTTAGGAATTGTGACAGGTATCATACCATGCTCTCGGGTGCCTGTTTCAATCCATACAAGGCTTTCTTGAGTTTGTATACCTTGTCTCCAAGAGTCTTCTCGCTCAAATCCTCGGAGGTTGTTCAACATACACTTCTTCTTCCAATAAACCATTTAGGAATGCACTTTTTACATCCATCTCGATATACAATGAAATTCTGTGAGTCGCATAGGCAAGAAACATCCTTATAGCTTCCAATCTTGCTACAGGAGCAAATGTTTCATCAAAATCTATCCCTTCTTCTTGGCAATATCCTTTGGCTACTAATCTTGCTTTGTTTCTTACCACGTAACCTTCCTCGTTCATCTTATTTTTGAACACCCATTTGGTTCCAATAACATTTTGATGTATGGGTCTTGCACTAATTCCCATACTTTATTTCTCTCAAACTCGATTGACTCTTCTTGCATAGCTTGAATCCAATGTGTGTCGCCCAATGCTTGTCACACATCTTTGGGCTCTATTTTGCGAGATGAAGCATGTGAACATAGCTTCTTGTTGAGTTCTCGATCTTGTTTTGACACCTTCTCTTATATCTCCAAGGACAAGTTCTCGTGGATGGTCTCTCAGCCATCTTACATCAGGTTGGAGTAAGTTAGCTGGATTGATCGACTTGGTGTGTGTGTTGGCGTGGTCAGCTCTCTCGTTATCACTTAGCCGCAAATTTTCCATTGTTTTTGAGATTCACTATCTCATCTTCTTCAATTGATGATTCCAGCTTGACTTCAAAGATAAGGACTCTTTCAGATGGTTGGATGATTCACTTATCACCGACTCTTCAATGTCTTCTCCATTTATATTTGGCTCATCGAATACTACATGAATGGATTCCTCCGTAACCATAGTTCTTTTGTTGAGTATTTCAGAGGCTTTGCTTTCACCGAGTATCCTAAGAAGATACCTTCATCACTTTAGCATCAAAAGCCTTTAGGTTGTCTTTGCCATTGTTGTGGATGAAGCATTTACATCCAAATATTCTCAAATATGCAACACTTGGTTTTCTTCCAGTCCGGATCTCATAGGGAGTCTTTGTCACCGTCTGTTTATCATACATCTGTTTTGGGTGTAGTGTGTTGATTGCTTCACCAAAATCTTTTGGTAACCCAGCCACCTAACATGGTCCTTGCCGCTTCTTTGAGGGTTCTGCTTTCTTCTTTCGCAACTCCATTCTGCTTTGTGGAGTCCTTGTCGCCGATAGTTCATGACCAATACCATTCTCAATACAATATCGAGTTATTATTCCATTGACAAACTCGGTTCCTCTATCCGATCTTATTTTGATAATGGTTTGACTCTTCTCATTTTGAATCCTCTTCATCGCCTATGGTAGTTTTTGTAGAGTTTCTTCTTCTTGCACATGAATATTGTCCATGTATATCTTGAGTAGTCATCTACTACCACCAAGGTGTATTTCTTTCCACTTATGTTTTGGTTCCACTTTGGGCCAAATAGATCCATATGAAGTAGATGCAATATTCTTGTTGAGGATGGGCATGTCTTTTCTTTGAATGACGACTTGATTTGCTTTCCTTCGACATGCATCACATATACTTTCCTTCTTGTATATCGAGTCCTGAAGTCCTTCTACAAGATGACTTCTTGCCAGCCTTGTTAATTGTTTTGAAATTCAGCGACTCAGCTTTTTGTGCCACAAACCCAACTTGATTGATTGTGCTCTTTGCTAGTAGACAGTCTTTGGGTGTTGCGGTTGACCAATCCACTACATACATATTTTTCTCGTCTACATCCTTGCAAAGACCACTTCATTTGATTCAATTTCTTTGATTTGGCATATTCCCATGTTGAATCCAACATTGTAGCCCTTGTCACAGCCGATCGATACTCGGTAAGTTGAAGTTGAGTCCTTCAACATATGCAACATCTCGTGATTTCTAATCCATTCCTCTTGATGGATCCAATGCCTCTTATTTCACCAGGAGCTTCATTTCCCCCAAATATGACTTTTGCTCCTTTGACTTCCTTGAATTTTGACAGATTTCTCTTATTTCTGTCATATGTCCGGGAACACCACTATCCATGTACCAGGTTCCTTGGCACTCACTGTTCCTTGAACCCGCAATCAAGGAAATTAAGTTTTAGGTACCCATACTTGTCCGGGTCCCGAGGGGTTAGAATTGTAAGATGATCCAACCAACCTATAGCCAAATGTTTTGACTCTAAGGGGTTGCCATCTATCGTGCCATAATCATAATCAATCCTGGCAAATTGCTTGGGGATTCTAGGTTCATACTGTTTGTCTCTTTTGTCTCAGTATGCTGCATATGTGTTTTAGCAATTGCCTTCTTTGGGTAATTGTGGTGTCTTTGAGTGTAGTGCCTAGGTGCATATGTGTCTTTGATGAAAGCTCTTATGCTTTTGGAATGGCCTTTTTGAGTTCTAGGCCGTTGCCATTTGGGCTTATATTCCATAAGTCTGTCTGGCCGATAGTTCACATTATTCCAATCACTTGGCTTGGATATTTTCTACCATCCCCATCATATGTATTTCTTTTATGGGTTTTCGGGATTTTTGGTAGCTCGCTTCTTCTTTACAGTATTTTTTCGTTAGGAGTTTCTTTGAGGGACTCGGCCGAATCTCTTCTCACTGCCCTTTCAAAGACACTCAATCGGCCGTTTTCCTTTTCCTTTGTAACCAAGGCCGGTTTGCTTAGTATTGTGCTTTGGAGTGAATGTGTGTGCACCATTTAGAGTTTTGGATTTTTCGAGGACTCTTCATGACTTGAAGATCCTTTTTCCAAAATTACTCTTGAGGTTTGACATGGCACAGAGGAATTAAATCCTAAGCCTGTCTTGTCTCCACATTCTCTTTGACTCATGATAAGATCATCCAATGATTTAGATGCCTTAGTAAATGAGGCAATAACATTCTTGAGGTCGTTCTCCTCTTTTCTATAGCAAAGCAATTTTCGCTACTAATTTAGCATTTTCAGCCTTTAAACTTTCATTCTCATGACTATTTGACTTAGAGTACTCGGCTCCTTAGTCGACTTTGAGTTTGACTTTGAGTAGGCTGTTTTCCTCATTCAATAGTGTGTGTGAGGATTTAATGTGTTCAAAATCTTTCATCATTTTGCTTAATGAATCATAAAGATCAGTAGGTGATGAAGTGTGTGTGTCACGATCACTATCACTAGTGTACGAGTTTGTTGAGTTAGATTGTACCTCATCTTCTTGATCTTGTTCTTTGGCCATCAAGCGGATCGGGGCTTCTTGAGTCACTTGAGTAGTCGGCTTCTCATCTCTCAATCGGGTGTCTCCCTTGACTTGCATTTGTTTCAGCAGTCTCTGCGCACCATCATTGCCTTTTTCCTTTCTTGTCTTCTTTCTCTCAAGATCTTTCTTTCTTCTTCATCTCTCGTACTTGTTGACTACAGGATATGAGCAATCAATGGCATAGTGACCTGGTTGTCTACAGCCCAACATAGATATTCAACTTTTTGATCGACTCTTTCTATTCTTGAGTTGTCACCCTTTGATACTCAACTTTTTGATGATCTGTTCTCTTGGTTGACTGTCTTCCTTGATTTGGAGGGAGCCGAGTGTCTTCGGAAGATTCACCTTTCCTCTCTTGTAGTTCTTGTTAAAGAACTTGTTAAATCTTTTAACCATCGGGCTATTTCTTCCGGGTCAATTGCCTCTTTGACCTCACTCTCTTCCCATCTTTGACAATTAGAGCAATTTGTTTTGGGTACAAATTGTCTCTTCCTCGGTCTTTTTCTTCTCATTTCAAACTCGTAGGCTTTGAGGTCCGAGAATAACTCATGATTGGATGTCTTTGATATGTCCATGGAGTGTCTCAGTGCCATGACCTTCATTTCCCATTCAGTGGAAGACTTTTTAGGATCTTCATACACATTTCTTCTGTGTATATTCCTTTCCAAGTGTAGACTGACTCATTTGTGATTTAGTAAACCGAGCGTCTAGTTGATCCATTTTCTCCCGAGATCATTTTGAAGTTCTCAAATTTTCGTACGACCCACCGATAATTTGTTTTCTTTGATTTGCTCGAGCCTTCACAAATTAATGTTAGCTTGTCCCAGATTTCTTTAGCCGTTTTGCATGATTTGACTTTGTTGAACATGGCTTTGTCTAAGGTTTTGTAAAGGATGTCCTTGGCTACATTATCCAGGTTGTATCTTTTTCTGTCATCATTTGTCCACTCGGTTCTTGGTTTTTCAACCATGACGGGTCTAGAGCAACATCTTCTTCTCCTTCACCGCAACTCTTCTTGTGCAATTTTGTGTTTACCTTTAAGATTTGCAGAGGCCCATCTTCTATCACTATCCACATCTCATCATGTAATGTCGATAGATGAGCTCGCATATGAATTTTCCAATCATCAAATTCTTCAATAGTGAACATAGGGATGCGTGTCAAATTTGCTTCCATGATAATAACTTTTGATAAAAAAATTTGAAGGTTTAAGTACCAAAACAGACTTTGAAAAGTTTGGAGATCTAGTTCAAGAACCGGTGCGGAGGGTTCAATGAACCAACCGCTCCGATACCACTTGTAGGTCCCAAGGGGTGTAAGTGTAAGGTTTAGAAGGGGGTTGAATAAACCTTACCAAATTTTCGATTTAGTCCTTTTAAATCTACTGAGTTGATTCTACACCGTGTGTCCTTGATGGACAATCGAATTAGTCACTCAAGAGAGTTAATCTCTCAACAGACTCAAATTTGAGCATTGATGGAGTAACTCATTTGTTGGCTATAATTTAACTCAACTTGTGGTTTTATTTTCATTGGAAGACTTAACACCCTTAAGTTTGATTAAGCAAGATTTTAGAGCTTGATTTAGTACTTATAAATTATCAAATGGATAGCAAATTTATCACAGATATAAGCAATTAAAAGTGCAGGAATTTAAATTTGAAATGTAAATGACACAAGTAAAGTTTTTATAGAGGTTCGAAGATGGGGTAATTCTTCTACTCCTCTCTTCTCCAACTTCCGGAGGAATCCACTAAGTAATGATCAGTTTACAAAGTGGTAAGTCCGGATACAAGTCTTGATCACAATGGCCGACTTGATCACTCAGTGGCTTCTCGACGACTCGGCTTCTTCACAGGGCAGCTGCGCTTTGTTACTACAGACTCACTTGCTCAAGCTCTTTGGATTTGATCACGAAGCCCTCCAAAAGCTTAAGACTTGGTTCAACCTTGAACCTTTCTACAATCCTTCCCGGAATGTAGACCCCTTGTTTTCAAATGTTTCCTCTTCAACTGATTGAAGTTCTCTTTCCTTCACAAGGTGAGTGTTGGATTGATGTACTTCGTAATGTAGGCTTGAGGATTGAGATTGTTTGAGTTTTTCTAATATGCTTGTATATCTCACGTGTGTGTCATCCTCTATCTCAAACAAACTCCTCAGCCTTTTATAGTGAACTTTCAAAAATTTGCCCGTTGAAGAGATAGTCTTATTTTTGAAAGTCACTTTGCGATCGTTGGCTTGCGTTCTTGGAATTGCCGTTTCCTCGTATGAATTGTTCTTTCACCTTTTCGAGTTCGACACGGTGTAGTGCTTCCCATTGGTTCATTCCTTTGCACGCTTCGGGACTGAGCACTCCAAGAAAGGTGGTATGGAGATATTACTTGTTTAAGTAAATCTCTTGATTTCTCGTGCAACGGTTCTTTACGATTATCTCGACTTGACTACATTTCCTTGCTTTCCCAGGTGACTTAGAGTCGCCTTCCAATCATTGGATGACTCTTCTGTCACTTCAACTTGAGACTTGGCTTTTCTTGAGTTGACTTGATGATGCTCCACTCACCGTATCTCACCGCTTCTTGATAGAGTTCCGTCTACTCTTCTTTGCCATACTCAATTGTCTCGCAGCAGAAGTTTTCCTTCCGATCTTGATTTGTCTTCTTGCATGTTAGGGCGTAGCGACTTAACTCACCTTGGCCACTCTATTTATTACAATGCATTTTACAACAAGAATTGGGGTGCCAACTTTCTATTCTAAGTTTTACATGGCATTCATCAAAATCTAAACAATAAAATTCCTAACAACAATGTTCTTGCCAAAGAAATGCTAGGATTTGTTGAGATAATGGCTCAAGAAATGGTCCAACTTGTGATAGTGAAGAATTGGTCAATTTCGGGAAATGCTTGCTGGAATAAAAGGAAAAAACTTGCTCTAGTATCCCGGATAAACAAGGATAACATCTCTTCAACAGATACTTTCTTTTCACTTGACTCCGCCCTACCTTGTTTACCCACGTTATATCCCGGAGGTGACTGCAAAATATTTTTATTGTTAGCATAAGAGAAATTTTCATGATTTCGCAACCCCGGATGATATTAGTTGGGTGTCTGGTTATTTCTATAATTGTTGTTGAAGTTCCTTTATTGGCCCACAAAATTTGCTTCTTCTTCAACAATAGTAGGATCTCTTGGAGTCACTTGCTGCATCGCATCCAGTTTCATATTCAGCATGGATATCTCTTCTGTGAGCATGACGACCTTCTCAACCTGAACTTCTGTCACACGTCGGACAGTAGACCTCTCAGATGGACATTGGTAAATGTTGTTCGCCATCTCCTATAACAAGTCTAGTGCCTCCTTGGGATATTTCCCTAGCAGTGCACCCCCAGATGCAACATCTATCATCGTTCTCGTGTTGACACTCAAGCCATTATAGAAGTATTGGACCTGTTGGTAGTCGGGATATCCGTGTTTAGGGCACTTCCTTGACAGTTCCCAAAATCTATCTCATGCTTCATATAGTGGCTCAGCATCTAATTGCCTAAACTGGGCGATCTCTGATTTCAGTTGCAGTATCTTACTGGTGGAAAATATTTGGCTAGAAACCGCTGACTTTCTGCCCAATTTGCCTCCATGTTCTTTCAAGATGTTCATCACCCTGGCATCCATTCTTCCTTCCACTTCCTTCATCCCCGCTTCAATTGCTTTTCTCTTCTCGGCCATAGATACAAAGCAGAGTGTTGGAGTGGCGAGTCACGGGAGTTTTCGCTTATAATGTCAATTTGTGTGAGGAGGACCTCGTTGAGGGGTTTGTGCAATCATCAAGGTCATATCTTTTGATCCTTCCTCAAAGAGATTTTCCTTTCTTTTGTTTCAAAATTTCCTCACCGATTTGATTTTCCCTTCTCTTCCTTTGCTCTTTTTCGGCTTGATTTTTCTTTGCTTTAAGGTATTCCTCTTCCCCCTTTTTGGCATCATCAAAGGATAGAGGAACCCTAGGGAACATCTTGGCAAGCATGAAGTCGAGTCTTCGATGGTTGAGTTCTCGCTTCAAGTCTTTGCGTTGTAAGCAACACGGAATTCGGATCGAGTAGCGTTGGACTCTGCTGAAATCGCCTTCATCTCGGCCATGAGAAGGTTGAATTTTCTAGTCTTGTGTTCTTCCAAACGTTGTATATCATTTGTATTTTGCTCACGTGAGCCTTGATTTCGGCGGTGTGAGCTTCATGCATATGCTCAATGTGTTCTCTCGGCCGTTTTTGCATCAAGCATTTTCGACTCTCCACACCCAGACTTGTTGAACAAAGTTCAAGTATCTCAATGTTCCACACGCATTGATTCTTCTTTGGTGCCACCATTCCCTTATCTCGACCGTGATGCCTCTCAAGTCATTTTGTAAGGTTGGCATCTCTGTTGTCGATCGCATGTCCAAAGAGGCTCGATGCCTCTCCATCCGTTCAACCTCAAAGCAAAGAGTGCCTTGAACACTTCTCGAACTTCACCGGTGATTCTTCATTGCGGTGATGGCCATACATCGTCAAAATCAAAATCGAATTTGGAACAATGGTGCGAGTGAAAACAGGAGCTGGTGCGTGATAGCGTGCTTGTTCGTTTCGACTCTTCGTGGAGTTCCGGTATTTCAGTGAAAAAGGAAAAGACTCTACGAAGGATTCATCACCGCCAACTAGAATGCTCGATGATGAGTGGTGCGCGGGCGGTTCTTTTGGGAATCGATCTCGCTGCAGCTTGAGGAGCTGCGCAGATGGTCTCTTGTTGAGTGGGTCTTGTTGTGAAGTGGACTCGCTTGCCGAGCCTCATTTGTCTTAACCGTTGGTCTCTGTTGATTTTTCCATTTGATGGCGGTCCTCGGCCTTATCGAAGCGTCATCGGACGATGATGAGATTTCCATTGGTGGCTTATCATCAAAGTTAAAGGTTTGATGAGTAGTCTTGGGATCGGACTTACTCGTGCTTGGAACACCCTTGGTGAGTCTTTTGGATTTGTCATGGGGATGACTCAGCCTTCTTCTTCGCCTTCCGATCCCGGAAAAGTGACATCGGGGTTGTCCTGGGAATCATGAAGTGCGCGATCTCCTTCTCGGATGGGTCGATGATAGTAGGAGGGATGTTCTCTACTTCAGCCTTCTTTACCCCGGGAATTCTCAACCTCCCGTGGGCCTTCATTACCTCCGGCAGTCTCTCGCTGCGAGGCCTGGTCCTCCCTTTCGACGGTGTGTCGTTTTGTCTTAGGGTCTTCTGATGGCATCCATAGGAGTTTCAACCCCATGGATTGCACTTTCATCGCCCCAGTGTTAACTCCCGTGGGCTGTTCCTTCTCGTGCCTTTTGCATAAACAGCGTCATTAGCCTTGAGCAGTTGGCACCTCAACCGAGACAATCTCAATCGCCTCCCGAGCTTCGTTGATGGCAACTTGTTTGTTCTTCTTGTGATTGTAATTTCTCTTCTTCGCCTCCTTGATTCGTTGTGGAGTCATCTCTGCATCCTCCGACCTTGCCGCGGTGGAGAGAGTTTCCCCTCGGTGGCGCACCCGGTGAGTGACTTGGAATGGGGTCACTAGTCTCCAAACTCCCATTGTTTCGATTGATTGTTCAGCCGTTGGGGCGGTGGTAGCACACCTTCAATAGGGGTTGGCTCGATGGGGTCCCCACTAGCCTGATTTCATCGCCATCTCCTTATTGCTTTCTTCTCGAGTGAGTGGGAAGTGGTAGCAACAACAACATTGGCGATTTCTTTGAACCACTCCCATTGGATCAATTTCGGTGTGTTCGGATGACTCTCTTGGTCCCTCCATTAGTCTTTGCTCGTGAAGGATTCTTGACTCGTGCAATGCTTGCTGCATTTGCAACTCTTCTCGTAGCGTGCATTCTCGGTTCCTCGTCACCGCTCAGAGAAGACATCAAGGAGAGGATGTGTGTGTTCTGCGTGGTGCGGAGATAGGGCGGATGCTTGCCTTCTCACGTGCTTCGGCTTCCGCCTTGCTTTTCTCTCTCCCTGTCCTTGTAGATCTGCGCAGGATGTCCGTGCAGCTTGTCCTCATCCGTAGTGGGAGCACGATAGTTAATCCAAGGAAATTTAGCAGTTCCTCTTCTTCTTCTATGAACTCGGGCCGTTGGAACTGTTCCCTTGACTTGCTCAACTTCCATTTCCTCCACTCACGCAGACGATTTTGGATGTCCGGGTAAGGTGGAGATAGAATCATTACATCACTATCTCGCCCTGGCAGGTTCTTCTTGTGCTTCATTTGTGTGAGCTACAGTTTGTGTCTTGGTTGCCTCTGCTGATCGCTTTCACAGACTTGGCTGTTTCATCAACTACATCCGAGACTCTACTTCTCCAGTAGTCTCCCGTATTTGTCTTTGGTGAGTAATCGACTCACATTTGGTTTCTCCGAGTTCGGACGCTTGACGATTCTTCTTCGTCTCCTGGTTTATACAGGGGAATTTCTGGTTCGAGAGATGTTGTCTTCTCGAGTCTTGGCACTGGGGCGGTGTCTTTGGTGTCTTTTTCTCGAGGAGTTGGCCGTCTTGGCTTCTCGTTCTCCTCCTTTTGACGATCGGAGAAGGTATTTGTGAGTCCTTCTCGACCGCTCGCCGCACGGGCAGGGAGACACGGCTGCTGGGGCGGTGACTCTGCTGCGGGGGGCGGGAGCATGTTTGGTTTTCTTTGCTGCGGGGGGCGATCTTCTGGCGTACTGCAGGGCGACTTTCTTCTTAATTTGGAGAGGAAACCATTTGTATCTTGGGTCGGTGATTCCCCCTCAGTGTCGCTCTCTTGGCGTAAGCTCGCACGAGCGCCAGAGAGGTTAGCTCAACATCCTCTTGTTAACATGGAATGCCTTCCCATGTCTAAGAGGACTCCTTTCACCTCCAATAGCCGCCAATCACAGGCCATATCCTAGGGATCCTCCAAATGAACCATCTTCTTTGAAGGACTTGTTCCCACGCGTTCGGGCAGAGTCTGCGTAGACAAACTCAGCCCAGATTTATCTTCTTTTCTTCGATGATTGCAGCCATTACAATCAGCTTTGCCTTTTTGATTGGTCAAAGCCGCCAAATTTGATGTCGATACATTTGGCAACTATGTCCAACAACTTGTGATAATCCTCCCCGTGATCTCTTGTTTCTTTGTGTATATTATTTTATCAGCAAAGTCGGACTTGGCTATTTCTTTCCATGCGTCGGCCAAGTTTACATCAGCTTCTTTGATCTCGGATGCTCCTCGCCTGGGTAGTAAGCAATATTCACCAAATCCTTGGCGAGAGATAGTCACCGCTTTCCGTGAGCAGATGACTTGATTCCTTCATCGTGAATCTCGGCATTCACGTAGAATTGTGCGACCTCCTCCACATAGGTCATCGGATATTCTAACGTTAGAAACGGTTTTAGTCCGGACGTTTCCAACTTCTCGGCGATTTTCTTCACCAGGGTGTCGTCGGACCGCTTCACCATTCGTCGAAATCCACCGCCGAACCGGTGTGGATTTGCTTTCCTAACTTGGTAAAGTCATAAGTTGGTGCCATTTCTCGAGTATTATTTCAAGGAAAAACTCGTAAATTGATTTGAAGGTTGATAGGGTTTGAGAGTATTCTCGCTTTGCTTTTGAGAGAAAGAGATGAAGCAGTTTTTAGAAGTGTGAGAGAAACGGACGAAAATGGTTTAAATATGGTTTATGAAAGGGCGTGCGGGTGGTTTTGAATCGTGATCGAAATCAACGGCTTGGATTTCGTGACGCCTATTGAGCATTTCATGTCTAGTATTTAATGCGGCAAAGATTTATATCCAATCATAAGCTTGGTGTGCGCTTTTTGTCGTACACATCATCATTATCTTCGACGTATTCCTTAAAACATTCCCGCTTAGTCAAAATATTTGCGTTTTTGTCACTTTGCTCATAAGTTATTCAACTTATCTCCTAGCCGATTTAACTCTACTTCTCACGAGTTCTCTTAGCGACTCGGCTATCACCGACTTCGGTGAAGTCTGTCTTTCCGACATCTGGTGATTTCATCGGTGATTTACATTTTCACTCCTTTTCCTCTTTTCTGTTCCATTTCTCTTGTGATGATTAAGTGTCGAGTGTCACCACCAATTAACCCCAACTCATGTTTGAGTTCTTCAAATCTTGACTCACATAATGGTTTTGTGAAGATGTCGGCTAGTTGTTTATCGGTTGAGATATATTCCAAGATAATGTCCTTCTTTTCAACATGATCTCTTATGAAGTGATATCGACATCAATATGTTTTGTTCTTGAGTGCAACACAGGATTTTGAGTGATTGCTATTGCACTTGTGTTATCACACATGATTGGAATTTCTTTTTCTTCAACTCATAGTCTCTTTCTTTGTCTCATCCATAGGACTTGGCAAAACATGTTTGCCATGCAGCCTATGTATTCTCGCCTCCATTTGTAGAGGTGGCTATTGAGTTTTGTTTCTTGCTAAACCAGGAAATTAGTCTGTTTCTAGCATTTGACATGTGCCTGAAGTGCTCTTCCTGTCCACTCTGCATCCAAAGATAGTCGAGAATCGAGTAGCCAATTAGCTTGAATCCACCTTCCTTTGGATACCATAGTCCTACTTCTTGGCTTCCTTTCAAGTATCTCAATATTCTCTTAGGCTGCTTTGTCATGTGGCTCTCTTTTGGAGCAGATTGAAATCTTGCACATACACCTACAAACAAAGGTGATGTACGGCTGCTAGGCTGTGAGATAGAGCAATGATCCAATAAGTGCTCAGATCTTGTTTGATCTACGGTGCTTGCCATATCCGCATCCCCTGTCCATTTTGGTGATGTGTTCATTGGTATCTTTCTGAAGACTTCTCCTCCATACCAAACTTCTTCATTAAGTCTCTCGGTGTATTTTGTTTGACTTATGAAGGTTCCATCCTTCATTGTTTCACTTGAAGTCCAAGGAAGAATGTCGGCTCTCCCATCATGCTCATTTCAAATTTGCTTTGCATGAGGTTTGAGAATTTTTCACGATTCATTGTTAGTGGATCCAAAAATGATGTCATCCACATATATTTGAACAAGCAAAGATACTCTTCTTGTCTTGAATTCAAAAGTGTTCTATCTACTTTTCCTTTTGTGAATCCATTTTCGATTAGGAATTGTGACGGGGTATCATACCATGCTCGGGTGTCTGTTTCAATCCATACAAGGCTTTCTTGAGTTTGTATACCTTGTCTCCAAGAGTCTTCGCTCAAATCCGGAGGTTGTTCAACATACACTTCTTCTTCCAATAAACCATTTAGGAATGCACTTTTTACATCCATCGATATACAATGAAATTCTGTGAGTCGCATAGGCAAGAAACATCCTTATAGCTTCCAATCTTGCTACAGAGCAAATGTTTCATCAAAATCTATCCTTCTTCTTGGCAATATCCTTTGGCTACTAATCTTGCTTTGTTTCTTACCACAGAACCTTCCTCGTTCATCTTATTTCGAACACCCATTTGGTTCCAATAACATTTTGATGTATGGGTCTTTGCACTAATTCCCATACTTTATTTCTCTCAAACTGATTGACTCTTCTTGCATAGCTTGAATCCAATGTGTGTCGTCCAATGCTTGTGACACATCTTTGGGCTCTATTTGCGAGATGAAGCATGTGAACATAGCTTCTTGTTGAGTTTGGATCTTGTTTTGACACCTTCTCTTATATCTCCAAGGACAAGTTCGGTGGATGGTCTCTCGGCCATCTTACATCAAGGTTGGAGTAAGTTAGCTGGATTCAGATCGACTTGCGTGTTTGTGTTGGCGTGGTCGGCTCTCTCGTTATCACTTAGCCGCAAATTTTCAACTGTTTTTGAGATTCACTATCATCTTCTTCTTCGAATTGATGATTCCGGCTTCACTTCAAAGATAAGGACTCTTCGTATGGTTGGATGATTCAAGCTTATCGGTGACTCTTCAATGTCTTCTCCATTTACATTTGGCTCATCGAATACTACATGAATGGATTCCTCGTAACCATAGTTCTTTTGTTGAGTATAAGTAGGCTTTGCTTTCATTTGAGTATCCTAAGAAGATACCTTCATCACTTTAGCATCAAAAGCCTTTAGGTTGTCTTTGCCATTGTTGTGGATGAAGCATTTACATCCAAATATTCTCAAATATGCAACACTTGGTTTTCTTCCATCCGGATCTCATAGGAGTCTTTGTCATTTTGTCTTTTATCATACATCTGTTTTGGGTGTAGCAAGTTTGTGTTGATTGCTTGACCCAAAATCTTTTTGGTAACTTGACTTGACTAACATGGTCCTTGTCTGCTTCTTTGAGGGTTCTGTTTCTTCTTTCTCGCAACTCCATTCTGCTGTGGAGTCCTTGCTGCCGATAGTTCATGACCAATACCATTCTCAATACAATCTCGAGTTATTATTCCATTGACAAACTCGGTTCCTCTATCCGATCTTATTTTGATAATGGTTTGACTCTTCTCATTTTGAATCCTCTTCATCATCGCCTATGGTAGTTTTTGTAGAGTTTCTTTCTTCTTGCACATGAATATTGTCCATGTATATCTTGAGTAGTCATCTACTACCACCAAGGTGTATTTCTTTCCACTTATGTTTGGTTCTGGTTTGGGCCAAATAGATCCATATGAAGTAGATGCAATAGGTTGAGGATGGGCATGTCTTTTCTTTGAATGACGACTTGATTTGCTTTCCCTTCTCGACATGCATCACATATACTTTCCTTCTTGTATATCGAGTCCGGAAGTCCTTCTACAAGATGACTTCTTGCCAGCCTTGTTAATTGTTTTGAAATTCAGCGACTCACCTTTTTGTGCCATGCCAACTTGATTCAATTGTGCTCTTTGCTAGTAGACAGTCTTTGGGTGTTGCAGTTGACCAATCCACTACATACATATTTTTTTCTGTCTACATCCTTGCAAAGACCACTTCATTTGATTCAATTTCTTTGATTTGGCATATTCCCATGTTGAATCCAACATTGTAGCCCTTGTCACAGCCGATCGATACTCGATAAGTTGAAGTTGAGTCCTTCAACATATGCAACATCTGTGATTTCTAATCCATTCCTCTTGATGGATCCAATGCCTCTTATTTCACCAGAGCTTCATTTCCCCAAATATGACTTTTGCTCCTTTGACTTCCTTGAATTTTGGATGATTTCTCTTATTTCCTGTCATATGTCCGGAATGACCACTATCCATGTACCAGGTTCCTTGGCACTCATTTGTTCCTTGAACCCGCAATCAAGGAAATTAAGTTTTAGGTACCCATACTTGTCGGGTCGAGGGGTTAGAATTGTAAGATGATCCAACCAACCTATAGCCAAATGTTTTGACTCTAAGGGGTTGCCATCTATCAGTGCCATAATCATAATCAATCCTGGCAAATTGCTTGGGGATTCTAGGTTCATACTTTGTCTCTTTTGTCGTATGCCTGCATATGTGTTTTAGCAATTGCCTTCTTTGGGTAATTGTGGTGTCTTTGAGTGTAGTGCCTAGGTGCATATGTGTCTTTGATGAAAGCTCTTATGCTTTTGGAATGGCCTTTCTTTGAGTTCTAGGCCGTTGCCATTTGGGCTTATATTCCATAAGTCGTGGCCGATAGTTCACATTATTCCAATCGGCTTGGCTTGGATATTTTCTACCATCCCCATCATATGTATTTCTTTTATGGGTTTTCGGGATTTTTGGTAGCTCGCTTCTTCTTTACTGAGTATTTTCGTTAGGAGTTTCTTTGAGGACTCGGCCAATCTCTTCTCACTGCCCTTTCAAAGACACTCAACTCGGTCATTTTCCTTTTCCTTTGTAACCAAGGCCGCTTTGCTTAGTATTGTGCTTTGGAGTGAATGTGTGTGCACCATTTAGAGTTTTGGATTTTTGGACTCTTCATGACTTGAAGATCCTTTTTCCAAAATTACTCTTGAGGTTTGACATGGCACAGAGGAATTAAATCCTAAGCCTGTCTTGTCTCCACATTCTCTTTGACTCATGATAAGATCATCCAATGATTTAGATGCCTTAGTAAATGAGGCAATAACATTCTTGAGGTCGTTCTCCTCTTTTCTATAGCGGCAATTTTCGCTACTAATTTAGCATTTTCATTTTTAAACTTTCATTCTCATGACTATTTGACTTAGAGTACTCGGCTCCTTAGTCGGACTTTGAGTTTTGACTTTTGAGTAGGTTGTTTTCCTCATTCAATAGTGTGTGTGAGGATTTAATGTGTTCAAAATCTTTCATCATTTTGCTTAATGAATCATAAAGATCGATAGGTGATGAAGTGTGTGTGTCACGATCACTATCACTAGTGTCCGAGTTTGTTGAGTTAGATTGTACCTCATCTTCTTGATCTTGTTCTTTGGCCATCAAGCGGATCGGGCTTCTTCTTCGAGTCACTTGAGTAGTCGGCTTCTTTGCTCTTCTGAATCATTGTCTCCTTGACTTGGCATTTTTTGTGATCTCTGCAGACCATCATTGCCTTTTTCCTTTCTTGTCTTCTTTCTCGAAGATCTTTCTTTCTTCTTCATCTCTGTCTTGTTGACTACAGGATATGAGCAAATCAATGGCATAGTGACCTGGTTGTCTACAGTTCCAACATAGATATTCACTTTTTGATCACTCTTTCTATTCTTGAGTTGTCGACCCTTTGATACTCAACTTTTTGATGATCTGTTCTCTTGGTTGGCTTTGTCTTCCCTTGATTTGGAGGGAGCCGAGTGTCTTCCGGAAGATTCACCCTTTCCTCTCTTGTAGTTCTTGTTAAAGAACTTGTTAAATCTTTTAACCATCGGGGCTATTTCTTCCGGGTCAATTGCCTCCTTGACCTCGCGCCTCTCTTCCCATCTTTGACAATTAGAGCACTGTTTTGGGTACAACTGTCTCTTCCTGGTCTTTTCTTTCTCGGCTCAAACTCGTAGGCTTTGAGGTCCGAGAATAACTCATGATTGGATGTCTTTGATAGGTCCATGGAGTGTCTCGGTGCCATGACCTTCATTTCCCATTCATTTGGAAGACTTTTTAGGATCTTCATACACATTTCTTCTCGTGTATATTCCTTTCCAAGTGTAGATGGCTCATTTGTGATTTCGTAAACCGAGCGTCTAGTTGATCCCATTTTCTCCCGAGATCATTTTGAAGTTCTCAAATTTCTGTGACTGACCACCGATAATTTGTTTTCTTTGATTTGCTCACGAGCCTTCACAAATTAATGTCGGCTTGTCCTGCATTTCTTTAGCCGTTTTGCATGATTTGACTTTGTTGAACATGGCTTTGTCAAGGTTTTGTAAAGGATGTCCTTGGCTACATTATCCAGGTTGTATCTTTTTCTGTCATCATTTGTCCACTCGATTCTTGGTTTTTCAACCATGATGGGTCTAGAGCAACATCTTCTTCTCCTTCACCGCAACTCTTAAATGCAATTTTGTGTTTACCTTTAAGATTTGTAGAGGCCCATCTTCTATCACTATCCACATCTCATCATGTAATGCCGATAGATGAGCCTCGCATACGAATTTTCCAATCATCAAATTCTTCAATAGTGAACATAGGGATGCGTGTCAAATTTCCTTCCATGATAATAACTTTTGAAAAAAATTTGAAGGTTTAAGTACTAAAGCGGACTTTGAAAAGTTTGGAGATCTAGTTCAAGAACGGTGCGGAGGTTCAATGAACCAACCGCTCCGATACCACTTGTAGGTCCCAAGGGGTGTAAGTGTAAGGTTTAGAAGGGGGTTGAATAAACCTTACCAAATTTTCGATTTAGTCCTTTTAAATCTACGAGTTGATTTTACACATTGTGTGTCCTTGATGGACGGTCGAATTAGTCACTCGGTAGAGTTAATCTCTCAAATGATTTCAAAGTACATTGATGGAGTAACTCATTTGTTGGCTATAATTTAACTGTTGTGGTTTTATTTTATTGGAAGACTTAACACCCTTAAGTTTGATTAAGCAAGATTTTAGAGCTTGATTTAGTAATTATAAATTATCAAATGGATAGCAAATTTATCGTGAGATATAAGCGAGTTAAAAGTGCAGAATTTAAATGTTGAAATGTAAATGACACAAGTAAAGTTTTTATAGAGGTTCGAAGATGGGGTAATTCTTCTACTCCTCTCTTCTCCAACTCCGGAGGAATCCACTAAGTAATGATCGGTTTACAAAGTGGTAGCAGTCCGGATACAAGTCTTGATCACAACAACCGACTTGATCCTTAGGGACTCGATCTGAGACGCCTTGATCACTCGGTGGCTTCTCCAAATGCGACTCTTCTTCAGGGTTTGCGCTTGTTACTACTGACTCACTTGCTCAAGCTCTTTGGATTTGATCACGAAGCCCTCCAAAAGCTTAAGACTTGGTTCAACCTTGAACCTTTCTACAATCCTTCGGAATGTAGACCCCTTGTTTTCAAAAGTTTCCTCTTCAAGGCGATTGAAGTTCTCTTTCCTTCACGGTGAGTGTTGGATTGATGTACTTCGTAATGTAGGCTTGAGGATTGAGATTGTTTTGATTTTTCTAATATGCTTGTATATCTCACGTGTGTGTCATCCTCTATCTCAAACAAACTCCTCGGCCTTTTATAGTGAACTTTCATAAATTTGCCCGTTGAAGAGATAGGCTTATTTTTTAAAGTCACTTTGCGATCGTTGGCTTGCGATTCTTGGAATTGCCGTTTCCTCGTATGAATTGTTCTTTCACCTTTTCGAGTTCTTACGGTGTAGTGCTTCCCATTGGTTCATTCCTTTTGCACGCTTCGGGATCGAGCACTCCAAGAAAGGTGGTATGGAGATATTACTTGTTTAAGTAAATCTCTTGATTTTCGGCAACGGTTCTTTTACGATTATCTCGACTTGATTGCATTTCCTTGCTTTCCCAGGTGACTTAGAGTCGACTTCCAATCATTGGATGACTCTTTCATCACTTCAACTTGAGACTTGGCTTTTCTTGAGTTGACTTGATCGATGCTCCACTCACCGTATCTCACCGCTTTCTTGAAGAGAGTTCGTCTACTCTTCTTTGCCATACTCAATTGTCTCGCAGCGAGTTTTCCTTCGATCTTGATTGTCTTCTTGTATGTTAGGGCGTAGGCGACTTAACTCGGCTTGGCCACTCTATTTATTACAATGCATTTTACAACAAGAATTGGGGTGCCAACTTTCTATTCTAAGTTTTACATGGCATTCATCAAAATCTAAACAATAAAATTCCTAACAACAATGTTCTTGCCAAAGAAATGCTAGGATTTGTTGAGATAATGGCTCAAGAAATGGTCCAACTTGTGATAGTGAAGAATTGGTCAATTTCGGGAAATGCTTGTTGGAATAAAAGGAAAAAACTTGCTCTAGTATCCCGGATAAACGAGGATAACATCTCTTCAACAGATACTTTCTTTTCACTTGACTCCGCCCTACCTTGTTTACCCACGTTATATCCCGGAGGTGACTGCAAAATATTTTTATTGTTAGCATAAGAGAAATTTTCATGATTTCGCAACCCCGGATGATATTAGTTGGGTGTCTGGTTATTTCTATAATTGTTGTTGAAGTTCCTTTATTGGCCCACAAAATTTGTCGCTTCTTCAACAATAGTAGGATCTCTTGGAGTCACTTGTCGATCGCATCCGATTTCATATTCATCATGGATATCTCTTCCGTGAGCATGACGACCTTCTCAACTCCGAACTCGTCACACGTCGGACAAGAGACCTCTCGAGATGGACATTGGTAAATGTTGTTCGCCATCTCCTATAACAAGTCTAAGTGCCTCCTGGGATATTTCCCTAGCGAGTGCACCCCGGATGCAACATCTATCATCGTTCTCGTGTTGACACTCAAGCCATTATAGAAGTATTGGACCTGTTGGTAGTCGGGATATCCGTGTTTAGGGCACTTCCTTGACTGTTCCCAAAATCTATCTCATGCTTCATATAGTGGCTCAGCATCTAATTGCCTAAATCGGGCGATCTCGATTTCGATTCGTTGATATCTTCTTCGGTGGAAAATATTTGGCTAGAAACCGCTGACTTTCTGCCCAATTTACTGTTGGTGGTGTTAAAGAACATAACTATCCCTTAGCCTTATCATGCAGAGAGAATGCGAAAAGGCGGCAAGGAATGATATCCTCATAAATTCATCTTAACCGTGTCACAAATCTCCAAAAAGTGCGCCAGATGCACGTTTCCATCCTCAATGACTCTGCCCCCAAACTAATTATGTGACACTATCTGGATTAAAGCCGGTTTCAATTCAAAGTTGTTTGCATTTATAAGCAGACCCCCATAAGTTTGACTTACCTCCAGCTGGAAGTAGTTCCTAACTGCTCTTCTCACTGGCCTTTCCACAATTCAGTCCTGGACATCTATCCCAAGTGGGTGCTCCTCATTATTTATGTTGTTCACTGCGTTTGGATTAGTCCCACCATCCATTGCTTTGGCTTTTTTCCTTAGTTGCTTCGTTGTGTTCTTGATTTCCAAATCAATGGATATTGGTTGGGTAGATCTGGAACACGTGATCATGCACTATCTGCACTTAACAAAAATAATGTTAGAACCGAAGAAAAAAATAAAAAGAAAATAATTTCGAAATTTTTTGAAAATTTAAAAAAAAAATAATGCTTCAATGAAGATTGAATTACATATTACTATATCTAAGTAGAATCAATTAATCCCCGGCAACGGCGCCAAAAACTTGTTCACCAAAAATATTTTGGATCATACAACTGCAAGTGTACAATGTAGTTTATAGGATAATGGCAAGCAAGGTCGTATTCCTCAGGGATTGATATATGAAACACTTAGGCTATAATAATATCATTTCCAATTTTATTGAAGCGACCGAATATCCAATTTATAGTAAAAATCAAAAATAAAGAAATAAAAGAAATAAATTTGCGAATCCCATAAGTATTTTCAACAATTACAAGAGCAACCTTAGGCACATAATCTCAACATATTTCTTCAATATTAAATCCAATTAAAGTTTCAAAACTATTTCATGCAATTCTATGTGTTCAATTCCTAAATTAGTCTATTCCCTCTCATGGACGGCGCATAAACAGTAGATTAATAATAATTGTAGGTCTCCCGACTCGATACACATTATTTACTCTCAAAAGATTTATGAATTGAATGACTCCCCAAAAATAGTTGTAGGTCTCCCGACTCGTTACACCCATTTATGTCTGAATTCAATTTTCGTCTTTGTTAGAACTCTTCTTCCAAATTTCGCACTAACAAATATGACATGTAAATTATTAGTCAAATAAAAAGCAATTATAAATTTTAGGAAATTTATTGAGTAGATTTTGATGATATCATGTAAAACTTAAACTATGAAGTTGACACTCTATTTTCCTTGTAATTTGTATTATAATAGATAGGACTGAAAAAACTGAGTCAAGTCAGCTATGCCAAGAAATACAAGAAGTCAATTGCGGATTGGATTGAAGACTCTAATGTGTGTCAGCTGAGTATGGCCAAGTAGGAAGTCAAGGACTCGACTAAAAGAGTGTCAGCTGAGGAACAACTGTGAGAAGTGTCAGTCAAGTCAACTCAAGAAGCCAATTCTCAAAGTTGAAGTGAAAGTTGAGTTATCCAATGACTGGAGCTGACTCAAGTCACCTGGGGTAAAGAAAGTAGTCTAGTCAAGACAACTGACTTAGATCCATTGATTAAAGTCAAGAATATTACTCAATATAGTAATATGTCAAAGCTGTCAGGTCTAAAGTGTTAGTACCAGAATTGTGCAAAAGAAATAAACAAATGGGAAACACTGCACCTTGTGTCAGACACCTGCAATGCTGCAAAGACATTTAATACGAGGAAATGTCAACATCAAGGATTTCAACAAGACAACCCAACGAACAAAAGTGACATTTGATCTCTTCAACGGGCAAAATTTCAAATGTACACTATAAAAGGCTGAGGAAGTTATTGAGAAAAGGTTATCTTGATTACCTGAACCACTAACAAGAAAGCATTATTCAAGCATTTAACCTACAATATTCTCAAGAACATTCAAGCAATTCCTCAAGCCTGAAACTCGAAGGAAATTGATCCAACACAAGCTGTGAAGGAAAGACAACCTCAAATCTGTTGAAGAGAAAACTTTTGAAGAATCAAAAGGGGTCTACTTTCCAAATCAGGATTGTAGAAAGGTTCAAGGTCAAACCAGTACCAAGTTTGTTGGAGGGCTTCGTGATCAAATCCAAGAATTTGAGAAGTGAGCTGAAGTAACAAGGCAGTTGCCCTGTGAAGAAGGTGAGTCACAAAAGAAGCCAGTTGTGTGATCAATGATGTCTCCAGACTGTTCACCACTTTGTAAACTGATCTGTTACTTAGTGGATTCCTCCAGGAGTTGGAGAAGAGAGGATTAGAAGAATTACCCCATCTTCGAACCTCTATAAAAATATTTGTGTCATTTACTTTCAGCAAATTTATCTTCCTGTATATTTACATTATATTTGCTGATAGAATCATATTTTCTATCAACTAATTAATAACCAAGTGCTAAAAATCAAGTGATAAAACAAGCTAAAATCTAATCAAAGGGTGTTAAGTCTTCCGCTGATAAAACCAAACCAGCCAGGTGAATTTTAGGTTAAACAGCCGAGTTATTCTATCAACAGCTCTATCGAGTCTGTTGAGCAGCTAACTTAGCTGAATAACCAACTTAGTTGTCCCTCAAGGACACAACTGTTCGAGTCAACTCTGTTGTAATTTTAAAATGACTGAAATCGAAAATTTGGTAAGGTTTATTCAACCCCCCTTCTAAACCTTACTCATACCCCTTGGGATATGCAAGTGGTATCAGAGCGGTTGATTCATTGATCCTTCCACACTGGTTACTGAACTAGATCTCTATCTTTTCAAAAAGATTTTAAACACTTGTATTTTTAAAATCTTTCATTCTTAGCAAAAGTTATTACCATGGAAGCAAATCTGACACGCACTCCTACGTTCACTATTGAGGAGTTTGATGACTGGAAAATTCGTATGCAGGCTCATCTATCTACTTTACATTATGAAATGTGGCTAGTGATAGAGGATGGGCCACTGCAAATACTGAAAGTAAACAAAGCCGCAAGAATAGCAGCTGCAGTTGAAGGAGAAGAAGTTGTTGCTGAGGAAAGACCAGCCATGGTTGAAAAACCCAAGATTGAGTGGACAGATGAAGATAGGAAGAGATACAACTTGGACAATGTGGACACGTACATACTCTACAAGACATTGGACAAAAACATGTTCAATAAAGTAAAATCTTGCAAATTTGCTAAAGAAATCTGGAATAAACTAACTTTAATTTGTGAAGGATCAAAACTAATTAAAGAAAATAAATTGTTTGTTGCTGTTCAAAAATTTGAAAATTTCAAAATGCTTGCAGGTGAAACCATGGATCAGCTGGATGCCAGATTCACTGAAATCACAAATGAGCTTTCAGCTTTTGGGAAGGAATACACACAAAAAGAAATGTGTATGAAGATCTTAAGAAGCCTCCCAGCTGAATGGGAAATGAAGACTATGGCCCTGAGACATTCAATGGACATATCAAGAACATCTAACCATAAGCTATTCTCAGACCTCAAAGCCTATGAGTTTGGGCTGAGAAAGAAAGAACAAGAGGAGACAATTGTACCCAAGACAGCTGCACTGATGGCCAAGGATGGAAAGAGAGCTGAACCCAAGGAAGCCATAGACCAGGAGGAAATTGCCCTAATGGTTAAAAGATTCAACAAGTTCTTCAATAAGAACTATAAAATAAACAAGGATGAAACATCCAGGAGACATTCAGCTCCTTCCAAGTCCAAGGAAGACAGGTCACCCAAGAGAGCCGAACATCAAAGGGTTGAATATTCGGGAGCTAATAATCCAAGAACAGAAAGAGCTGATCAAAGAGTTGAGAACCTGTGTTGGAACTGCAGACAACCAGGACATTTTGCAGTTGATAGTTCCTATCCACCAGTCAACAAGTATAAGAATGAGGAAGATAGAAAAGTCATCAGAGAAATAACACAAGAAAAGAAAAAAGCCATGTTGGCTGCTGAGACTGCTGAGACAATCAAGTCTAAAGAAGCAGCAAACTCAGAGAGTAGTGAAGTTGACAACTCAAGTGACTCTGAGGAAGAGGCTATGATTTGCCTTATGGCTAAATAACAAGATCAACCAGATCAAGAAGATAAGGTACACTCCAACTCATCTCATTCAGATTCAAGTGATAGTGATTGTGATACACACACTTCATCACCCATTGATCTTTATGATTCATTAGGCAAAATGATGAAAGATTTTGAACACATAAAATCCTCACACACAATTCTAAATGAGGAAAATAGCCAGCTTAAAAGCTAAAACTCACAGCTTACTAAAGAGATGAGTACTCTGAGTCACATAGCTGATGAGAACAATAAGCTGAAGGCTGAAAATGCCAAGATCACAGCAGAATTAGCCGCTATAGAAAAGAGTGAAAAAGATCTCAAAAAATGTGATTGCCTCATTTACAAAGGCATCCAAATCATTGGATGATCTTATTATGAGTCAAAAAGAATGTGGAGATAAGACAGACATATGATTCAATTCCTTTGTGCACAGTCAAACTCCAAGAGTGATTTTGGAAAAAGGATCTTCAAGTAATGAAGCATCTCAAAAATCTAAAACACCGAATGTTGCACCCACATTAACTCCAAAGCACAATCACAAACAAACTGGCCTTAGATACAAAGGGAAAGGAAAAAGCGGCCTTGAGTTGAGTATCTTTGAGAAGAAATTCAATTTGAGTTCTTCAAACAAACTCCAAACATAAAATACTCTGTGAAAAGCAAACAGAGCTACCAAGAACCCCAAAAGTTTCATCAAAGAAACACACATGATGGGAATGGTAAAAACTATCCAAACTATGCTAATTGGAATAATGTGAAACATCAGCAAAGACCTATGGAATACAAGCCTAGATGGCAAAGACCTAAAGCTCAGCAAAGGTCATTACAAAGGCCAAAGAGCTATTATCAGCACACATACGCACCGAAGCACTACACTTAAAAATATCACAACTATCCCAAGAAAGCAATTGCTAAAACACACACATGCATATGGACAATATAGACAGCTGTATGAACCTAAAACCCCCAAGCAATTTGCTAATGTGCACTATGATTATGGTACTAATAGATGGCAACCTCTTAAAGTCAAGTCCTTTGGCTATAGGTTGGTTGGATCATCTTATAGCACTAACCCCTCAGGACCCAGACAAGTATGGGTACCTAAAACCTAATTTCCTTGACTGCAGGTTCAAGGAACAGTTGAGTGCCAAGGAACCTGATACATGGATAACGGTTGTTCCAGACATATGACAGGAAAAAAAAAAACCTGTCAAGATTCAAGGAGATTAGAGGTGCAAAAGTCATATTTGGAGGAAATGAAGCTCTTGGGGAAATCAAAGGCATATTATCTATCAATAAGAATGGATTGGAAATCACAAATGTTGCTTATGTTGAAGGCCTCAAATTCAACTTGTTAAGAATCAACCAACTCTGTGATAAAGGCTACAATATTAGATTCAACATGAGAGTGTGCTAGATCAAAGATGCTGAATCAAATGAAATGGTGCTGCAAGGATCAAGACAGAAGAATATGTATGTGGTAGATTGGTCTACTACTACACCAAGCACTTATCTGCTAGCAAAGAGCACAACGGAATCAAGTTGGCTGTGACACAAGAAGCTGAGTCATCTGAATTTCAAGACAATCAACAAGCTTGTAAGGAGTCATCTTGTAGAAGGATTGCCAGACTCAGTGTATAAGAAAGAGAGTGTATGTGATGCATGCTAGATGGGAAAGCAAATAAAATCTTCATTCAAGGATAAGCCAAGTCCTTCTTCAACAAGAATATTAGATCTGGTGGATACGGATTTATTTGGTCCAGTTGAGCCAACCAGCATAAGTGAAAAGAAATACACTTTGGTAATGGTAGATGACTACTCAAGATATACATGGACAATCTTTATGTGTAAAAAGAAGGAAACATTGCAGAAGTTACCTCAGCTGATGAAAAGAGTTCAAAATGAAAAGAGACAAACCATTATAAAAATAAGATCTGACAGAGGAACTGAGTTTGTTAATGGGATAATAACTCAGTATTGTATTGAATGGAATTGCTCATGAGTTATCAGCAGCAAGAACTCCACAGTAGAATGGAGTGGCTGAAAGAAGGAATAGAACTCTCAAGGAAGCTGCAAGGACTATGTTAGCTGAAGCTGGATTGACTAAGAGATTTTGAGCTGAAGCCATTAACACAGCATGCTATACTCAAAATAGATGCATGATCAGCAGGCAATTGACCAAGACTCCATATGAGATTTGGACAGGGAGAAAGCCAAGTATTGGATATTTTAGGATATTTGGATGTAAATGTTTCATCCATAACAATGGAAAAGATAATTTAAAGGTTTTTGATGCTAAAGCTGATGAAGGTATCTTTTTAGGATACTCAGCTGAGAGCAAAGCCTATAGAGTGCTGAACAAGAGGACTATGGTTACATATGAGTCTATCCATGTGGTTTTTGATGAACCTAATGTAAATGGAGAAGACATTGAAGAGTTAGCTGATAAGCTGAATCAACCAACAATGCAAAAGAGTCCTTATGTTGAAGCTGAAGTAAAAGCAATCAACCTAGATGAAGATGAGATTGCTTAATCTCAAAGACAACTGGAAAGTCTACAGCTGAATGAAGATGAAATAGTTGTTCAAGACAACCTATCTGCGAGACGACTGAATCCAGCAGACTTACTTCAACCTGATGTGAGATGGCTGAGAGATAATCCACCAGAGTTATTTATTGGAGATGTTAGAGATGGCATAAAAACCAGATCAAGAGCACAACATGAAGCTATGTTCACTTGTTTTATTTCCCAGATAGAGCCTAAAGATGTGTCTCAAGCATTGGATGACACACATTGGATTGAAGCCATGCAGGAAGAGCTGAATCAGTTTGAAAGAAACAAAGTATGGGAATTGGTGCAGAGGCCAACCCATGAAAATGTTATTAGCACAAAATGGGTTTTCAAAAACAAGATGAATGAGGAAGGATCTGTTGTAAGAAACAAAGCAAGATTGGTAGCCAAAGGGTATTGCCAAGAAGAGGATATAGATTTTGATGAAACTTTTGCTCATGTTGCAAGATTGAAAGCAATAAGGATGTTTCTTTACTTATGCTGCACATAAGAACTTCACTGTGTATGAAATGGATGTGAAGAGTGCATTTCTGAATGGACTATTAGATGAAGAAGTCTATGTTGAACAACCTTCATGCTTTGAGCAGAAAACTATTGGAGATAAAGTCTATAAGCTAAAGAAAGCATTATATGGATTGAAACAAGTACCAAGAGCATGGTATGATACATTGTCTCAATTTCTAACTGACAGTGGAAATATTAGCAAGTAGAAATTCCACTTCTTCAGTTCCTTTATCAAAATTAGAAAAGGAACAAGTTTTATTAAAAGCTACGCTAGATGGGGTTTCACAACCAGAGTATAAAGTTGAAATACCTTCATCAAGCCGTAAGTCTCCTATCCCCTCTGACATAGGATATGATGAAGATAGAAGTATTTTTGGAATACATACTCTAAATAGAGAAATAATAAATCTAGAAGAATCTGTTGGATCTTCAGACACAATTCAACAAGTTGAAATTGAATTTCCTTTAAAAAGAAAATTAAGAGAATTATTTTATTCTAAAAAACATGATGTAATAAGAAAATGGTTTTATATGAAATCGGAAAAGAGTCAAAATATATTATTTCATAATTATAAGAAATTTTTAAATAAGTGGGGAGAAGATATGGATTTCTTTGAATTTTTAGAAAAATTTTATAAGTATTTCAAGAAAAAAGATTTTCCCGACATTTTAAATGATGTTACTATATGTAACATAAATTCTGATAAGAATTTTATTACAAAAACAGGAAAGATTGTCCGTAGTATGGATCCTCCAGAATTGAATCTTTCTATAAAAACTGATAATAAATCAGAAGTTACAGCTACTCCTTATAGAAAAGGAGAAAAGGAAAGAGATGATCGAATTGAAGCTATAATAGAACAAAATAATTTTACAAATTTAACTTTAAAAACTATAGGAAAACAATTAATTAGAATTGAACAAAATATTAATAAAAATATATCTCAAGAAGTTATAACTTTACCAAGTAAAAATGCAGTGGTCAACACTGAAAAGGTTTTATTTAAACCATTACCCTCAGAAAAATTAGATATGAAAATATCTAATGAAAAGCCAGAAACTTCTGATATGTTAGAAGAAATAATGAAGAGATTACAATCTCTTGGTATTAAAGATAAAAATATTGTTCCTAAAGATATAACTCCTATTACAGAAGATCAGAATTATGATTCTGACTTAGAAAAGGATCAAAATCTTGATAAAATTGACCAATTACAATCTATGATTGAAGAACAAGAAAGAGAACCTTATGAAATATATAAAGTCACTTATAAAAGTGGTGAACCATCATCTTATATAAAACCTTATTATCATAGGCCAACCCCAATGGATTTATTATTCGAAGAACAAAATGAATTTAATTTTATATCTTTTGAAGGAAACTCTATTAGTGAGTGGAATATTAATGGCTATTCAGAATATCAAATTCAAACTAAATTGCAGTATATGACAATGTATGCTTCAGCATATGTCCTAAAAGGAAATCAAGATGCAATTATTGCTAAAGCAATTATTCAAGGTTTTACAGGACAACTTAAAGGTTGGTGGGATTTTCATGTAAGTGATGAAGCTAAAACGCATATATTAACTGCAGTAAAAATTGAGAATAACACTCAAATATCAGATTGTGTTAATACACTTATTTACACTATTGCTACACATTTTATCGGAGCTGCATCCTTACAGTTTGATAGGACTCAAGATTAACTTATGAATTTAAAATGTCATAATCTATCTCAATTTAAGTGGTACAAAGATGTTTTCTTCTCTAAAGTTTTTACGAGAGAAGATAGTCAGCAAGAATTCTGGAAAGAAAAATTCTTAACAGGATTACCTCATTTCTTTGCAGAAAGAGTTAAAACTCGTATTAAACAGAAAAATCAAGGAATAATTCCTTATCATCTTTATACCTACGGCGAATTAGCCTCAGAAATTATAGCAGAGTGAATTTGCTTATGTAATGAAATAAAATTGCATAAACAAATTCAAAAGGAAAAGATATTTGGAAAAACGATAATCGGAGATTTTTGTGAACAAATTGGGTTATCTCCAATAAAAGAAATACAAAGAAATAGAAATACTCAACCTAAGAAAAGATTTTCCAGAAAAATGAATGATCAGCAGAAAGAACATTATGATGTTCCTAGACAAAAGAATACTCAAAATCAAAAAAGAAATCAACATTCTTAAAAAGAAAAACAAAAGAAAATTCCAATATGTTGGAAATGTCATGCTCCAGGACATTATGCTAATAAATGCAAAATGAAAAAGAAAATAAATAGTCTTGATATTAATGAAGATCTTAAAAATTCTCTTAAAAAACTTCTTATAGAAGAATCTGATTCAGAAAAAGAAAATTTTGAATTATCTGTTATTACAAAAATTGATTCTGAAAAAGACGAAGATGATGATCAAGAAAATACTAATAGTGAAAGTCATAATGATGATAGTGACAATTGTGATGGCAATTGTGGTTATTATAAAGCCTTATGCAAGGGTAATGGGTTATTTGTTCTTACTAAAAAAGAAAACTTTATCCTTAATCTTATTGATAAAATTCCAGATCCAGAAGAAAAGAAAGAATTGCTTAAACAATATTTAGAGTCTTATAAGATTAAAGAAAAATATAAAGGATTAAAATTAAAAGGGCCAGAAACATATAATATTAAAGATATATTAAAAAGAGTTAAAATTCTAATGTTTCAAAATCTTCAGTAAACTCTGAATCTACAATCTCTGAAATAAGATGAAGTAAAAATTCTTAAAGAAGAGTAACAAGAATTAAAATTACGAATCTCTCTTTTGGAAACAAAAGCTGAGAATGATAATTCTGATAGTGATAATGAAATCACTACTAATGATTTATTGCAACCCGAAGAGTTAAATTCTTTAACTTTTATTAATATGATAGACCGTGTTATTATACATAAATGACATACTAAGATTACTATTGTAGTTCATAAGGAATATTTTTTTAATGCTATTGCAATGATTGCCTCTGGGGCAGATCTTAATTATATAAATGAAGGACTTGTTCCTTCTAGGTATTTTTCGAAAACTACAGAAATTTTAAATGCCGCAGATGGAAGAAAACGTTTAGTAAAATACAAGCTGCAGAATACATCTGTATGTAATAATGGAATCTATCTTGAAATGCCATTTATAATGGTAAAAATCTTTCACATGATGTTATTCTTGGGAATCTATTTTTACATATGCTTTACCCTATTAAAGATATTTCAACAGAAGGATTACAAGCATTGTTGATGGACAAGAATTAAAATTTTCTTTTATTACACAACCTCGTTATCATGAGATAGATACAATTTCAAATATTATAAAAAGTAAAGAAAGTTTTTTAAATTCTTTATCTCAAGAAATTAATTATAAAAAATTAGAAGAAAAACTTTCTTCTCCACATATACAAAAAAGAATACATGAACTTAAAGATCATATTGAAAGAACTATTTGTTCTGATATACCGAATGCCTTTTGGGATAGAATTGTTTCACTTCCCTATGAACCTGACTTTAAAGAAAGTCATATACCTACTAAAGCTCGACCTATTGCTATGGGTCCTAGACATTTAGAGATATGTAAAAAGGAAATTGAAGAGTTATTACTCAAAAAATTAATAAGACCCTCTAAAAGTTCTTGGAGTTGTCCTGCATTTTATGTTGAAAATGCTGCCGAACTTGAAAGATGAGTACCTAGAGTAGTTATCAACTATAAGCCTTTAAACAAAGTCTTTTACTTTAAATGTATATTTTTAATAACTAGTATAAAAAAATTTAGATTCAAATTAGTATATATTATTCAATTATGCTTTTAATCTTGTTATATATGGTACATACATCCGATTCGAATATATTAATAGATCAAATCATAATGTGCAGTTATTTATTACGTATGAAAGTGAAAATAATACAGATTATAAAAAGAGATTTTATACAATGTTATTGTAACTAAAGATCTTTATAAAGATTATATAAAGAAATATAAAAATCGAAAATATACTTTTTAAAATAATACAATATAAATGTATATGAGACAATTTTTTAATTAAACTAAATAAAAAAGATCCTTTAAATAGACTTTATTCTGCTAAAATAATGTCAAAATTTGATATGAAATCTGGATTTTGGCAAATCCAAATTGACAAAAAAGATAGATATAAAACAACATTTACAGTCCCCTTTGGACATTACGAATGGAATGTAATGCCATTTGGACTTAAAAATGCTCCTTCTGAATTTCAAAGAATAATGAATGATATATTTAATGTTTATTCAACATTTACAATTGTTTATATTGATGATGCCTTAATATTCTCAGAATCAATAGATCAACATTTTAAACATTTGAATATCTTTATAAATGTTGTCACAAAAGCCGGATTAGTTGTATCTGCTAAAAAGATCAAGCTTTTCCAAACAGAAATTAAATTTCTTGGACATATAATTAAAGAAGGGACTATATCCCTATTGATAGAGCAATAATCTTTGTAGAAATTCCAAATGAAATAAAAGAGAAAACCCAATTACAAAGATTTTTGGGAAGTTTAAATTATGTTGCAGAATTCTATAAAGATTTAGCTTATGATGCAAAACCTCTATTTGAAAGGTTAAAGAAAAATCCTTCAGTTTGGACTACAGAACATACGAATGTAGCTATTAAAATTGAAGCAAAAATTAAAGAAATTCCTTGTTTGGCTATTGCTCATCCTAATGCTTTTAAACTTGTTGAAATTGATGCCTCTGATATTGGCTATGGAGGAATCCTCAAACAAAGATTTAACAATAAGGAATCTTTAATCAGATTTACTTCAGGGGTCTGGAGGGGTCCTAGAGTTAATTACTCTACAATAAAAAAGGAAATATTAGCTATTGTATTATGTATACAAAAATTTGAGAGTGATTTATTAAATCAAAAATTCTTATTAAGAATAGATTGTAAATCTGCTAAAGAAATATTACAAAAAGATGTAAAAAATATAGCATCAAAAAACTATTTGCTCGTTGGTAGGCTATATTGTCGTGTTTGATTTTGATGTTGAGTTTATTAAAGGATCTAGTAATTCTTTATCTGATTTCTTAACTCGTGAATTTTTGGAAGGGAAAAAATGAATAAGAGTAAAGGAAAAGAAAAGGCTCCGAGAAGTAATACTCCTATCAAGACCCAGACTTATAAGTCTTCTTTTGAAAAAAGTAAAAGGCAATTAAGAGAAGAAACATTAAAAAATGTTTCTGAAGAAAAAAAGCTTAGACAAGATGCATATGATTTAGCAGTAAAATCTGCAACAACGAAAGAATATGTTTAACCCTATATACCAATAACAACATTCTGGATTTATCCAGTTGAGAAAAAATATTCTCATCTTTCATCAGAAAAAATTACTTCTTTCTATTTAAAGAATTTTGTTGATCCCAATTATTTTCCAAAAGATTTTCTTTATTATCATGAAATATTGCGAATTACTAGATCAATTATATTTGATTCCACTACAAGATCAGGGGTGAATGGGCTTATTCTAAAGCTTTTATTAATAGAGTTATTACCCGTAAGAACAATGGGATGGTGATTTATATAGATTTAAGGATATTTCACCAGAAACAAAAAATTCTCATCTTAAAAGATTTTATTTTAACTATTTTGATTATATCCAAGCTTGGGGCATGACTTTTTGTTATGAAAATAGACAAAAGAAACATAGTTGGTTTATACGATTTAAAGAACAACAAGTTCTCAATTTTTCAAATTGGTTTATTGTTTGGTTTTCAAATTGGGGATTATATCCTATTATTTTGCCACATAAAATTAGAATAATCTTTGAAGATTTTGTTAAAACAAATCCATCTCTTAAAAATCCAGGACTTATGTTTACAATTCTTTATCAGGTGCCTTGGATTGTTAAATGGGATGTAGTCATCTCTTATAGGAGTTTGCAAAAACTGGGATTAAACTTTGATAACATTCCATATATTGGAAGAAGAATTCTCACAAAATGGTGGGATAAATATGAATTCTTCAAAGAATAAGTTTTTTCTATCAAGGGGATTGTTAATCTCGAACCACCTAAAATTACTTCTCCTCTTGATAAAAAGAAAGACTTATATGAAGTACTTAAAGAATTTTTAGCTGAAACGTCAAAGAGGGATTTGAAAAAAGACCTAAAAGATCAACTTAAGGAGCTTCTAGAGACAAGTTCAGAAGGAGAAGAAGATGATCTAATGAGTCAAGGGACTAATTATTCGGACCCTATGCAAGATTCTCAAGATCCTTATCTACCGCCGAAAGGAATTAACTTTTAAAAGAAAGGAATCTGCAAGCAGTAATCTACTGGCCAGCTGTGAAGATAAGGATAATACCAACCGACAAAGGAGAACTATTTAAGATGCTCTTCATTTATAAAGAAACAATTATTGTATCTTTAAATGAATAAGAGTAAAGGAAAAGAAAAGGCTTCGAGAAGTAATACTCTTATCAAGACCCAGACTTATAAGTCTGCTTTTGAAAAAAGTGAAAAACAACTAAGAGAAGAAGCATTAAAAAATATTAAATAGAGTTAAAACCTCTAATGTTTTAAAATCTTCAGTAAACTCTGAATCTACAATCTCTGAATTAAGACATGAGGTAAAAATTCTTAAAGAAGAGTTACAAGAATTAAAATTACGAATATCTCTTTTGGAAACAAAAGTTGAGAATGATAATTCTGATAGTGATAATGAAATCACTACTAATGATTTATTGCAACCCGAAGAGTTAAATTCTCTAACTTTTGTTAATATGATAGACCATGTTATTACACATAAATGGCATACTAAGATTACTATTGTAGTTCATAAGGAATATTATTTTCATACTATTGCAATGATTGACTCCGGGGCAGATCTTAATTGTATTAATGAAGGACTTGTTCCTTCTAGGTATTTTTCGAAAACTACAGAAATTTTAAATGCTGCAGATGGAAGAAAACTTTTAGTAAAATACAAGCTGCAAAATACATATGTATGTAATAATGGAATCTGTCTTGAATGCCATTTATAATGGTAAAAATCTTTCACATGATGTTATTCTTGGGAATCCATTTTTACATATGCTTTACCCTATTAAAGACATTTCAACAGAAGGGATTACAAGCATTGTTGATGGACAAGAATTAAAATTTTCTTTTATTACACAACCTCGTTATCATGAGATAGATACAATTTCAAAAATTATAAAAAGAAAAGAAAGTTTCTTAAATTCTTTATCTCAAGAAATTAACTATAAAAAATTAGAAGAAAAACTTTCTTCTCCACATATACAAAAAAGAATACATGAACTTAAGGATCATATTGAAAGAACTATTTGTTCTGATATACCGAATACCTTTTGGGATAGAAAGAAACATATTGTTTCACTTCCCTATGAACCTGACTTTAAAGAAAGTCATATACCCACTAAAGCTCGACCTATTGCTATGGGTCCTAGACATTTAGAGATATGTAAAAAGAAAATTGAAGAGTTATTACTCAAAAAATTAATAAGACCCTCTAAAAGTCCTTGGAGTTGTCCTGCATTTTATGTTGAAAATGCTGCCGAACTTGAAGGAGGAGTACCTAGACTACTTATTAACTATAAGCCTTTAAACAAAGTCTTAAGATGGATTAGATATCAATTCCAAATAAAAAAGATCTTTTTAATAGACTTTATTCTGCTAAAATAATGTCAAAATTTGATATGAAATCTGGATTTTGGCAAATCCAAATTGAAGAAAAAGATAGATATAAAACAACATTTACTGTCCCCTTTGGACATTACGAATGGAATGTAATGCCATTTGGACTTAAAAAATGCTCCTTCTGAATTTCAAAGAATAATGAATGATATATTTAATGCTTATTCAGCACTTACAATAGTTTATATTGATGATGTCTTAATATTCTCAGAATCAATAGATCAACATTTTAAACATTTGAATATCTTTATAAATATTGTCACAAAAGCCGGATTAGTTGTATCTGCTAAAAAGATAAAGCTTTTCCAAACAGAAATTAAATTTCTTGGACATATAATTAAAGAAGGGACTATATTCCCCATTGATAGAGCAATAATCTTTGCTGAAAAATTTCCAAATGAAATAAAAGAGAAAACTCAATTACAAAGATTTTTGGGAAGTTTAAATTATGTTGCAGAATTCTATAAAGATTTAGCTTATGATGCAAAACCTCTATTTGAAAGGTTAAAGAAAAATCCTCCAGTTTGGACTACGGAACATACGAATGCAGTTATTAAAATTAAAGCAAAAATTAAAGAAATTCCTTGTTTGGCTATTGCTCATCCTGATGCTTTTGAAATTGTTGAAATTGATGCCTCCTATATTGGCTATGGAGTTATCCTCAAACAAAGATTTAACAATAAGGAATCTTTAATCAGATTTACTTCAGGGGTCTGGAGGGGTTAATTACTCTACAGTAAAAAAGAAAATATTAGCTATTATATTATGTATACAAAAATTTGAGAGTGATTTATTAAATCAAAAGCTCTTAAAAGAATAGATTGTAAATCTGCTAAAGAAATATTACAAAAAGATGTAAAAAATATAGCATCAAAACAAATATTTGCTCGTTGGCATGCTATATTGTCTGTGTTTGATTTTGATATTGAGTTTATTAAAGGATCTAATAATTCTTTACTTGATTTCTTAACTCGTGAATTTTTGCAGGAAAAAATGAATAAGAGTAAAGGAAAAGAAAAGGCTTCGAGAAGTAATACTCCTATCAAGACCAAGACTTTTAAGTCTGCTTTTGAAAAAAGTGAAAAGCAATTAAGAGAATAAGCATTAAAAATGTTTCTAAAGAAGAAAAGCTCAGACAAGATGCATATGATTTAGCAGTAAAATATGCAACAACGAAAGAATATGTTTATCCCTATATACCAATAACAACATTCTGGATTTATCCAGTTGAGAAAAAATATTCTCATCTTTCATCAGAAAAAATTACTTCTTTCTATTTAAAGAATTTTGTTGATCCCAATTATTTTCCAAAAGATTTTCTTTATTATCATGAAATATTGCGAATTACTAGATCAATTATATTTGATTCCACTACAAGATCAGGGGTGAATGGGCTTATTCTAAAGCTTTTATTAATAGAGTTATTACCCCAGAACAATGGGATGGTGATTTATATAGATTTAAGGATATTTCACCAGAAACAAAAAATTCTCATCTTAAAAGATTTTATTTTAACTATTTTGATTATATCCAAGCTTGGGGCATGACTTTTTGTTATGAAAATAGACAAAAGAAACATAGTTGGTTTATACGATTTAAAGAACAACAAGTTCTCAATTTTTCAAATTGGTTTATTGTTTGGTTTTCAAATTGGGGATTATATCCTATTATTTTGCCACATAAAATTAGAATAATCTTTGAAGATTTTGTTAAAACAAATCCATCTCTTAAAAATCCAGGACTTATGTTTACAATTCTTTATCAGGTGCCTTGGATTGTTAAATGGGATGTAGTCATCTCTTATAGGAGTTTGCAAAAACTGGGATTAAACTTTGATAATATTCCATATATTGGAAGAAGAATTCTCACAAAATGGTGGGATAAATATGAATTCTTCAAAGAATCAGTTTTTTCTATCAAGGGGATTATTAATCTCGAACCACCTATAATTACTCCTCCTCCTGAGAAAAAGAAAGACTTATCTGAAGTACTTAAAGAATTTTTAGTTGGAACGTCAAAGAAAGATTTGAAAATAGACCTAAAAGATCAACTTAAGGAGCTTTTAGAGACAAGTTCATAAGGAGAAGAAGATGATCTAATGAGTCAAGGGACTGATTATTCAGACCCTATGCAAGATTCTCAAGATCCTTATCCACCGCCGAAAGGAATTAACTTTTAAAAGAAAGGAATCGCAGCGGTAATCTTGTGTTGTGAAGATAAGGATAATACCAACCGACAAAAGAGAACTATTTAAGATGCTCTTCTTTTATAAAGAAACAATTATTTTATCATTTACTGTATCACTTTTATTAAAGTTTGAATAGATGTTTTGTTGCTATCTATTGGAGCTCGCATATTTAAAGGAGAAATGCCTTAGTTTCAGGCATCTCTTTTCTTAGCACGAACATAGCTTTGTAATACTACTCCAGCTGTACTCTCTCTTGTAATATAGTAAAATAAACTTTGGTTATATCAAATATTTCCGCTTCGCTTATCTCAATCTATATTATAGTTCAAGTTTTTATTTATTCTCCTAGTCTGGTACCCTAGTGGTATCAGAGCCACTTAGTGGTTCTGAAGGAAGATTAGAAGTTGCTTGATCTCGACGAGTAAAGGGTCTTAAAGATCCAGAGGTATTAAAGATCCAGAGGTAAATGTCATCTTCTTCAAGTGAAATTTATATTGTTCTATTTTAACGAAACAAATTATTTAAAAAATCTTATATTAAAGATTTTAACTGCTCAGCAATATATTGCTTTTTATAAAAATCAACTTGCCCAAGAAGAACTTGACCCTAATTATAGAGAATTTTGTGAAGACTCTTTAATTGTTGCTAGAGATACTCTAGATTGTTACAAAAGGCAAGTTAGTTTATTATTAGTTTAAAAAAAAAGAGTTCTAGCTTCCTTATTGATATATTGGTTCTTTTAACAATTTGTCGCGTTAGCCTGGAGATTCTCTATTGTTACCTGGTTTAAGGTGTTTGTTAGAGAATTTGGTTGTAAGTCGTTGACCGTAAAAAGGATCAAGATATGAATATGTTGGCTAGAGTTTTATCAACTAGATATAATAATTATTTAGATCCAAATAATAAAAATAAAGAAATTATTATAAATGAAAATCTAGACCAGAATCTAGATAATTGGAATATGACAACTTATCCAGCTTCAAAAATATATAAAAGCTCTGGAAGTTTTATTAGGAAAACAGATTATATTGTCAAAACTGTTGAACAGTCAGTTCCTTTATCTGAAGGATACAATTCATTTAAATTATTTTCAGAAAAGCTTATAGCAATACATAGAGAAAAATATAAATTTCTTCATATAGGAATGATACACGTTGCATTAAAACCTGCAACAAGATTAGGACTTAATACGTCTGCTATAGTTGTTGTAAGGGACAAAAGGCATAATAAATTTCATGATTCCTTATTAGGAATAATAGAATCCAGTCTATGTGACGGGCCAATTTATTTTTCATGTTTTCCAAATTTTACAGTCTCTTTGCATGATCCTCATTTAGGACATGCTATTTGTTTATAGATATTAAATCTGATGGGTTTAATATGAAACCTGGAGCTCAAAATGTTATTCTTATATTTAGAATTTGTTATAAAGTTATGAATACCACAATGTCTAGTATAAGAAATATATCTATTAAAAATACTAATTCAACAACTATGTTTATAACTAATATTGCTAAAAGTAATGTTGTTATTCCTAAATTAATTTCGTGGGATCAGGTAAAACTTCCTGAAAAATGGATATTAGAAGAAGCTAATGATCCTTTTAAACAGGAAATTAATAAAATAGAAGAAATAATTGAATACTCAGATGGAGATGTAGAAATCCGATTTTCTAAAGATAGAATTGCTCGCCTTAATTTAGGTTCTACTTCTAAAAAAGAAGAAATATTAGCAAGTAGAAATTCTACTTCGTCAGTTCCTTTATCAAAATTTGAAAAGGAAGAAGTATTATTAAAAACTACGCTAGATGGGGTTTCACAACCAGAGTATAAAGTTGAAATACCTTCATCAAGCCGTAAGTCTCCTACCCCCTCTGACATGGGATATGATGAAGATAGAAGTATTTTTGGAATACATACTCTAAATTGAGAAATAATAAATCTAGAAGTATTTGAACGTGCTCACATGAATCCTAAAATTTGGGGATTTTTATTTCGCTGGCAGCTTATTAATTACAATTTTGGTCTAATAACTAGAGACTCCTAGGCATAGACAAATGTACATTCTCTACTATGGGGGCACGTGCCCCCATAGATTTTTTTTTTAATATTATTTATGTAAAACTATTTATACATATAACACTAGTAATTGATGAACAAAGTGTTCGTATAAGATTAGTAGTGTTAATGTTAACAGTATTTTATATAAAATTAATATTTCTTTTAAAATGTCATATAACATTATTAATTATATAACATTAGGTTAATATATAGTGTGCCCATAATTTTAACACTATATTTATAAAAGTTTTATGATTTATAAAGCACTAATAAAACTAATTTTTAAAGTGTTTTCATTAATAAATTAATATTGTGCCCTAAATTATAAATTTGAAAACAATATAACATTATAAATTAAAAATATTTTATATCACATCATTAAAAAAGTGGTAATAGTGTTATATAACATTGTAATGATATAAATTGTTAAAAACTATATATTAAATCAGATTAAAAAATAAGAAAGTGCGTAATATATCATTATTTATTTTTGATGTAGTTTATCGTATTTATTTTGTGCCTCCCTTGTAAGAAGTTTCTAGATCCGTCCCTGCTCCTAGGTAGTCTTTTGTGATTGTCCTCTTGATCGTTCCTGAAGTTGGTGTGGTGCCTCTAGGTTGATCATTGGCTATATAGTTAGCCAACGTTGTAATTTGTTCTGCCATTTGAGCTTTTATACAAGTAACTATCGTATTGGAAGAAAAAAAAAATTAGGGAGTCCTAGCATTTTTAGTACATTTATTTGTGCCACTGACAAAATTGGTATTCCAATTTTCAATTTTGCACACATTTCGTATAAATTTGGCTGAATTTTTGAAATGCCGCCAGTATTTGTCATATGCAAACTCAAGTGACTGTCAAAATTGGGGATTTTGATGTATGTGTCCGAATTAAAAAGAAAATGGAAAGAAAATAAATTTTTATTATACCTTTTTATTTTTTGAAATAATTATTATTGATTATTTTATAATTTGGTATTTTGTTAATTCTAGAATCTTACTCTATAATAAAATTAATGATTAATTTATAACTGAATTATACAATTAAAATTTAACATAAAAAATTATGTATTTGTAAAATATTTAATATTACTTATAATCCCCGATTAATTATTTTTTAAAATAACTAATGTGAAATGTTACTCTCTAATTGAAGATTAACTAGTTTATTAATTATCTTAATACTCTTTAAATGATTAGTTATTAAGTCAAAATGTAATATATGAAGTGAAAAATTACATTTCTTTATTAATTCTATTGGTAAATGATATTAGATATTAAATATTTTTTTACTTTTTACAATAGTTAATGTGGAATTATTGAACTTATTAATGATGTATTTGGAAAATAAATAACAAAAAGATTGTTGATGTGCTTTTTATTCTGGGAGTAAGCGATGAGTAGGGGTGTCAATTTGGGTTGGGTTTGGGTTCACGAGTTTGGGTTCGTGGGTCAGAATAAGCCAATCGAACTTGACCCATTTAATTATTCGTGTCAGGATCTTGAATCTATACCGGCCCTATTTATTTAACTAGTAGCCCAGGCCTGACCCATTTGACCCATTTAATAAAATTATTTTTATGTACATTTAATAGCTTGAACTGAATAAATTTATTTTTTTAAATTCAACCACAATGACACTATATTCAGTTACTAAAAAGTAAGCTCAGTTGCATTTTTGATACAGTAATTATACTACACTTGTAGGTACGCTATTAATGGTGATGGCACATTTAATACATGAATTCTTAATTTATAGCACATTGCACACAACTTCTATAGGAAATTTCAAAAGCCACCGGAAATTGTCACGTGCAAGTCACGTGATGCGTAAAATGGGGGATTTTGCCAATTTTCGGGCATTTTGCGGACATGGCTAAATAACCACCAGAAATTGGAGACATGGAAAAAAACAAATCAAACCTGGTTAATACTTAGAGAGGGGAATCGACCAGCAGATCACCTAGCAGAGTTGGGAGCTGCTGCCCTTGGCAGTCACATTGTTGATGAGGGCACGGCTTCTCACCACCTTCTTTTGCTCATTCGGATGGACCAAATTGGGATATCCGAGCTTTCGCATTTTCATAGATCATTGGTTCTCCTTTTATTCTTTAGATTTCTCTCTATGATAGTCTTTCTAGATATCGTAGTGATAGGTTATTTGTTCATTGATTTTCTCTCGCCTTGACGGACATGACATTGTATGACATTTTGATTATTTGATATACAGGCAGGGAATCACGCCTCAATCCCCCACCCCCTAGGGTGTTATTTTGAAAAAAAAAAAAAACCTGGTCAATACTTACATGAACAAATAGAGGGGAAATCACATCTAAGCTCCAGTTTAACACCCAAATTGTTAAAAACCCTAAATTCACTTTTTTAAACTCCTAATGTGAAGCCCCGATTTTTATTCGATCATGTACTTGTTTCGTATCGTCTTTGTATTATTTTGACTACTTTACCGCGTCGCTTTGACGGGTAGATATTAATGATAAATATATTTTGCATTTAATTCTTTTAATTTCTATTTGTGATCATAATCATTTATTAATTTTAATTCGCATTTATGATCACTTGGTTGATCATCATCATTATTATTGGTATATTTATTAGTCACCTTAGAATTTTAAGAGACTATTTATTTTAGGGATTTATAATTTATAGAATTAAGAATTCGATTTAGATTAAGTGATCATGAGACTTATAAGTGATCAAGGAAATCACTAATTATTTTGGAGATTGATATTTATTCATCTATTATCATCAATTTTAGGACAAAAAAAAATATGGAATTACCAAAATACCCTTAGGGAGACGGCATTGGTGTATATTTTTGGTGTAGAAATATCTCCCAACTCTTGTACATGTACACCTTGTGTATTCATCTTGTGTATTTTTACACCATTAATTCAAACCTACATCTTAAATTAATCCCACCATTTCAATCATCCAATTGGTCAAACAAGACCAAATTAAAAATTTTCCCTAAGCTTAGCATTTTGGCCCATTGTCCCTAATAAAAGATACCTAAATATTACTTTCTTCCATAATTCCCTCAATTATTACTCTAACTTATCATTTAATCAAAACAAAACAAAATTTTATCTTTCCCCACCCCTTAATGGACGGCCAAATGGCCATATTGGTAACCAAAAATTGTTTCGATTTTCATTCTTCACAACGTCAAGCCTAGAATCCTCTCAACTATCTCTAAAACAAATCCTCCTACATCTCTCTACCTATTCTTCATCTTCTTCACTAACACTTAACCAAAACTTCAAGAATTCATCTCCCATTTTCTTCAAAAAATTCGAACCATATACTACACAAGGTAAGAAATTTTCTTCTTCAATCTATTCTTATACCTTCTAGCTCACCTCTTTCGCCTTCTAATTTAAGTTTGATTTTTGATTTTGAGGTATACCTAGAAGACCTTTGAAGAAGTTAATAGACTAGTCATCTTGAAGAAAAATTGTGAAGAAGTTGGACTATAAGGTAAGAAATGGAATTTTTAGTACACTTTCTTCTTCTCTTCTATTTTCCAAAATTTCGATACTCCATTTTTATTTTTGGAGTTTTAGGGGCTGACCTTGGTGGTGGACATTAAGGGTGACCAAAACCTTATACTTGGAAGCCATTACTAGTCACATTTTACTCACTACACAAGGTAAGTGTAGTATTTCCAATTTTCTCACCATCTTCTTCTTTTCCCTAAATTTTTGACCACATTCTTATAACTCCTATATTTTTTTGATATTACTTGACTTAGGGGCTGACCTAAGTCACTCCTTCATCGAGAGAGATTTATCCCATTTTCACCAACAAACCGATCTTTAAGGTGGGTGGAAAAATCCTTTCAACTTCTAGGTGTTTTAAATTGAAAATATGCATGTAGTATTTTGTTATTGAGCACTTGAGATATATATTATGTATTTCATACTATTTTCTTGTATCAAGTTGGAAAAATTCTCAAGTGTTGCTCAAAAATGCGATTTATCGAAAAATAGGGCATACATGCACACTTTATTGTTATACTTGATGAAATTTTATATGAGAAGGATATGTATGTGTATAACTCTTGAAATCTATGTTTTGAATGATTTATAACCTGGAAAAGTCGAGCATAATTGATTAAATTTCAATTTTTGGACTTAAAATGCAAAAATGAAAAGTTGGTGGACTTAATTGCAAGAAAATAAAACTTAAAGGACCCCTCTGTAATTTTCGATTTTTGGGACTGAACTCAGGTTCAAAAATTATGTTTTGACATTTCAATAAAGTTTTAAGAGTTTTTAGATAAATAAAATCAACCCTTAAAAGACCAAGGACTAGATTCTAAAATTTGAGAGTTTAAGGGCTATTTTGCAAATTTCGAAACTGTATCAGAGCCTAATTTTAAAATTTGAAATTTTAACTCTTAAGGGACTGGAAATAACATATTTTAAGTGTATTCCAAAAATCCAAGTTTTTAGAGCTTGGAGAGTAATTTTATAAAAATTGAGGGACCAAATTGTAAAAGATTAAACTTGAGGACCAAAATACAATTTCCAGGACTTATGCAGTCCATGCACCTGGAAATACTAATTTAACTATAACATAATTATATCTTGGACCCAAGGTTCAAATTTCATAACAATTGGACCCCTAAAAGCCTTAAAGGCAATTATTTCAAAATGGGACAAAAATGAAATTTTCAAAAGTCAAAGGACCTCAACTTAGTTCTTTTTAAAACTGCTTTTGTCCCAATATCCCACTAACCATAGTGATATTTTCCAACTGGAATCACATTAAGAGCCCTTCCGGTTTGTGAGTTCCAATTATTTTAAACTTAGAGCCCGAAATAGCAATTTTAACAAATTTGGGGCCAATATGAGAATTTTATAAAAACTCGACCTCAAAAATTCAAAACCTGAATCTATGAATAATGTGGAGAATTTAGGAACTGACCTCATAATTTTTCAAGGTCGGGATATTTATTTATTCAATTTTTAACCCCAAAAGTATTGGTTTTTACGAAACGGGGCTAAATTGTAAATTTTCTTTTAATCAAAAACCTAACTCAAATTATTTTTCTTTTACTAAAACAGCCCTGGACCCCCTGACTTCAATTCTTAATTAAAATATTTTATTTTCTCAAAAACCCCTTGACTTATCAGACCGCCTTGACAATTTAATACCCGATCGCGGGCGACTTCCTCGTCTTGCGATTTGAATCTATAACGGGACTTATGTTCTACCTAATCTTTCAAGATATCGAAGATTGCTTATCCTACCGATAATCATCTTCATCCAAATAACTCCACCAACGCCATAATTACCTTACGCAAATTTTCGAAAACTTTTCATGAACTGCTTCCCGAATTAATATACTCGACTGCCTGGTTGACTACCTGAACGTGTATTTATTTTCTTTGCTGAGTCAACTTGGTGTGTCGAGCTCACAATCGAAATGGATACGTCGGGGGATGGAACCGGCAGCTCGGCCGCTATTCCACTCTTCCGGCCCCATCGCCCTAATCCCGCAACTGAGGGACGGAGTTTGTCCAAGGGAAGCGGGTCGTAGTATTTGAGGTATAATCATGATTATGACAGATCCGAGCCTTGCTAGCTCTACTGTGGATTTTGTCTTTGCCTACGGAGTGATAAGGTGACAGTCTTGGACCATCTTACTCGGGAGTTACAAGGAAGAACGAAGAAATCGTTATCCGATCCACACGATTTCGGAGTTAATCGGACCCGTTTGGTTGGCGCTACAAATCCGTGACGCAAATCGCTACTTGTATTGCATAGGTTGGCGCTACAAACCGCACGCAACCGCTACTTGTCTTGCATAGGATTGGCGTTACAAACCGCACGCAATCTTCATGTCCGCTTGAACCATAGTGCTGCGTGACACGAATGTTTTCTTAAAGCGTATAAGTATATTACTTAATATATTTTCACGACGCTTGTGGTGTGTGTGAATTCATGCATCATCTCTCACGCGTTTTCATACAACTAAATTTCTCGCATTAACTATATATATCGCCACACTTGCACACGATCACCCCATCCACCGAGATTTTGTCTCACCCCTCCCGTTTTCTAACCTTAGAAGAGGACTTTGTCGAAGAAATTTCAAACCGCCTTGGGATCGATTCTCGAGCTCGCCCGTTGGACTCACTTCCTACCGTTATCTATGTTGCTGGACTATTTTATTTTATTTTACTGTTGTTGGACTCTTTTATTTCCTTTGAAATTCTGGAATGCGATTTAAGGGCGTAGGACCCTTTGACACTTAAGGTGTGATATGATGTGTACTTTATTTCCTAGTTCTGGGCTGTAAGCTATTTAAGTTGTTGGGATGTAATTGTAATCGTGTTGTACTTGTAGTTTTTCCACTGCTTTAGACCTTGTTTCACTTGGGATTATTGTATCATTTGTCTAGGCTGTTGGGTTTATTACTGTTTAAGTGGTTGATCGTTGTCCCGTCACGTTTGGGGCGTGACACCTAAAACTCGTTCTAAGCTAAGACAAAGAGATTCATAAATCCATAAAAAAAATCCCCAAATGAATTGCGTATTTGAGGACAATAACTCACAAGGTTCAGATAGATGGTGTTTATTCGAACTGAACAGTACTATGGCCTACCTCCACCATGTTAGATTGAGTTCTTTTTTTTTTTTTTGTTTGTGTTTTGTAGTTAAATCATGTAGGGTACAAAAAATAAGATTTTTTCATATAAAAAAAACCCCAACGAATTTGGACTTTAGCATTGATATGGTCCCCTATGTTTAATTTTTTATGTAGGGTTTACAAAAAGGGCATATGGACTCAAGAGAATCTTATATTTTTACATTTAATGAGCTTTTTGTTGTCGTCTTTGTCTTGTTTTTGTGGAACTAGTGGGGTGCTCAAGAGAATCATCATTTTATTATTTAAATATTTTTTTATTCCATTATTTATATATTTTTTTAATTATTCGCAGGTTCTGAATCTGATTCCATAACTTTGGTGATGATCATGGAGGCGAGTTTCATAATGCCCCTATTGCAAAATACATTGGTGGGAATACTGTAAAAGAAAATAATGGAACTACCCACTTAGAATAGGACAAAAACATTTATGACATGTGAGATAAAAAACTAAGTTTTCTACCCAATTTCTGGTTCTTTTACCCAAATACTCTTCATAGTTTCTCTCTCACATATTTCTCTCACATAGTGGGTACTTAAAAAATTCCACCTAATGTTAGATTATGTGAATGGGCCGTACTGTTGCACGTGTAGGGTGATTCCTTACATCCACCCATCTTGTTTAACAAAGATTAACGCATTTCAGATGGAAGATGATAATTAGGAAAGAACACATTGCAGAGTGACTTAAAATAGATCGCAATCACAGATCAAGTTTCAGTACTAAATAACATACATCACAATATGTTGCACTTTCGCCAATTTGAAACATCAAGGCTGCCGATGGGCATTTGTTGTCATCTCTGCATGATTTGAAAAGCAAACGAAAAAAAAAGGTATTCAGTTTCCAGGATAAGCCCAGTTTGACTTGATGAAGACTACAGTAAGAACAAAACAACGAGCAACCGTGATGACATTAAATATTTTGGTAAAGGCGCCATAGACAGAATCTATCAAACGAACATCAACCGAGACGGAAATAAAGTAGATGATATAAGATATGTCCATTTGAAGCCCATTGAAACTTCCTCTTCAATAGGAACCCAGATAAATAAAAATATATGTCATATTAGAACCAATTATAAATGAAGTAACCTTCCACAAATTCTTCCAATGATGAGAGGTCACCAGGGATGCAGAACAGAAAAGGAAATAGCAGAGTAAGAGACCCATCCATACATTCAATGGCGGATCCAGAAATTAGTGGTAGGGTGGGCTAAGAAGTAAAAATTTATATTAAAAAATATATTTTAATATTCAATGAAGTTGTGCCCTGCGAAACTTCAAAGCATAAAATTCATCAATAATAGAATCCACATCTACATTGTTAACAAACTCTCGTTCAATATAGAGCATCAAACAATCTTCAAAAAAGTCATCCCCCATTTTATTTATAAGTGCCGTCTTCAAATGTTTCATTGTTGTTTACAACCGATATAGATAATTCAATTGCAATTCATTATTATAAAGTTAAAAAACTTCATCATTGGGCTGAAGCAATTTCTGAAAATTCATATGCAAATCATCAAAGACAGTCATTATTTCGTATATTTTTAGTAATGAATTATTATGTCACAAACAAAAACATATATAGTAGCAAAAAAATTATTAATAAAAGAAAGAATAATTCAAAAATTATATCATTATTTAATATCTTCAATAGAGGAAAAATACCATCATTAAAGAAAAAAGAAGCATAATAAAATATGGGCAAAAATGTACCTTGGTAACAAAAAAACAATTCAAAAATTAGGAGGAAGAAATCTAAAAGCTTTTAACTTGCTGCTAGCCTGCTACTGTATTTGCCTCACGCTATGTTTTGAAAATGGAATTGAGAAGAAGTACCATTTTCTTGGTATTTTCAATTGTTTTTAGAATATTAAATTTAAAATATAAATGGTATGTAGCAGATGGATTGTGCAATTAGCTTGAATTTGGTTTGGTGGCTTATCCAAAAAATATAAGAAGATGGGCTGGGTTGGGCTTAATTTAAAAATATAAAATAACATATACATATATGGGCTTACAAAAATTTTTGCACTGGGCTGGAGCCCAGTGCTGGCCCTTCTATCATCCGCCCCTGATACATTGCACTAACTGTAGGTATCAGATTACAAATCACAGCACTGTAGATGTCACTTTACGTGTCTGAAGTAGCCTATAACGGGTGCGATTGTATATGTTTTCATTTTGAAAATTTTCTTTTCGCTAGAGAATAGTAAAAAATTCTGATGAAAGTTTTTGTAAAATTTTGAGAGTGTGAATGGATATGTAATGATGAAAGTTGATTAGATTTAAAAATAGTAAAATAATGATTGGATGTGACTGATAGTTAGAAATATGTGAGTGTGTGAATAGTAAAATTTGTGGGAGAATGTGTAATAATAATTAGTTTGTAGTGGGAAAATGTGTAGATGTGATAGGTGAAAGAAAAGATGAGAAAAAATGAAAGTGAGAGAATAATATATTTTCTGAAAATTTTCATAAACAATCGCATGTTTGGTCAAAAACAATTCTCTAACGAAACGAAAATGAAATCTCGTTCATATCCAATCGCAGCCAAACCCTTTTCTCTAGTTTAACATGATCAGTATATAAATCCCATAACTATATAAGGGATTCTTTTCGTGAAAATTTTCACTTTTCTTTATGCTGTAGATAAGACCAAGGTTATGCATATAATTCAGGAGTGTAAAGATATCGTTTGCATTTTTGCGTCCGAATTTAGTAGAATAAAACCATATGAGAATCATCTATTTCAATCAGGACATAATTTTTTTCTTCATAAAAAGGAGAATAGTGATTCTTACATCACTTGCGAAGATCCGTGAGAGGAGTGGCTCCTAAATGTCATTTAGTAATTAAATCTACTTGCACGCACATGCCAAAAGATTTAAAAGCGAGGGGCAACAAAGATTAACTCGTTTTCCAATTGAAGATTGACACTTCTTCTTTCAAACTATCTTGAATTTTCACTATATCCCAGAAAAATCCAAATATCCAGCTAAATAAATAACAAGAGCTAGTCTCCTGTCAGACGGTCTAACCGTTAGACGGATCCTCCACCAGCGACTCGGATTGAAAAAAAAAAAACGAAATATGCTCTCTCTCTCTCTCATCCATTCTCCCCTGTCCTATCCTCTGACAACTTCATCTTTTTTTTTTTTTCTGTTAACACAAAATTCCCGTTGATCTCATACCACAAAAAACAAACCAAATTTGCTTTCGACATCTCTGAGAAATCTTGAAAACAAAGCCTCATTTTGATTCAAGCAATTGATTGCATAGTGGTTCAGAAATGTTTTGCTCACAAAAATTATTGAGTGAACAAAATAGAACTTGTGATGGCCCATGATAGAGATCTAAACTTGAAGGCAACTCAGACTGGAATTACCAAGCAAATATGAATGTGAAAAAATATTTTTATTCAACGGGAGTTATCCAGTGGAGATTTCGAATTTGGTGAATCTCGAAAATCTAGGTTTGGCGTACAATGATTTCTCGTCGGCGGTTATACTATCGGGGTTCGGAAATACTAATACTTTTATGGAGAAATACTAATACATTTTATAAGAAAAACTAATACTTTGCAGGAGCACTACTAAACTACTCTATAGGAAATTACTAATACTTTTTCGAGAAACTACTAATACTTTTTCGAGGCACAGCTAATACATTTGATGAGAAAAATTTAGTTATATTCAGGGAAACTACTAAAATACTCTTCAGAGAACTACTAATATTTTTTCGAGGAACTACTAATACTTTTTTGAGGGACTGTTAATACATTTCGGGAGTATATTCAGGAGAAATACTGAAATACTCTTGAGGGAACTACTAATACATTTCAGAAGAACTGCTAATACTTTTTAGAAGGACGGCTAATACTTTTCAGAAGGACAGTTAATATATTTCGGGAGAAAAATTTAATTATATTTAGGGAACTACTAATACTTTTTCGAGGAACAACTAATACTTTTTTGAGGGACTGCTAATACATTTCGGGAGTATATTTAGGAGAAATACAAAAATACTCTTCAAGGAACTACTAATACATTTCAGAAGAACTGCTAATACATTTTAGAAGGACGACTAATACTTTTCAGAAGGACAGTTATTACCGGTGGTTCCTGAAAACTACTAAAACACCACTGCTCATATTACGGAAATGCCACCGGATCCGTGGGTCAGATCCGTCTAATAAGTCAGACCCGTTAGACGGTCTGACGGGAGTTTTTGTGAAATAACAATAGTAAGTGGCATGATAAATTTATTGCACCCCAATCATCTAATATATCATATACTCATTTTTTTCTAGAAAAAGCCAAAATTCGAGTACCATCTAATAAATATTCTTTTTCTATGATACACATTCCAAACTGTTACTTGAACAGTAGTGTGCTAGTAGAAGAAAAGAAACAACAAGAAATGTGAAGAAAGTGTTGGAATTTGGTCTTGAGAAATGGGTGCGTTGACCCGATTTTGACCAAATAATTAAGTGGTTTCCATTAGTGTAAAATGGAATTAAATTATTTGTAAAAATTTTACTAAGAGAGTAGATGAGAATAACATTTGGAATTTCTCAAAACCGATTAAGGGTGAATGAGAAACTAATGCTAGAAGTTAGCGATTTAATACAAATAAATGGTATGGAAAATGGAAAATGTGGGGAAGGAGAAATGCTCCATCCCACATAGGAAAATGAGGATAAGTTTGCATATTTAATATATCCCAAATTGGACTTATGGGTTTGGGCCCTTGGGGGCACCCAAGTTTTTAAAGGGGTGAGGACCTACATGCTTGTGGGTTTGGTTCAACGCACAAATGCGCGCGTGCCGCCACCGGCTGGCCCGGGTCGCGGGCCGTGGGCTTGGGCGCCCTTATTCTTTTTGGACCAAAACCTTTAAAATAAATGTTTAATTAATTTTTGTAATTAATTAAATGAATTTCAACTGGGAAAAGGTTCACGGGCGGACGCACAGCCCATGCGTCGGGTCGTGCATCCTGCCATACCTGGGCGAGTCTGCGAACGGCCCTTGCATCGGGTCGTGTGCCATGTCGAACCATCGCGTACGAGCAGGTGCACGACCCATGCGTCAGGTCGTGCGCCGTTGAACAAGTGCGTCTGTTCAGTGCAAATGTGTCTTTTCGAGCCTAAAGACGCGATTTTCCGTACGAGCATGTTGGGATTTGGTCCAGCATCCTGCCTGCAATGGGCTTTAAAAGAGGTGCGAGGTGCGGCCCGTGATTCGATCTCGTGAGCGCTGGATTGCATAGTTAAAGGATAGTTTAAAGGATATGATTTGGACTACCTATACCAACAGATGCATCTTCTTTTCTGGTGCCCATTACATAGAAACTCTGAGGTTAAGCGTGCTTGGCCTGGAGTAGACATGGGATGGGTGACCCCCTGGGAAATTTTCCAGGGTGCGCGTGAGTGAGGACAAAGCGTGCTAGAAAAGACTCGTGTTGGTTTGTGAGGACAGTCGTTAATCCGAGTAGCGCTAGAGGTCCAACAGAGCACTTGCTTGCCTATATTATTGAAGCCCCTGCAGATTGAAAGACATACAAAATCATCAGATAAAAATTGGTCATTTGCATAATTGAGCATATTGACATTCTTCCTCCTTCAAAAGCTTGAAAGTCAAAAACAACTTTGTTGTTCGCTGTGTTTCGAGTTTGCAAGTGCTGTAAACTCGAGACGGAAATAGTCATTGTATCTTAGGGACGTACGCAGGAACCGTTAGCACTAGTATACGGGGCGTTTTCGTCTTGCGGAGACTGAATCGAATTCAGGCCTCGACTAAGGAAAGGCCAAAAAGTTCAAGGGTAATTGCTACAACTATGGCAAACCGAACCAATGGCTAAGGATTGCCGACACCCGAAAAAGAGCAATCAAAGTGGCAACCAACAAGCCAATGTGACGGAGTACAAGTTGGTTCCAATCGACATGTCGGAGCTCGATGTCACCGCCGTTGTGTTTGAAGCCAATGTGGTGGATAACCCAAGGGAGTGGTGGATAGATACCGGGGCTACTCGTCACATTTGTGCCGACAAGGAGATGTTCTCCTCCTACACTCCGATTAATGGAAGAAAGCTGTTCATGGGGAATTCTTCGACTTCCAACATCGTTGGGCTTGGAAAGGTGGTGCTCAAAATGACTTCTAAAAAGGATCTTACGCTTGCAAATGTGCTGCATGTCCCGGACATCCGCAAGAATCTAGCTTCCGATCCTTTGCTTAGTAAGGCTGGGTTTAAACTAGTGTTTGAGTCCGATAAGTTTGTAATGACCAAGAATGGTCAGTTTCTTTGTAAAGGCTACCTTGATAAGGGCATGTTTAAGATGTCTGTAATGTCTGTTTTCCGCCAAGAGGCGAAGAATAAAACGTTTACATTTACTTGTTGGATTGTTCTAATTTATGGCATGATAGATTAGGACACGTAAACTTCAACACAATTAAAAGTTAGTGAATCTTGAATTAATACCTACGTTTAAAACCAATTCACAAGACAAATGCGAAATTTGTGTTGAAGCAAAGTTGGCCAAAGCACCGTTTCATTCGGTAACGAGAAGTACCAAACCACTTGAGTTAATTCACACAGATGTGTGTGATTAAAACTTGTGCAAATTCGAGGTGGGAAAAAGTACTTTATAGCGTTTATAGACGATTGCACAAGATATTGCTATGTGTATCTTTTGAAAAGTAAAGATGAAGCTTTAGTAGCTTTTAAAACTTATAAGAATGAATTTGAAAATCAGCTTAATTTGAAAATTAAGATGATTCGAAGTGATAGAGGCAGAGAGTATGTTGCTCCGTTTGAAGAATTTTGCTCGGAAGCGAGTATAATTCATCAAACGACTGCACCTTACTCACCTCAATTAAATGGTGTTGCAGAACGCAAAAATCGTACTCTTAAGGAGATGATGAATGCGATGTTGTTAAGTTCTAGCTTACCCCAAAACTTGTGGGGGGAAGTCATACTTTCTACAACTACATTCTTAATAAGATCCCACACAAAGGTAAAAATAAACTCCATATGAGTTATGAAAGAGACGTAAACCATCATATAAGTACCTCAAAGTGTGGGGTGTTTGGCTAAAGTCACCTAAGCCGAAACAAGTTAGAATCGGTCCGAAGACGATCGATTATGCTTTCATTGGATATGCTAACAATAGTAGTGCATATCGCCTTTTAGTGTACAAGTCTGCAATTCCTGATATAAATAAAGGTATGATCATTGAATCAAGGAATGTTGTATTGTTCGAGAATATCTTTCCTAACAAAGAACGAAAAGAAGAAAGTTCGAGTAAACAAACTTATGAAACTGCAAGGTTACCTAAAAGTGATGATGAAGAGGAACCAAGACGCAGTAAAAGGACAAAAGTAGCTAAGTCATTTGGTCCTGATTTTCTAACTTATATGCTAGAAAACGGACTCCAAACTATCAAGAAGCATTGTCTAGTCCAGAAGCTCCTCTCTGGAAAGAAGCTATCAATAATGAGAAAGATTCCATCATGCAAAATCACACTTAGGAGTTGATTGAGCTCCCACCGGGTTGCAAACCTTTGGGATGCAAGTGAATCCTTAAAAGAAAGTATAAAGCAGATGGATCTATCGACAAGTATAAAGCCCGATTGGTAGCTAAAGGGTTTAGACAAAGGAGGGATATGACTTCTTCGATACATATTCTCCTGTCACAAGGATTACGTCCATCCGTGTTCTCATTGCTATTGCAGCTTTGCATAACATTGAGATACATCAAATGGACATTAAGACTACCTTCTTGAATGGTGAGCTTGAAGAGAAGATCTATATGGAACAACCCGAGGGGTACGTTGCACCTGGTCAAGAGCGAAGGGTGTGTAAACTTGTTAAGTCACTTTATGGACTAAAACAAGCACCTAAGCAATGTCACGAAAAGTTTGACTCGACTATGAAGTCAAACGGTTTCAAGATCAATGAATGTGACAAGTGTGTCTACATTAAAGGTACTACAAATGATTACGTCATAGTATGCCTTTATGTAGATGATATGTTGATTATGGGTAGTAGTCATGATTTAATCATGAATACAAAGAACATGTTGAAGAAGAACTTTGACAAGAAGGATATGGGATTATCTGATGTTATATTAGGGATTAAAATATCTAGGACTTCAGATGGAATTGTCTTGTCACAGTCCCATTATGTTGAAAGCATACTTAGAAGGCTTAATGATTTTGATAGTCCTCCGACAAAGACACCTATAGATCTAAGTCTAGACTTGGCCAAGAATAGAGGCGAACCAGTTTCTCAGCTGGAATATGCAAGGGTAATTGGTAGCCTGATGTACTTAATGAATTGTACACGTCCAGACATTGCATATTCAGTGAGTAAACTAAGTAGGTTCACAAGTAACCCGAGTACGGATCACTGGAAAGCCGTGACAAAGGTACTTAGATATTTAAAGTATACCATGAACTATGGAATACATTATACGAGATATCCAACAATATTAGAAGGATATTGTGATGCTAATTTGATATCAGACACAAAAGAATCCAAGTCCATAAGTAGATTTGTTTTCACAATAGGTGGAGAAGCGGTGTCGTGGAAGTCTTCTAAGCAGACGTGCATAACTCGATCCACTATGGAATCCGATTTCATTGATTTAGATAAAGCTGGAGAAGAAGCAATATAGCTTAGAATCTTCTTAGAGAATATTCCTTGTTGGAATAAGCCTGTGCCTGCTGTTATGATACACTATGATAGTCAGTCATCAATCGGAAGGGCACAAAACAAGTATGTATAATGGTAAGTCTAGACATATACGTCGGAGACACAATACCATTAGACAATTGATTTTGAATGGAGTTATTTTGGTTGACTACGTGAACTCAAAGGAAAACCTTGCGGATCCACTTACAAAAGGCATAAATCGAGATCAACTGTATAAACTGTTAAGGGGAATGGGTTTAAAATCCACAACTTAAAGAATGTTCATAGCGGTAACCCTACCTTGTGAATTGGAGATCCCAAGACCTTGGTTCAATGGGACAACTAAGTTATGAATGTTCAGCTGAACACTTGGAAAATGTGTTAGCTCATTCTCGATACATCCAAGTGAATGTAAACCTGCTGAATGTGATGAGGTTAAGTTTAAGACTTTTAATGATTCCTATACCGAAAGATAGAGTATGGCAGGATACTCTTCAATAGGAAATCACCTATATAAGTGAGAAGTAATGGCCGCTTCAAGAAACACTTATGAATTTAAGATATGGTCCAGGGCCGAAATGGACAAAACGTGAGAACAACAAGTGTTAGAGTTGTTACTATGTAAGTACTGTTGTCTTGGTTTACACGAACGATTGAGTAGTTCAAGACATCGTGTCACTAAGCAGCTAGTAAATCCGGAAGTATTTTACTAAGGAAGGTTCAAAGCCACAAGCTACCTATCCTGATACAATAACGATTCGCCAAGACTTTCAAGCGAATCTGCATACACGCTAGGAGTGTCATTCGTGTCGTGTTTTGTGTTTGCGGGTCGTGTTTTTACACAGGTATTACAGGTCTGACACGAACACGAACCCAACCCATTTAATTATTCGTGTCAAGATACACGGCTCGAACACGACCTATTTATAATACAGGTAACCCGACACGACACGAAAAACCTGTTTAATTTAAACTTGACACAAAAAAATAAAAAAAATCAGAAAAAATTGAAATTACAAATAAAATATACATTAAATATTATAAATTATTAAAAAAATGCCTTTAATAATTTTTTCATCATCATATAATCAACTAAACATCACAAAATATTAAAATAATATATCACTATAAAATTAAATGGGTTACATAGGTCAATCGTGTCGACCCGCGGGTTGACCCGACCTAACCTATTTATTTTCCGTGTTAACCGTGTCCGACCCGATTTTGACCCAAACCTATTAAGGGTTGTACCTGTACCTGCTAAATTCGTGTTAGGTTCGTGTCGGGTTATCGTGTCGTGTCATAAATTGACGCCCCTAATACACGCATGCATTAATTTCATTCATGTGGGGGATTAGTGGAATTTGGTCTTGAGAAATAGGTGTTGATCCGATTTTGACCAAATAATTAAGTGGTTTTCATTAGTGTAAAAGGAAATTAAATTATTTGTAAAAATTCTACTAAGAGAGTAGATGAGATTAACATTTAAAATTTTTCTCAAAACCGATTCGGGTGAATGAGAAATTAATGCTAGAAGTTAGCTACTTAATACAAAATAAATGGTATGGAAAATGAAAAATATGGGGAAGGAGAAATGTTCCATCCCACATAGGAAAATGAGGATAAGTTTGCACACTTAATATACCCAAGTTGGACTTTTGGGTTTGGGCCCTTGGAGGCACCCAAGTTTTTAAAGGGGTGATGACCTACATGCTTGTGGGTTTGGTTCAAAGCACACACGCGCGCGCGCGCCGCCGCCGCCGACCGACTCGGCTCGGCCCAGGTCGTGGGCCGTGGGTTGGGCGCCCTTATTCTTTTTGGACCAAAAACCTTTAAAATAAATATTTAATTAATTTTTGTAATTAATTAAATGGATTTCAACTGGGAAAAGGTTCGCACCCGCGCACGGGCGGACACACGACCCATGCGTCGGGTCGTGCTTTCCTGCCCTACCTGGGCGATTCCGCGCACGGGCTGGTGCACGGCCCGTGCGTTGGGTCGTGCGCCCTGCCGAACCATCACGCCGCGGCGCGCGCCACGACCCGCGTCAGGTTGTCTTGCCGTTGAACAAAAAGTGCGTCATTCGGTGCAAATGTGTCTTTTCGAGCCTAAAAGATGCGATTTTCCGTACGGGCACTTGCTTGCCTATATTATTGAAGCCCCTGCAGATTGAAAGACATACAAAATCATCAGATAAAAATCGGTCATTTGCATAATCGAGCATATTGACATTCTTCCTCCTTCAAAAGCTTGAAAGTCAAAAACACCTTTGTTGTTCGATGTGTTTCGAGTTTGCAAGTGTTGTAAACTCGAGACGGAAATAGTCGTTGTATCTTAGGGACGTACGCCGGAACCGTTAGCACTAGTATACGAGGCGTTTTCGTCTTGCGGAGACTGAATCGAATTCAGGTCACGACTAAAATCCATACACTTAGCCATTTTCTTCCTATACAGAAACCTTACACCATATTTTACCCCACAGAAAGTATTTGGAAATCAAAGTTTCATTCTCAAATAAGACTCACCTGGAGTACACATAATCTCCATCAACTTGCAACATGAAGTAAACGTCCGTCCCATCATGCAAAGCTTGTATGTCATTATCAAAACTATCAATATCATAATACAAATGCAACACATAAATTTATCTATGCCTCTCTGTTCCAAACCACATCTTACCATCGCGACAATTTCCCATGTATATAGAACTTTTAACAAAGTATGCTAAGAAAATAGAACTGCAATATAAATCAAGAATATATGAATATGGTTTGAAGTGAGGATTATGTCATAGACAGCATCTAGTTGTGTCTGAGATCTTGCAATTTGTAACCTCTTAATAAAAACATGTGATAGTTTTAGCTCAACCTTTATCTTCTGTATTGAATAAATATTGAGCAGGAAATGCTATTGATCATGTCCTCCTTTTCAGTTGTCCAAAATTCTTAGGAGCAGTTATCCCCCTTCAACTTAAAATAAGTGCTAACTGTGAAAAAAAAGTGATTCCTCAGCTTCTAGGTAGAAAAAACAACTATTCTCTCAACCTTGAAGTTGAGATCATATTTTTTCAGAGTTTGCAAACACTCCCTAAATCCATAAATGAATGATCTCCGAGTAGTTTATCAGTCAACTTTATACAACAATATATGAACAAATCAAAAAAAAAAAATCCTGAAACATAGCAAACACCACAATCCCAGAATTTTCCCTCATAAAATTTTTTGACAAATCAGTATTGTTGTATTTATTGGTCCTTAACTCATTTGGCCCATTACAATAATCGAGTCCACAGATGCAGCCCAACATGCAACAAGCCCAACTCATTCCAACCCATCTATGATCGGGTCTCTTATTCGGATTGCGGGATCCGACTTTATTATCCGCGGATCCTCCTGTTTGTATCATGTCCATCCGACCCCTGTGACTTGATCTGGATCATTGGTTAACCCTATTAATACCCTCCATCTGAAACCCTAATCTCATATCTGATATCTCACTTTCTTCCTCTCTCTCGATCCTTCGTTCTTCTTTGTGAATTCTTTCTCTCTCTAGAAATCTCACCCTCTCGTGATATTTCTGTGTGATTTTGGGATATAACTGAGAGATATGAGTGTTATCCTCACTTGTTCACCATCTTTGTGGACAAATTCCGAAGTTTTCTGTAAACTAAGGTTTATTGTGTTTCTGAGGGGTATTTCTAGGGTTTTCTGGGCTTTGTGTTGTTGGCTTGTGTTGGGATCTTGAGGGCTGGTGTGGCGAGGCTCTGTGGGTGCCATTTGTTGGTTCTTTGGTGATTCTCTGTAGGGGTGTTCATTCGGTTAATTCGGTTAACCACTAACCGAAATGTTGAAAACCGAATTAACCGAATTTGCTAATTGGCAAAACCATTAACCGAACCGAAATTATATTTACCGAATTAACCGAACCGAATTATATTTCGGTTAATTCGGTCGGTTAACCGAATTAACCGAAATTTCTTTAAAATACAAAAATATATGTTGTATATATATTATATGATATAAATAAATAAATATAATTCATAGAAATTTATTTAAAATAAAAATATATAATTTTTATATATAGTATATGATATAAATAAATAAAAATATATGCTATATATTATATATAATTACAATTATACATAAAATATATGTTTTACATAATATTTCGGTTAATTCGGTTAATTTCGAATTTTCGAACCGAATTAACCGATAACCGGAATTCTTCAAAACCTTTAACCATTCACCGAACCGAAATAATTCGGTTACCGACCGAATTAACCGAATTGATTCGGTTAACGGTTAACCGAAAAAAATTCGGTTAATTGAACACCCCTAATTCTCTGGTAACAACTGTGGTTTGGGAATAACTGGTCCTGAGCCAAAATTCATAATATTTCGGTTTTAGGGTTTTATCCCATATACTTTGATTTTACTTCTATTTGTTAAACTGTAATTTCATTTTCTTGTGTCCTAGAGTATTGTTCTGCATAATAGGATCTTTATTGAGTCTGTATTTGATATTGGTTCGTACTATCTGATGTGGATAGATACCTAACAGTGGTATCAGAGCACCTATCCACCTCGTGTGGGTTGGTGGTTCTGGTTCTTGGCTGGTATTTGGTGTTTCTTGGCCTTGTGGTGACTGTTCTGGAGTTGGTATTCCCAAAACTAGCTTCTGGTGGTAAATTTCTACAACCCATTGACCCTACATCATACGAGTGTAGTGAAATCCTGGGGTGGAAGGGAATCTTTACCGAGTCCTTTGTGATCCTGCTCTATTTTTTTGTTGATATACTCTGATCTTGATAAAATCACCTGTGTGATATATTTCTGTGGTCTTCTATTGATATATGTGATCTTGTGATATTTTGTGAAATATCTTGTTTATGCTCGGCCGAAAGGTCTATACAACTAACCTTGCACAACTCGGGAAATATATACTTTGGGATGCTGAAATTAATAAAAAATTATCGGAAATACTTCAACATTTAGAAAAAGACATTGTTTATATTCTTATCACTTTTATACTCTTTTACGCTCCTGCATATTTTTAGGTTATTTTTACGTTTTTTTCGATTTTTTTGTTCTTGTATTGCTTTATATGTTATATATGTTGTTTCGATGTTGTCTATATTGTTTTTTAGTTGTTTCATTGTTCTTTCTATATTTCAATACAACTTTTACTTATTTGTTACGCTCTATTTTATTCATGCATTGTTTTATATATTGTTACTATTATTTTTTGGGATGTTTCTATATTATTTTTAATGTTATTCTGGTGTTTCTTTGTTGTTTCCTTGTAGTTTTTGATGTTTCAATGTATTTTATTTATACCTATTTTAAGCTCTTTTTGTTCATGTCTTTTTTTTCTATATTATTTATGTTTTCTATATAGTTTACAATGGTGTTCTGTTGTTTCTTTGTTGTTTCCATGTTTTTTGTGTTTTCGATGTTGGATCAAAATTATATTGTATTTTTTTATTCATGTTGTTTCTATATTATTTTCAATTTGTTTGGTTTAAATATGTCTTGTTTTATAAAATTGCGAGCATAAAATTAATTATTTAATGAGGTTAAAAATTATTTTTCCACTGAAATTTTATTCGATGAAACATGTTTAAAACATGTTACAAACAACCTTGAAACAACAACGAAAGAAAATCTGGAAGATTTGGCGGAAGTGTAAAATTATCCAAAAAAAGCGCGGGAGGGTAAAATTTTCCAAAAATACCCCGAAGCGTGAAGGGTTGTACATCCTTTTCTCCGGGATGTGGGAATAGTGTCCTTAATCCAAAATTAATTGTTCACTTCGGTTCATCACAAACAAAGATCTCGTTCAAGCCTTATTAGATTAGCTTAGCCCAGTAAGTAAGATGACCAAGTTGTTCGGCACAGCGAATAGGGATGTCAACGGGGCGGGGCAGGGCCAGGGGAACCATCCCCATCCCCGTCTCCGCGACCGCGGAAAATCCCCGTCCCTGTCCCCGTGAGACAAACGGGGAAAAACTTCCCCCCATCCCCGTCCCCGCGGGGATCCCCACCCCTGCGGGGATTGCCCTCCTCCCGTTTCAATTTATTTTTATTTCACAAAAAATAATATTTTTAAAAAAATAACCCTTTTAAATATTTAAAAATATATAAAAAAACTAATAAAACACTAATTAATAAAATAAATTAAAAATTTTATCATTTTATTATTTTAATATGGATATATTTATAATATTTTATATATATTTAAATTATTATATTATATAATAATATTCGGTTCCCCCGAGGAACAGGCGAGATCCGTCCCGCTATGGGAGAAAGAATTACCCATCCCCGCCCCCACAGGGAAAAATTTCGGGGAATCCCTGTCCCGTTCGGGGCGGTTACCTGCAGGGAACGGGGATTCTCCGCCCCACTGCCATCTCTAACAGCGGATGCGTGTTGTGATCCGAGATTTTATTTTTTCAGAATATCCGACAAATCACACCAATAAGATGATGGAAAAAATAAATGACACCGACATAATAGAAAATGCACACTAAGATTTTATGTGGTTCGACAAAACCCGCCTATGTTTACGAGAGTTTCCGTTCTGTACTAATAAAAAATTTACTGGTACAAGAAACATTCACCCATTGAATTTTATGGACCAAACCCAAGAAAATAAGGTTGTCGTACAACCACTTTACTAGCTATCAAAGAACTCTCTTCCCAACCCATTTGTATTACCCGAGATAAAAATATCTTGAATGTTTCCCAACAACTATCATAATTTGAATCACTCAAATTAATCTCCCCAAATGTGTACACTCATATTTTCTCTCATACCCGATTGGATGGCCAAGCTCATCACGTACTTGCCGTGTTTTTTCCTTCTACTCCTCCAAGTCTTTTAGGCAAACTTATTACTTATGGGGAGATATTGCAACTCGCACAATAAATTAGGCCTCCCCCAAGTCTCTTTATGGGGGCTGCCTAACACAAGTTTGAGCTTTATCAATAAGTATGAGCTCAACCACTAACACAGGTTCGCCTACTTTGTGAATTCATCACATACATATATCATTAATTGTTAAATAATGAATATTTATAAACAAATTTGTTGCTAAACGTATAAAGGGGTATTATTACAACAAAATAAAATAAAACTTTCAATGCATAACCAGAAAACAAATCTAATATTTTTACCTGATATTTTGTTTTTTTATTTTTTATTATCTTTCCCTAGATTTGCCCGTACCTTTAATGTTTGAGCAATTAAAGGTGCACAATATTGGTTTTCAAGTTAACCAATATGCAGGGAATCATATAGTAATAGTTCAGTGGTTAAAACTCTCATGCCCAGACCAGAAGTCTGAGATTTGAATTCCACCACTCCTTTCCTAACAGAATATGTACTCAAAAAAAAAAAAAATGACCAATATGTAGCTTCGTCTAGAGATGTGAAATGGGTCCAACAGGGCTGTTGGCCTGCCAGGTAAAGGTGAAAATCCGAATCGGGTCAGGCCACACCAAAAAAAAAGTCGGAGCCACTATTTTGGGAGCGTAGCTCAACCCATACATTAAAAATAGGGAAAAGGACATAAATACCCCATTTTCCATACTCAATCCCTGCACAATGTCCATTTTCCGCTGATTTTGGACAAAAATACCCATTTCCGCTGAATTTGGACAAAAATACCCATTTTCCGCTGATTTTTGACAAAAAAATACCCATTTTCCACTGATTTTTGACAAAAATACCCATTTTCCGCTGATTTTTTTGCGTTGGTTTCTTTTTTGTTTCTTTGTTGTTTCAAATATGTTTCTTGTTTCTTTGTTGTTTCATATCTGTTTCATTTAGGTTTCTTATATGTTTCACTTAGCCAACTTTTCATTGAATTCCACAGTTGCATAGAAAATCTCAGCTGTGGTATGCCACAACGGACAATGGGAAGAAAATAGAGAGTATACCAACTTTGAAATAACAAGAATACTGATTCCAATGGACTGCACATTCAGCACCCTAAACGAAATCTTGGAACAACAAATTCAATTCAGAAAATTTGAGCATACTTGTCCATCATTGGCTACGAGAAATGGACACGACTCCACTGTCAGACCAAAAAATACTTTGTATTGACTTCCAACATCGTAGAATTATTGAATGCATCAACTGTAGCGGGGAAATACCTACTAGTAATATCTTTGCTAAAGTACGTGAGATCTTTAGTTCAGGATTAGCCATGCAGACATCGAAATGAAGCAAAGATCAACATTTACAAGCATGACAAAAAAAAAGCTGAAGAGTATATGGAGAAAAACTACACTATTTCTCCAAATTTAAAAACAATTTACTACAAACTTTTATCACATGATCCCCTGTTTCACAATTGTTTCATACATGTTTCATACATGTTTCTAACATGTTTCAACTGATTACACCATCATTAAGATTTACATATCAACAATTCTCTAAAATCATTAGGAAGTGGAGGTAGAAACTCAATGTCGTTGTCATCGTCATCACCATTTTACAGCTTCAACTTAGCATGATTGTGAAGCAGATTACTGAGCCTTACTTGTTCATTATCTATCTCGAACGCTTCAACGTCCATAGCTTTCACAACAATAAAGTGCTTGGCATAACAAGCAACAAAAAATCCCACATTCACTACAAAAAGAAATAAAAAAAATACACAATCAGATACATAACACAACAAAACAAAAACAATAAAAAAGAACAAATAAATGGAAATACAGAAACATAAAAGAAACAACTTCGAAACAAACGAAAAACTTCGAATCACAAAATAATAAAAGAACACAGAAAATTGGGTTTAACCTCTGAGTATTCGCTCGACATTTCATCAAACAGTTGCAGAGCCTCACCCCGTCGGATGAAAACTCAAAATCAACCACAAAATCTTCACCCCAAACTATATCAATCTATGGGGAGATCAAGAACAAATTGAAAATGAGAGGAATCGATGAACCGTCAAAGGATTTAGAGACATTAAAACAAATCCTCGAAGCTTTGCAGCTCAAAGGACTACTACACTCTTGAAAACCGTCGGAGCAAAATCCGGTCAGCCACCGGAACTTTGTTTACGACGAGTCGCCAATCGTCGTTATAAAACCTTCAAGAGTTTCAACTCCGACGCCGATTAGTCTTCTCAAAAAAATTAAAATATGTCGAATCACGAAAATGGCTTTCTAGAAGACAAGTTTTGGCCAGAACTCAAGTTACCTGAATTGCTAAGCAGTGAGACTCTTAAAGCTCTTCGCGCAGCCATTGAGCGTGTGTGGGATTTGCTCCAGCGATCGGCGTGCGCATAAAGGTGGCGGACGAGCATTGTGGAAAACGGTGATCAACTACCCGTTGGGAGTGTTTTGCGGGCGAGATATACCGAAAGCCATTTATGAAAACATTAAGAAAGACATGCTTAATAATGCTAAGGAGATTTCTGGGGTGATTCTTGTTGTTCGGATATTATGGTTCGATTCGAAACTTGAAGTGGCTCTGAGTTTTTTTGGTGGCGGAGGAGCAGGGGTTGTTCTGCTAGGTGCAGGTAAGCATTTCATTCCAAATAGATAATTTCGGTTGCGTGTCGAAAAATTTAAGGAAAAACAAAGGTGATTTTTTTCTAAATTTTGCCTGATACTCTCAGGGTAAAAAACGTGATAAGAAAAGTAAAGGAGTGGGTATATTTGGTAAGTTTAGGACCAGATGGGGTAGATTAGTGATAAGGTGGTATTTTTGTCTTTTTTTCAAAAATCAGGGTATTTTGTGGTATTTCCTGTTAAAACTATGTGCAAAAAATGTGTCGGACTAGTCAGGTCGACCTAGTCTTATGGGCATAATGGGTCAGGTCATCAAAGAGGCCCGATCCGTTTGGGCTTCTAAAATTATAACCCCCGGCCCTATGATTGGGCCGGGCTAGTTTTGACAGCTCTTTTCGTCCCATATGCTAAACGTGTGCATATGTCCATTGGTTGTAATGTATCTAAACCTTATTCAACAATATTCATCCCTAATTATAAATGTATTATAGTATATAAGGAATAGAAATATAATTTAAGATTTGCTTGAAATCAAATGGTTAAGACATTGACCAACACATGGACTGTTGAGTATGATTATTGAATGGGGTTTGGTTTGGGTAATAGGTTGAAAACGTAACTCACTTTTTTTAATTTTATGTCGCATGGTTGATTTTTTAAAATCAATTTGGAAATAAAGATTTATATTTATATTACTTAATTTCATGTGAAGCAATGCTTCAAAAAATGATACACACACATATATAATCTTGCAAAAATATGAGGTCTAACTATTAAATGACAAATAATATTATATTTGTTTCCTGGTTATTCATTTTTCATAGACGGTACACTAATTATAAAACACATATATATAATTAAATTCAATTTAACCAAATCCAATTTGGGTTGTTGCATGAAATGTGGATCCTCTATTTTGTATATTGTTATATCTTATTTCAATAATTTCAATATACATTATACACTAGTGTACAATGATGACATCATTTTAATAATACGTTTGGCGTGTAATGATGATATTATAATACGCCATAGAACACAAATTGAAATATTTGTGTTTGCATGGGCATGTGAGCTATCTAACTTACTATGGCCAGTCTAGTAGGCTTAAGAATTTATTAGCATCAAGTCTAGTAGGCTTTTTTCCCTATAAAATCTTGGACAACCCTCCCATTATCATCACCACACAAACTTTACATTGATTTGATTTAACTTTAATACAATGAAAAATCTTGTTATAACTTGGATGCTTTTGATATTGACCCAGGCTATGCCACTGGCCTATGTTACGGCTCACAGTCCCGAGTCCAAAGAAGCCTGGTTTCGGAACCTTTGCCTAGGCAAAGAAAAAGTGGCCCGGCTACGTTTTTACATACAAGATGCATTGGGTGGTCTCAATTCAACTGTGTGGGATGTAGCTCGTTCTAACATCACATCGATTTCACCTTCATCTTTTGGTAGAGTTAGAGTTATCGACGATGTCATAACCGCTGGACCCGATCGCAACTCGATGAAATTGGGCAGAGCTCAAGGGTTGATCACTTTTGCGGACTTGCAAGAGCCCGCCTTAGCTATGAACATCAACTTTTACTTTAATGCGGGTGAGTACAGTGGGAGTTCGCTATGCATTCTTGGGAGAAATCCAATACTAAATGAGAATCGTGAGTTGCCGGTTATTGGCGGCACTGGTGCTTTCAGAATGAGTCGTGGATACTCGATATCCAACACTTACTCTCATGATCCGGTAGCGAATTATGATATTCTTGAGTATATTGTTTATGTTACGTATGTCGAGTGATGTACACTCAATATAGGATATGAATTTTTAATTATTTCAAATATTTTTGTCACAATTACTGTCTTATCACAATAGTTTGCGACATGTATGCTTTATGGATAAAAGTTATAGACTGCCAACGTAATGTAATAAATTGATGTTACAGTAAAAATAAAATTTGCCCACAATAAACAGTGTATGCGAATGCATGGTTGGAATAGTCTGTTGCTATACTAAAGATGAATTACATAGAAAAACATTCGATCCATCTTTTGCAAGACAATACTAACTCCTCTTAAATGTGCAGACTAGCTATCATTCTCTAACTTCCACAATAAATAATGTGGATGGGCGGCCTCCCCCAAGAATTTTTATGGGGCTGCCTAACACAAGTTTGAGCCTTATCAATAAGCATGAGATCACCCACTAACATAGGTCGGCCTACTTTATGAATTCATCACATACATATATCATTAATTGTTAAATAATGAATATTTATAAACAAAATATTTATAAACAAATATTGTTGTTAAACGTATAAAGGAGTATTATTACAACAAAATAAAATAAAACTTTCAACATATAACCAGAAAACAAATATAATATTTTTACCTGACATTTTTTTTTGTTTTTATTATCGTTTCCTAGATTTGCCCGTACCTTTAAAGTTAGAGCAATTAAAGGTGGATTAATATTGGTTTTCAAGTTGACCAATATGCAAGAAATCAGATAGTAGTCCAGTGATTAAAACTCTCATGGGCACGAGTCTGAGATTTGAATCCCTCCACTCCTTCCCTAACAAGATATGTACTACAAAAAAGTTGACCAATATGCAGCTTCATCTAGAGATGTCAAATGAGTCTAACAGATGTGTTGGCCTGCTGGCTAACGGTGAAAAATTGGGTCGGGTCGGGCCGCCCCAAAAAAAAGTCAGAATCGTTATTTTGGGAGCCTCGCTCAAACCATACATTAAAAATATGTCGGGCTAGTCAAGTCGACTTAGTCTTTTGGGCAAAATAGGTCGGGCCAAGTAGGCCCTATCCTCTTGGGCTTCTAAAATTATTGCCCCGACTTTATGTCCGGGTTGGGCTAGTTTTTACATCTCTCTTCGTCCCATATGTTACACGTGTACGTATGTGCATTGGTTGTAATGTGCCTAAACCTTATTCAACAATATTAATCCCTAATTATAAATGTATTATAATATATAAGGAATAGAAATTTAAGATTTGCTTGAAATCAAATGGTTTAAGACATTTATTCTCAAAAAATAAAAAATGGTTAAGCTAGACATTGACCAACACATGGACTGTTGAGTATGCATGATTATTATTATTATTTTTTTTTGAGACTGTTGAGTATGATTATTGAATGGCCTTTGGTTTGGGTAATAGGTTGAAAATGTAACCCATTTTCTTTTAATTTTATATGTCGCACGTACGGTTGATTTTTTAAAATTAATTTGCAAATAAAGATTTATATTTGTACTAGTTAATTTCATGTGAAGCAATGCTTCAAAAAAAAGATACAAACACACACACACACACACACACATATTTAATCTTGCAAAATTATGAGGTCTAACTATTAAATGACAAATAATATTGTATTTGCTTCCTGATTATTCATTTTTCATAGACGGTACACTAATTATAAAACGGGTTATTGATTTTTTAGTACCTGACCTATAGGCACTTTGCTGGTTTGGTACCTGACATTTCTGAGTTACCAATTCGGTACCCATACTTCACATTTTTTTATAAATTGGTACCTATAGGCTATATATTCACCTTTAAGGACAAAAACGCCCCCAAGATTTTTTTTAATTTTTTTTAAAAAGTTAGGTTTTAATAAGAATTATTAAATTAAAAAATAAATTTCATTAAGAAATAACTTATTATTATTTAAATTAAATTATTAAATTCTTAATTGTAAAAAATAAAATAAATTACATTAATTGTTTATAAAATTTGATTAAAAAACTATTAAAAATTAATATATTAATAAAAAATGCTATAATTTTCTTATTTACTATATGAATTTTAATTTTTAAATTATTTAATTTTTATTTTAATTTTTAAAATTAGTTAACTAAACTAATTTTTCTTTTTGATTAATTAAATATTAATTTATGTTTATTAATTTACTAAATTTAATGTAATTAATTCTATTTTTTCTAAAAATTCATTAATATTTTTAGAAACTTCTTTTTATTTTTTATTAACTAAATTAATTAAAATTTTAATTGATTTTATAATTTAAATAAGTATACACAAAAAATTATTTTGAGTATACTTATGTTTCTTGGGGGTATTTTTGTCATTAAAAGTGAATAGGTATCAATTTATAAAAAAATGTGAAGTATGGGTACTAAATTGGTAACTCGGAAATGTCAGGTACCAAACCAGAAAAGTGCCTATAGATCAGGTACTAAAAAATCAAAACCGTTATAAAACACATATCATTAACTTCAATTTAACCAAATCCAATTTGGGTTGTTGCATGAAATCTGAATTCTCTATTTTCTATATTGTTATATCTTATTTCAATAATTTCAATACACATTACACACTAGTACAATGATGACATCATTTCAATAATACGTTTGGCGTGTAATGATGATATTAGAATATATGATAGAACACAAATTGCAATATTTGTGTTTGCATGTGCATGTGAGCTATCCAACTTTCCATGGCCAGTCTAGGAGGCGTAAGAATTGATTAGCATTAAGTTATTACAAGGATTAGAAGTCCACATTGCTTTTTTCAATTACTTTCATTTGCAATCATGTTAAATTCTCCAATCAAGTCGACTAGTTTTAAATTGCCCACGTTTACCATCCCACTATCGCTTAATTATGTGCAAATTGTGGCATTAGTGTGACGCCCCAAATTTTAGCGACGTGAGATACGACGTTGTGTAGTGATTTATTTATTTGGTTAAGTAACACGAACCCATCATTAATGAAACGCGACCCGACTTTTACTTATTCTTCCAACATCAATTATGTCTTTCTCATTTTCGAGCTTAACGATTTTATATTTTCCTCTAGTATTAATTCTTGATCGATTGACTACGACTTTAGAAATATTAGACCCTCAATAATTTAGGAGTACATTTCGACCCTTATCCAAATATTTCATCTCATTCTACAATTCTTCCCAACCAACTTCCAATTTATTTGTTTCGAAATATACATTTCTTATTTCACATCTTTAATTTTAAATTTGTAAATATTTAATTATAAATATTTATACATTTTATTTTCCTTCAATTTTATAAAATAAAAGAAAATCAAATATTTTTCCCTAATTTTCGAATTTTCCTCTTAAAATGGGAGGTTATTTCATATTTTTTTCAAAGCCTACGTTTAAAAATTTATCCTATAATTCCACTATCCCGATTGGTCAAATTTAATCACCCCTAAACCCACCAATTCGGCCATGATCAAGTAGCAAGGGAATCATTTCCTTTTTGTTTTTTAACAACTTTAGCTACAATACTATTATACAATAATTTATCTCAAAAAAAAATAAAGAAACAAATTGGGGAGGATTGGACGTCAATTGAGAATGACAATGATGAATTTAACTACCTCATCCAATTGTAAACCTTTATCAACTTTTATTAGTTTTATACATTTTGTATAATTTATGCACATGATTTACTACCCTTTTTATTTTTTATTGTCTTCACTTTTCTTTAATTAAGAACACATCATCCCCACTCAATATACTTTATACACCCCATTGTCTCCCAACTCACACAAAACAACAAAAAAAAAATATATACCCTCCCAACCATAAGAAAAATCGGTCATGACAATTTTATGGGAATCCCACTCTTTATTTTTTTCTAAGCCTACAACATTTAAAAACCACACCTAAAAATTCAACTACCCTAAATAATTGGCAAGACAAGTAAAATTCTTCCCCTACTAGAAGCAACTTTCGGCCATAGTGTTTAGGATAGAATCAATTCAATCTCTTTTTTTTTTCCTTATCATTACAAGCCTCCAAACAAAACCATCCCAAAGCCTACACACAAGAAAAAAAAAAAAAATTAACAACTCCTCCCCATATTTTCGGCCAAGTGAAGAAAACAAAGTGGATAGAAATTCAATCCCATCTCATCACTCTTTTAACCCTCTCATTCTTCAACACTTAGACAAATTACAAAATTCCCTCTTCTCCTTCTTCAATAGGGCCGAAATCTACAAGTCAAGGTGATGAAAAATTTATTTCTTTCAACTCCAATTTTCTTCTTAAAACCTCAAGTATATACCTTCATCTTCTAACATAATGAATTCTTCTTATTGAGGTACTCCTAGAAGAACTTTTTCTTGAAAAATTAAGAGACCTAGACTTGACTACAAGCTTGAAGAGAAAATTCAAGACTATACATTTTTAAGGTGAGAAAATTGTGGTTTTAGTATTTTTCTCTTGACAACATGAGGAATTAATTTTTTGATTCAAGGAGCTTAGGGGCTGACCTACACCATCTCAAGTTGAAGTTAGAAGCTTGAAGAAAAATTTCCAATTTCAGAGACTACTTGAAGACATTAAGGTAAGTAGTAGCCATTTGGTCCTAATATATTTTCTTTAGACTTGAGACTTTAATTTCAAACACAAAAATATGGTTTGGATACCATTTGGGGCTGACCTTCAAGAGCTTGAGTCAAGAAGTTGATACAAGGAAAATACTTCATTTTAAATCAACCCGAGAAAGACTACTACGAGGTGGGTGAAAATTATTTCTACAAAAATCGCATCATTCTTTCTACTAGTGCACAAAAATGCATGTTCATGTGAAAATATGATATTTTATGAATTTTATCAAGTATTTATGATATTTATGTTTTAATAAAATTTCGAGAAAATAAAAAGATGAGTATGATATTTTTCTTGCATAAATTGTTGATAAAATTGCTCATCATTTGCTTTTATGATTTATGATGCTATGAATGTTCAAATATATTTTAGAAATGTTTAAAATAAGTTTTTATATATTATTGGAATTCTGGACTTGCAACTTGTGCAAGAAAATTGAAGCTTGGGTTATTTTTGCAATTATTGTGAAATATTGGGCCAAAAGAGTAAATATGAAAAACTGTGAAGACCACCTCTGAAAATTCGAAATATTAGACCCAATAATCTATAAATTTCATATATGAAGTGACTTGAAAGATTTGGACCCCTTCCGGGCAAGAAAATACAATAAGGAACAAGTTTGATATCAAAATGTAAAATTGTAAAACTTAAAGGACTAAAACTGTAATTTTTAAAGCTGGGGCAGTCAAGGTATCTCGAAAACTTGCAGATTTATTTAATATGATATTTTGAACCTTTAGTTCAAATTTCATAACCATCCGACTTGAAACGAGCCTTTAACGACAAAAAATCGCTTTTGGGCCAAAATTGTAATTTGTGAAAATGAGGTACCTAACTTTCGAAATTTTTAAAACTATTTTTACCACAACTTATTACTGTCCAAAGAAGTTCTTTAAAATTAGAATCACCTCAAAATCCTTCCCGGTTTAAGAGTTAACAAATTTTAAAATATCAAGTCAAAAATCGAAATTTTTGGAAACTAGAGGACTAATCTGCAAATTTTATAAAATCTGTCTCGAGCCTCTGAAAAATTTTAACCTCTGGGAATTTATAAATTTTTGGAACTGACCTCACCCTTTTACGAGTCCGGAATTGAAACTTATCGAATTTTAAAAGCCGGCAAGAGAATATTTTTCCTTAATAAAAATGATTTTTATTTTAAAATTTGCTAAGGACCTTGAAATTGATATTTTCTAACTTGGTTACCTTATAAAAATTTTAAGATATAATTTTTGTACTTAGCTAATAAAAATATCGAGCTTGAACGTAATGCGCCGAATCGAATATTAAAACCGGCTAGATTATCCGCCCGATAACTAGACCGCGAGTTTTGTTTTGAAATAAAGACCGGAGATCATGTGACCAAGATCACTCCGGACTTGCTAACTGATTTTATCAAATTTTTCGATGATGTGAAAATTTAAGTGCACGTAAAGTGAAATTAAATGTTGTGAAGTGAAAATTGAAGTGAAATATGAAGTGAAGTGAAAATTGAAATGAAATGTGAAGTGAAATGAAACGTGAAGTGAAATGATAAGTGAAAGTGAAGTTGAGAATGAAAGTGGAAAGTAAAGTGAAAATTTAAAGTGGGATAATTTGCCGGCTTTATCCAGTGGTGTGGGATAATTTGCTTCGGCTTTATCCAAGTGAAGTGGGATAATTTGCTTCGGCTTTATCCGAGTGGGATAATTTGCTTTCGGCTTTATCCAAGTGATGTGGGATAATTTGCTTCGGCTTTATCCAAGTGAAGTGGGATAATTTGCCGGCTTTATCCGAGTGGGATAATTTGCTTCGGCTTTATCCAAGTGATGTGGGATAATTTGCTTCCGGCTTTATCCAGTGATGTGGGATAATTTGCTTCGGCTTTATCCAAATAAAGTGGGATAATTTGCTTGGCTTTACCAAGTGATGTGGGATAATTTGCTTCGGCTTTATCCAATTGAAAGTGGAAGTAAATTTAATAAGACAATAATAATGCTTGACTAATAGTGACAATTCTAACATAATGGCTAATGGAAATCTTTATACAAACAAGAGACAAAGTCATATACACTTCATGCATTGATTTCCATGAAATGATTTTTCGTGCATAAAACAAGCCACACTCGCACACCGGCACCCACCCACCGAGAGAATTTTTGTCTCACCCCACCTTTTTTTTTTTTCAACGGCGGTGATGACCCATATGAAGACGTCAACGAAAGGCGACCAAGTGATGATTAATCCCTAGACTTAGTTTGTGGATCTACCCTTATATTTCGTTTATGAACAATTGCTATGTTGGATGTAATAGAGGGGCGTAAGACCTCTTTCGCTTAGACAAATGGATTGTAATAATATTTCATTGCGACTATTGACTCTGTTTCCGAGAGGTTATGAAGAACTATGTCTATTTGAGAATTAATATTGCTCAAATATTTGTGGTGGATTGTATTCTCAAATGGGAAAACTGGCGTGAGTTACAATTGGGTAAGCGGCTCCAAATTTCTGGGCGTTACAGGATGGTATCGAGCTCGGTTTGTAAGGAGGAAACTTACACCGGCTGACCCAGGATAGGTTTCTCGACCTTGGATTGGGTACCGCTACTAGATGACTTAAGTTAAATCCTGGATGAATATTTGAACTCCTTGAGGTGGTCATAGTGTCAAAATATCAGGATACTCCTCTGTTTGGACGTTAGGTGACTTAGAAAATCCGTGATTTGGAGATTATAATGCCGGATATGGTGAGACTTGAAGAATATGAGGTTATCTATTTATAAATATATGATATAGATGTGACATATTATGGGTTCTAGACACCTAATGATATTACTTTGGGAAAATGATAGTAGGGGACTCACTAAGTATAATGATCGATGATAGTACCCTTGTGTTATTCGTTCTCCAATACTTATACAAGCTTAAGTAAGGAGAATTTGACTTGTGGTTTAGGTACACGTATAAGATACATTAAGGTAGTATGACAAACGCGCATGATCGAGACAAAGACGCCACATGGGAAATAGAAGACGATATGTGAAGACAATACCAGGAACTATTTTAAGAGGAATTTGGGGACCAAATTCTTTTAAGGAGGGTGAATGTGACGCCCCAAATTTTAGCGACGTGAGATACGACGTTGTGTAGTGATTTATTTATTTGGTTAAGTAACACGAACCCATCATTAATGAAAGCGACCCGACTTTTACTTATTCTTCCAACATCAATTATGTCTTTCTCATTTTTCGAGCTTAACGATTTTATATTTTCCTCTAGTATTAATTCTTGATCGATTGACTACGACTTTAGAAATATTAGACCCTCAATAATTTAGGAGTACATTTCGACCCTTATCCAAATATTTCATCTCATTCTACAATTCTTCCCAACCAACTTCCAATTTATTTGTTTCGAAATATACATTTCTTATTTCACATCTTTAATTTTAAATTTGTAAATATTTAATTATAAATATTTATACATTTTATTTTCCTTCAATTTTATAAAATAAAAGAAAATCAAATATTTTTCCCTAATTTTCGAATTTTCCTCTTAAAATGGGAGGTTATTTCATATTTTTTTCAAAGCCTACGTTTAAAAATTTATCCTATAATTCCACTATCCGAGTTGGTCAAATTTAATCACCCCTAAACCCACCAATTCGGCCATGATCAAGTAGCAAGGGAATCATTTCCTTTTTGTTTTTAACAACTTTAGCTACAATACTATTATACAATAATTTATCTCAAAAAAAAAATAAAGAAACAAATTGGGGAGGATTGGACGTCAATTGAGAATGACAATGATGAATTTAACTACCTCATCCAATTGTAAACCTTTATCAACTTTTATTAGTTTTATACATTTTGTATAATTTATGCACATGATTTACTACCCTTTTTATTTTTTATTGTCTTCACTTTTCTTTAATTAAGAACACATCATCCCCACTCAATATACTTTATACACCCCATTGTCTCCCAACTCACACAAAACAACAAAAAAAAAAATATATACCCTCCCAACCATAAGAAAAATCGGTCATGACAATTTTATGGGAATCCCACTCTTTATTTTTTTCTAAGCCTACAACATTTAAAAACCACACCTAAAAATTCCACTACCCTAAATAATTGGCAAGACAAGTAAAATTCTTCCCCTACTAGAAGCAACTTTCGGCCATAGTGTTTAGGATAGAATCAATTCAATCTTTTTTTTTTTCCCTTATCATTACAAGCCTCCAAACAAAACCATCCCAAAGCCTACACACCAAGAAACAAAAAAAAAAATTAACAACTCCTCCCCATATTTTCGGCCAAGTGAAGAAAACAAAGTGGATAGAAATTCAATCCCATCTCATCACTCTTTTAACCCTCTCATTCTTCAACACTTAGACAAATTACAAAATTCCCTCTTCTCCTTCTTCAATAGGGCGAAATCTACAAGTCAAGGTGATGAAAAATTTATTTCTTTCAACTCCAATTTTCTTCTTAAAACCTCAAGTATATACCTTCATCTTCTAACATAATGAATTCTTCTTATTGAGGTACTCCTAGAAGAACTTTTTTCTTGAAAAATTAAGAGACCTAGACTTGACTACAAGCTTGAAGAGAAAATTCAAGACTATACATTTTTAAGGTGAGAAAATTGTGGTTTTAGTATTTTCTCTTGACAACATGAGGAATTAATTTTTTTGATTCAAGGAGCTTAGGGGCTGACCTACACCATCTCAAGTTGAAGTTAGAAGCTTGAAGAAAAATTTCCAATTTCGAGAGACTACTTGAAGACATTAAGGTAAGTAGTAGCCATTTGGTCCTAATATATTTTCTTTAGACTTGAGACTTTAATTTCAAACACAAAAATATGGTTTGGATACCATTTAGGGGCTGACCTTCAAGAGCTTGAGTCAAGAAGTTGATACAAGGAAAATACTTCATTTTAAATCAACCCGAGAAAGACTACTACGAGGTGGGTGAAAATTATTTCTACAAAAATCGCATCATTCTTTCTACTAGTGCACAAAAATGCATGTTCATGTGAAAATATGATATTTTATGAATTTTATCAAGTATTTATGATATTTATGTTTTAATAAAATTTCGAGAAAATAAAAAGATGAGTATGATATTTTTCTTGCATAAATTGTTGATAAAATTGCTCATCATTTGCTTTTATGATTTATGATGCTATGAATGTTCAAATATATTTTAGAAATGTTTAAAATAAGTTTTTATATATTATTGGAATTCTGGACTTGCAACTTGTGCAAGAAAATTGAAAGCTTGGGTTATTTTTGCAATTATTGTGAAATATTGGGCCAAAAGAGTAAATATGAAAAACTGTGAAGACCACCTCTGAAAATTCGAAATATTAGACCCAATAATCTATAAATTTCATATATGAAGTGACTTGAAAGATTTGGACCCCTTCCGGCAAGAAAATACAATAAGGAACAAGTTTGATATCAAAATGTAAAATTGTAAAACTTAAAGGACTAAAACTGTAATTTTTAAAGCTGGGGCAGTCAAGGTATCTCGAAAACTTGCAGATTTATTTAATATGATATTTTGAACCTTTAGTTCAAATTTCATAACCATCCGACTTGAAACGAGCCTTTAACGACAAAAAATCGCTTTTGGGCCAAAATTGTAATTTGTGAAAATGAGGTACCTAACTTTGAAATTTTTAAAACTATTTTTACCACAACTTATTACTGTCCAAAGAAGTTCTTTAAAATTAGAATCACCTCAAAATCCTTCCCGGTTTAAGAGTTAACAAATTTTAAAATATCAAGTCAAAAATCGAAATTTTTGGAAACTAGAGGACTAATCTGCAAATTTTATAAAATCTGTCTCGAGCCTCTGAAAAATTTTAACCTCTGGGAATTTATAAATTTTGGAACTGACCTCACCCTTTTACGAGTCCGAATTGAAACTTATCGAATTTTAAAAGCCGGCAAGAGAATATTTTTCCTTAATAAAAATGATTTTTATTTTAAAATTTGCTAAGGACCTTGAAATTGATATTTTCTAACTTGGTTACCTTATAAAAATTTTAAGATATAATTTTTGTACTTAGCTAATAAAAATATCGAGCTTGAACGTAATGCGCCGAATCGAATATTAAAACCGGCTAGATTATCCGCCCGATAACTAGACCGCGAGTTTTGTTTTGAAATAAAGACCGGAGATCATGTGACCAAGATCACTCCGGACTTGCTAACTGATTTTATCAAATTTTTCGATGACGTGAAAATTTAAGTGCACGTAAAGTGAAATTAAATGTTGTGAAGTGAAAATTGAAGTGAAATATGAAGTGAAGTGAAAATTGAAATGAAATGTGAAGTGAAATGAAACGTGAAGTGAAATGATAAGTGAAAGTGAAGTTGAGAATGAAAGTGGAAAGTAAAGTGAAAATTTAAAGTGGGATAATTTGCTTGGCTTTATCCAAGTGGTGTGGGATAATTTGCTTGGCTTTATCCAGTGAAGTGGGATAATTTGCTTCGGCTTTATCCGAGTGGGATAATTTGCTTCGGCTTTATCCAAGTGATGTGGGATAATTTGCTTCGGCTTTATCCAAGTGAAGTGGGATAATTTGCTTCGCTTTATCCGAGTGGGATAATTTGCTTCGGCTTTATCCAAGTGATGTGGGATAATTTGCTTGGCTTTATCCAGTGATGTGGGATAATTTGCCGGCTTTATCCAAATAAAGTGGGATAATTTGCTTCGGCTTTACCCAAGTGATGTGGGATAATTTGCTTGGCTTTATCCAATTGAAAGTGGAAGTAAATTTAATAAGACAATAATAATGCTTGACTAATAGTGACAATTCTAACATAATGGCTAATGGAAATCTTTATACAAACAAGAGACAAAGTCATATACACTTCATGCATTGATTTCCATGAAATGATTTTCGTGCATAAAACAAGCCACACTCGCACACCAAGCACCCACCCACTGAGAATTTTTGTCTCACCCCCACCTTTTTTTTTTTCAACGGCGGTGATGACCCATATGAAGACGTCAACGAAGCGACCAAGTGATGATTAATCCCTAGACTTAGTTTGTGGATCTACCCTTATATTTCGTTTATGAACAATTGCTATGTTGGATGTAATAGAGGGGCGTAAGACCTCTTTCGCTTAGACAAATGGATTGTAATAATATTTCCGCTGCGACTATTGACTCTGTTTCCGAGAGGTTATGAAGAACTATGTCTATTTGAGAATTAATATTGCTCAAATATTTGGTGGATTGTATTCTCAAATGGGAAAACTGGCGTGAGTTACAATTGGGTAGCGGCTCCAAATTTCTGGGGCGTTACAATTAGCACTTGAGCAAGTTAATTCTTCCTATAAATTGGATGCAACAATTAGTTTACAAGTTAATTTAGCAACTTTTTTCCCTATAAAATCTTGGACGACCCTCCCATCATCATCACCACACAGACTTTACATTGATTTGATTTACCTTTAATCCAATATAATGGAAAATCTTGTTATACCTTGGATACTTTTGATATTGGCCCTGGATATGCCACGGGCCTATGTTACGGCCCACAGTCCCGAGCCCAAAGAAGCCTGGTTTCGGAACCTTTGCCTAGGCAAAGAAAAAGTGGCTCGGCTACGGTTTTACGTACAAGATGCAATGGGTGGCCCGAATGCAACTGTGTGGGAGGTAGCTCGTTCTAACATCACATCGACTTCACCTTCATCTTTTGGTATAGTTAAAGTTATCGACGATGTCATAACTGCTGGGCCCAATCCCAATTCGATGAAATTGGGTCGAGCTCAAGGGTTGGTGTCACACCCCAAACGCGACGCGACGATGATCAACCACTTAAACAGAAATGATCCCAACAGTCTAGGCAAATGATACAACAATTCCAAGTGAAACAGAGTCTAAAGCAGCGGAAATAAAATAACATAAGTACGAATTACAACTTAAAGTCTAGCGAGATCCAAATACATCCGACATAATAACCTGAATAAGTTTACAGGCCGAAACTAAAGCGTAAAGAACACCATATCCAAATCTTAAATGTCAAGGGTCCTACGCCCTCAAATTACAGTCGAAGAGAGAAAAGAGTAGCAGGATAAAAGGGAGTCCAACATTCGCAGAAGTACATGAAATAAGTACAATCATCAGAAAATGGTACAAGTTCGACAGGCGGGGCGAGGGTCAACAATCTGCAGTTGGGTCGACATCCTCAACATCGTCCCCGTCTAAAGGATAGAAAACAAGAGGGAATGAGACAGAAATCTCAGTAGATGGGTGATCGTGTGCAAGTGTGGCGATATATATTTTGATGCAAGAAAACAGTCGTATGAAAAATGCGTGAGATATGATGTGTGATTTCACACACAGCCCACAAGCGTCGTGAGAAATATATTTAAGTAATATACTTATACATATTTAAGAAAACAGTTCGTTGTCACACAGGCACTATGTGATTCAAGCAAGACGGGAGGATCACGTACGGATTTATAGCGCCAATCATATGCAAGACAAGTAGCGGTTGCGTACGGATTTGTAGCGCCAACCAATGCAAAACAAGTGGCGGTTGCGTACGGATTTGTAGCGCCAACCAAACGGGTCCGATTAACTCCAGAATTGTGTGGATCAGACAGCGATTCCTTCGTTCTTCCTTGTAACTCCCCGAGCAAGATGGTCCAAGACGTGTCACCTTATCGCTCCATAGGCAAAGACAAAATCCACAGTGGAGCTAGCAAGGCTCGGATTTATCATAATCATGATTATACCTCAAGTACTACGACCCGCTTCCCTTGGACAAACTCCGTCCCTCAGCGGGATTCAGACGATGGGGCCGGAAGAGTGGAATAGGAGCCGAGCTGCCCGATTCCATCCCTAACGTATCCATTCCGACTGTGAGCTCGACACACCAAGTTAACTCGGACAGGAAAGTAAATACAAGTTCAGGAAGCCAACCAGTCAGTCGAGTATTATTGATTCATGGAAGCAGTTCAGGAAAAATTTCGAAAATCGCGAGTGGCAATTATAGCGTTGGTGGAGTTATTTGGATGAAGATGATTATCAAGAGGATAAGCAATCTTCGATATCTTAAAAGATTAGGTGGAACATAAGTCCCGTTATAGATTCGAAATCGCAAGACGGAGAAGTCGTCCCGTGATCGGGTATTAATCGGTCAAGACGATCCGACAAGTCAAGGGGGTTTATGAAAATAAAATCTTTTAATTAATTATTAAAAATCAGAGGGTCCAGGGCTATTTCTTTAAAAGAAAAATAATTTGAGTTAGGTCCTTGTTAAAAGAAAATTTACAATTAGCCCCGTTTTGTAAACCAATACTTTTGGGGTTAAAAATTGAATAAGTAAATATCCCGACCTTGAAAAATTATGAGGTCAGTTCCTAAATTCTCTAAATTGTTCAGAGATTCAGGTTTTTAAAGTTTTGAGGTCGAGTTTTTATAAAATTCTCACATTGGCCCCAAATTTGTTAAAATTGTCATTTCGGGCCCTAAGTTTAAAATAATTGGAACTCACAAACCGGAAGGGCTTTTAATGTGATTCCAATTGGAAAATGTCACTAAGGTCAGTTGGATATTGGGACAAAAGAAGTTTTTAAAAAAATAAGTATAGGTCCCTTAACGTTTCAAAATCTCATTTTTGTCCCATTTTGAAATAATTGTCTTTAAGGCTTTTAGGGGTCCAATTGTTATGAAATTTGAAACTTGGGTCCAAAATATAATTATGTTATAGTTAAATTAGTATTTCCAGGTACATGGGCTGTATAATTCCTGAAAATTTCATTTGGGTCCTCAAGTTTAATCTTTTACGATTTGGTCCCTCAATTTTTATAAAATTACTTTCCAAACTCTAAACACTTGGATTTTTGAAATACACTTAAAATATGATATTTCCAGTCCCTTAAGAGTTAAAATTCAAATTTTAAAAATAGGGTCTGGTACAGTTTCGAAAATTGCAATATAGCCCTTAAACTTCTAAAATTTTACAATCTAGTCCTTGGGCTTTTAAGGGTTGATTTTATTTATCTAAAACTCTTAAAAGTTTATTAAAATGTCCAAACATCATTTTTGAACCTGAGTACAGTCCTAAAACTCGAAAATTACAGAGGGGTCCCCTAAGTTTTATTTTCTTGCAATTAAGTCCACCAACTTTCTATTTTTGCATTTTAAGTCCAAAACTTGAAATTTAATCATTTATGCTCGAATTGTCCAGGTTATAAGTCATACAAAACATGGATTTCAAGAGTCATACATATACAAGTCCATTCACACAAGCATTCACCAAATATCACAATAAAGTGTACATGTATGCACCTATTTTTCAACAAATAGCATTTTTGAGCCATACTTGAGCAATTTTCAACTTGATACAAGAAAATTAACATGCAATACATAACATATATATCTCAAGTGCTCAACATTAAAATACTACATGCATTTTAAGTAAAAACACCTAGAAGTTGGAAAGATTTTTCCACCCACCATAAAAATGAACTTGTTGGTGAAAGATGAAATAAATCACTCTTGAAGAAGAAGTGACTTAGGTCAGCTCCCTAGGTCAAGGAATACCAAAAGAAATGTAGGAGTTAGGAAATGAGGTTAAAAATTTAAGGAAAGAAGAAAGAGGTGAAGAATATTGGTAAAACTACACTTACCTTGTGTAGTAGATGAAATGAGACTAGTAGAGGTCTCAAAATGGGTCTCTTTGCTCACTCTTAAAACAACTCTTAAGGTTAGCCCCTAAAAGTTCAAAAATAAAAATGGAGTATCAAAATTTTGGAAAATAGAAGAGAAGAAGAAAATGTACTAAAAATCTCATTTCTTACCTTATAGTCCAATTTCTCTTCAAAGTCGTGAAGTCCTTTTCAAGATGATGGTAAGGCTCTTAGTGTCTCCCAAGTCTTCTAAGTATACCTCAATCCAAAAATCAAACTTAGGTTAAGAAGTGAAGATGATGAGCTAGAGGATAACAAGATGATATTTTGAACACAATTTCTTAACTTGTTGTAGGGGGTTCGAATTTTTTTGTGTAAGTAGAAGAGGGAGTTCTTGAAATTTTTGGTTAAGTGTTTGAAGGTTTGAAGAAGAAGATGAACATATGCTTAGAGAAAATGTGGAAGGATTTTAGAGTTTTGATGTTAAAAGATGGGTTAGTAGGGAATAATTAGGGAATTAAGAAAATAGCTAGCTTCCTTTACTAGGGACATGAAGCCAAAAGCTAGTTTTTAGGGGGAAATTTAAAATTTGTTGAGTTGACTAAATGGGTTGTGGGATTTGTAGAGAAAATTTTTAATTGTAGGCTTGCAAGACATAAAATAAAATAGAAATAAAATTATCAAAATTTTATTTATTATTTTTTTTGTCCCATAATAATCTAGTTGGGAGATACAAAAAAATAAAATAGTAATGCAAAGAAAAATGAGTTATTTCCTCATTTTATATGATAAATTCGAAAATTAGGGAAAAAAAAATATTTGGTTTCTTTTCTTTATAAAATTGAGGAAAATAAAATGTATAAATATCCATAATTAAATATTTAGAAACTTAAAATAAAAATGTGAAATAAGAAATATGTACTCCAAAAATAAATTGGAAGTTGGTTGGGATGAATTATAGAATAAGATGAAATATTCGGATAAGGGTCGGAATATACTCCTAAATTATCGAGGGTCCAAAAATTCTAAAGTCGTAGTCAATCGATCAAGTATTAATACTAGAGGAGAATACAAAATTGCTAAGCTCAAAAATGCGAAATGCGTAATTGACGTTGGAAGAATTAAATAAAAGTAGAGTCGCGTTTCATTAATAATATGTTTGTGATACATAGCCGAATAAATAATCACAACATAATAATGTATCTCACGTTGTTAAAATTCGAAGCCTCACAGTTGGTCACTAATTCGGAACTGCAAGAGCTCGCCTTAGCTATGAACATTAACTTTTACTTTAATGCTGGTGAGTACAGTGGGAGTTCGCTTTGCCTTCTTGGGAGAAATCCAATACTAAATGAGAATCGTGAGTTACCGATTGTCGCCGACACTGGTGCTTTCAGAATGAGTCGTGGATACTCGATATCCAATACTTACTCTTACGATCTTGTTTCTAATTATGCTATTCTTGAGTGTACTGTTTATGTCACCTATATCGAGTGATGTACACTCAATATATGATATGAACTTTTAATTATTTTAAATATTTCTGTCACATGTGCGGTCGGTCGTATCACAATAGTTTGCCACATGTATACGTTGTGGATAAAATTTATAGACTGTGAACGTAATGTAATAAATAGAAGTTACAATTAGAAAATATTGTCCGGAATAAATAATATATGTGAATGCAGGGTTGAAGTAGTGTGTCGTTATACTAAAAATGAATTACATAGAAAAACATTCGATCCATCTTTTGCAAGATAATACTAACTCCTCTTAATTTGCAGTGTGTGGATTTCATACAAGTAAATCTCTGCTTTCCCACAAGCTTTCCATTATGAAACTTAGTAATTTGTACACAATGTAGGAATTAATTAGGATCCTTCAACTTGCATGTTTGAGTTCTTGATTGAGATATATTTTACCATTATCAGCACTATTTTTCCATATTGGTTTATTATTAATGGCTTATCAAACTGAAAATATATTTGTTGCTTTCCATCAATCTATATTAAATACCAGTCATTTCAGACATGAAAATAATAATTAACTTTCTGGCAAATTCATGAGTATGAGATTCATGGAATCAAGCAAGTCCAGTTATTTGACGTGCTTTAACTTGTTTGAGCCATGCTCTAATAAGAGTAGCATCACTACAACATAAATGTGTTACCTAATATCCATAAAATGTTACTATGGACAATAGGTAGCACTTTTATGGTGCTGCATTTGTCCATGCTACCTATAGTCTAAGGTATCACTTTTATTAGCTTTTAGTGACACTTTTCTAAGTGTTACATTAAGTTCTCTATTGGTAACACTTTGAAGCAATATTTCTAAAGTGTTACATATGAATCTTATGTAACACTTTTTATAGCACTTTTAAAAAAATAATTCTACAGTGTTATACATATGAATCTTATCTAATACTTTTTTTTGTAGCACTTCGTAGAAATATTTTTTATAGTACTCTATTGACATTTGATCTTCACATGGTAGTAAATGTAAAATTTTATAAAAAAAAAACAAATGTATATTATTTACTAAGTATATTTGTAATATATTTTTCATTGAGCTTAATATCTTAAAAAATAATTATGATAATACATATGCAATCTTAAAGGAGAGCGTTATTAGAAAATATTGATTTTGATGCTTTCGCAAATCGAGACTTGACCTGTTAAGATTATAAAAGACCTAGACCCGCCCCTATTCATATACGTGTCTGGCAAGTATGATCAATTAGACCCACTCACCTCATATATTTAATCTTATTTGGTGTGCCTCATATATACAATAAAAATATTTTCACAAAATAAATAACAGCCGAAATTGGAAAAAAAAATTGTAAAGGTCCTGCAAAACAAAATAGTCCCCTAACAATATAAAATTCACTTTTGTTCCTCATTTCTTCACAAATTAGGTATTTTGCTAAAAATTAGGAATTTCAGTGGATTTCAATCACATGAGCGACATGTGTAATTTGGTAAAATTATGACTAAAATTGAGTTTTTTTTATAATTACAGAACTAATTTGCAACAGTGCATTTTGTGATTTTTTTTGTAACCACCTATCAATTGCATGATTAATTTTACAAATTTTCTCAATTCATAAAGAAAATAATTATTTTAACTCATTAAGATTTTATCTTAATTATTTAATTATTTTACTAAATGATGATTTTGAAAAAAAAAATCAAATGACAATAAAGGAGATAAATTAGTTTGGATTTATCTATTTTTAATGTTTTTACTTTGGATAATTTTATTTTTGGTCCTATACTATATGAATAGTTGCAGTTTTACGCCGAATTGCAAAGAAAATTAAGATGTAACCGAAATTGCAAAGGAATTAACGAAAAAATTGACAACGGGACTAATTTGGCAACAAAACCATTCTAGTGGGACTATTTTGAATTCATGGGCCCAAAAGTGCAATCACTTATATCTTGTGGGACTAATATTGCAATTTTCTCGCTGAAGAAATGATAGGCTTTGTTGAGATAATGGCTCAAGAAATGGTCCAACTTGTGATGGTGTAGAATTGGTCAATTTTAGGAAATGCTTGCTAGAATAAAAGCAAAAATCGGCTTAGTTGCAGTTTTGGTCCTGCAATTATAAGGACCCTATCCTTTTATTTGAAAGTTTAGCAAAATTGGTACACCAATTAATAAAGTTTTCCTCATTGAGAACAAATTTAGTTGGAAAATTAAATTTTCGCCGGAATTTGCACGTGCCGCTCACATGATCCCCAAAATTATGGTCCTATAACTAGGGGTGGCCATGGATCTAGAACTGCCAGTTTTGGTTCCGGTTTGTTACTCGATTCTTTCACGGTTCTGGTTCCAACTTTAATCGAAACCGTTTGTTTATCTTTTGATAATTTTTTATTTTTTTAAAATGGTATATCAATTTCAGTTAAAAATGTGAAAAGAAAGAAAAAGGTTTGGATATAATATTCAATTAAGTTTTGTACTTAATATTAATAATAATATTAAATTGTTTATATATAATATTAAAGTATAGAGGAATCAAAGTTCACGTAGTTCGCTTAAAACATTTGGTTTAAATCGTGTCTCATGTAGTTACGAATATAAAACATCAATAATAAACACTTAACATTTCTTCCAGCATATTTTTACCAAAAAAAATAAAAAATCATTGGTTTTAACTTTGAAACTAGTGGTTTTAACCGCCAGTTCCACTATGGTTCCACTGATAGTTCTAACTGACGGTTAAGTCCATCGGTTCCATGGTTTTTGAGACCAATGAACTGAAATTGAAATCGGTCTATATAGTTTCGGTTACGATTTAAAATCGGATTTCGGTTCCATTTGGCCACCCTACCTATAACTATGGGCCCTATTATTTTTTATACACTTATATATGCCGTTAGCAAAATTGGTAATCCAATTTTAAATTTTGCGCATATTTGGTAAAATTTACCGGAAATTTGAAAATTAGCCAAATTTGTCACATGGTAAAAAGGAGCATGCTTAGGTATAGGGATGTCAATTTTGGACTCGATACGCAAACTCGATATGAAATTAATGGCTATGGGTCCAAGCTTCATGGGTCGGAATCAGGTCGAACCCGAATAACCCACCAATTAAACTGGTCGGATTTGAGTCAACCTACTATGATCCATCTAACCTGTTTGTGAATTAAAAAGAAAACTAAGTAAATAATTAATTGTAAAAAATATCAAAAAACAAGAATGCCTTTAAAATAAATTTAAATGCTAAAATCTCCTTAATTATATATGTTGGTATTATTTTGCATGTTGTCTTGGAAATATGATTAATATGTTATATTATTTATGCAATATTGCAATTATGTTATTACATTTTGTATATCGTGAATTGTGATATTTTTATTGATTGAATACTAGTGTCATTGTGATTGAATTTTTTAAAAAAAATATTCAGTTCAAGCTATTAAATGTACATAAAAATAATTTTATTAAATGGGTTAAACAGACCAGGTTTGAGTTACCTGTGAAATTAACAGACCCGATCTAGGTTCAAAATCCTGACATGAATAATTAAATAGGTCAGGTCCAGATTGACTTATTTTGACCCATGAACCCAGACCCGTGAACCCAAACCCAACCCAAATTGACATACCTGCTCACTTACTCCCGGAACAAAAAACACATCAACAATCTTTTTGTTATTTATTTTCCAAATAAATCATTAATAAGATCAATAATTCCACATTAACTATTGTAAAACATAAAAAATATTTAATATCTAATATCATTTACCAATAGTATTAATAAAGAAATGTAATTTTTCACTTCATATATTACCTTTTGAGTTAATAACTAATTTTTTAAATAGTATTAAAATAATTAATAAACTAGTTAATCTTCAATTAGAGAGTAAAATTTCACATTAATTATTTTAGAAAATAATTAATCAGGGAGTATAAGTAATATTAATTATTTTACAAATAAGTATTTTTTATGTTAAATTTTAATTGTATAATTCAGTTATAAATTAATATTAATTGATTAATTAATCATTAATTTTATTATAGAGTAAGAATCTAGAATTAACAAAATACCAAATTATAAAATAATCAATATAATTAATTCAAAAAATAAAAAGATATAACAAAAATTTATTTTCTTTCCATTTTCCTTTTTATTCGGACACGGACATCAAAATCCCCAATTTTGTTTTTTTTTTTTGGAGGAAAATCAAAATCCCCAATTTTGACAGTCACTTGAGTTTGCATGTGACAAATACTGGCGGCATTTCAAAAATTCAGCCAAATTTGTACGAGACGTGTGCAAAATTGAAAATTGGAATACCAATTTTGTCAGTGGCACAAATAAATGTACAAAAATTGCTAGGACTCCCTAATTTTTTTTCTTTTTTCCGAAACGATAGTTACTTGTATAAAAGCTCAAATGGCAGAACAAATTACAACGTTGGCTAACTATATAGCCAATGATCAACCTAGAGGCACCACACCAACTTCAGGAACGATCAAGAGGACACTCACAAAAGACTACCTAAGAGTCTCTAGTTATTAGACCAAAATTGTAATTAATCTACCAGCGAAATAAAAATCCCAAATTTTTGGGATTCATTGAGCTGCATGTGCAAATTCCAGTGAAAATTCAGTTTTTCAACAAAATTTCTCCTTAAATACTAATTGGTGTACCAATTTTACAAGACCTACAAGTAAAAGAACCGGATCCAATGTTGTTTGGCCCTATAAGTGCGTACAGACCAAAAATGTAATTAAGCCATTAAAGTTTGAGCAATTAAACATTCACTAATATTGTTTGATTTCAAGTTGATGTCAACATGCACCATGAGCTTGTAGCTCATGGGGTATCACTCACGTTTTATAAGGGTGTTAACCGGGGTTTGAACCTTATATCTTTCAGTTTCTTTGGAATTTATCTTCTTCTCTCCAACCAGTACTCACAACTTATTAGAAAAGTTGAGGTCGACATGCTGCAGCTTCGTCCCATATGCTACACTTGTGCATATTTGCATGTGTTGAATCGTACGTGAGAAGGGTTAATTAAACCTTATTCTACAATATTCATTCCTAATTATAAATGTGTTATCGTACATAAGGAATAACCATTTAAAATTTGCTTGAACTCAAATGGTATACTTCCAACACATTGACTAACACATGGCCTGTTGAGTATGACTATTGAATGGCGTTTAGTTTGAGGAATATGTTGAAAATGTATACGCTTTCTTTCAATTTTATATGTGGCAATTGGCATGGTTGATTATTTACAAAAATCAATTTGTAAATAAAAAATTCGTATTTTTAGTATCTATTCCATGTGAAAACAATACTTCAAAAAAGATAAACTTGCATAAATATGAGGTCTAACTATTAATTGACAAATAAAATAGTATTTGCTTCCTAATTATAAAACAAATATATAATTAACCTCAATTTAACCAAATCCAATTTGGGTTGTTGCATGGAATTTGGATTCTCGAGCTATTTTGTATATTGTTACAATTTACTTCAATATATCAATACACACCAGCGTACAATACAATGATTGTTGGAATTACAACAAAAAATCAAAGGAATACAGCAGGAACAATTTGAACTAACAAACGTCTATTACAAGAAAAGCAAAAAAGAAAGTAGTAGAGCAAGTCGAGGCGAGCGAACTCTTTTTTTTAAGACTCTTGTTGCCCCATCACAATGTTCACGGTTGCAGGCAACAAGTCTTCCAAGATACAACAACTTTGGTAAAGGATAGGAGCACCACAAATACTTCTACCCGACGAACTGAGATAAGTGAGGCCTTGAGTGATGTCACACCCTGACGCAACACCTATTGTGTAGATGCAAATTTTGAGTGACGGACTGTGTATGTTGTATGCACGAATTTTTGTGATTGTGAATGTGTTTATGCACGTCTCCCACTGAATGGAGGGTCTTTATTTATAGGGAAAACACAAGGGATCCTCAAAAGGAAAGCCCTGATAATTTGGACTCAACTATGTCCATAATTATCGATCAAATCCTTTCCTTATCTTGATTGATTTGTGCAAAGTCAATCCTTCCAATTGTGGCCTCAATCGGTTTAGGAATAATTTTGATGCACTCAATCAAGATTCCATAAAATTGGTGATTTGAGTTAAAGTTGCTTATTTAATGGAGAAAATCAAGCAACTTACCAAATACTGGATTTTGACCAATCTACCAACATTCCATATATGTTGGATATCTTTCCCACAAATCTTTCCAAGTATGCTATTTGTACATCGATTTCTCACTCACCAATAAAGGCTTTGTGAAAATAAATACACCACTCATTTTCAAAAATAACGAGTCTCCACACTGAAATTTTGGCTTTTTCAAAAGCGATTTTTTCAACAATCCCCCACATGAGTGGAAACGATGCATGAATGCATGCGGGACTTCGATCACTCGGACCCATGAAACATTGTTGCATCATGATAGGTAGCTTGTGGCTTTGAACCTTCCTTAGTAAGATACTATCGGATATATCCGCAGTATAGTGGACACGATGCCTTGAACTACTCTGCTTACAAATATACCAAGACAACCGTTGTTAGGAGATTTATTAATTAGATTTTTATGATATCATGTAAAGCTTAGAATATAAAGTTAGTACCCCATTTTCCTTGTATTTCTATTTGTAATAGATAGGCCTGTATGAGCTTAGTTAAGTCAGCTATGTTGAAGAATACAAGAGTCAATTGAAGACTGAAGTGAAGACCCAGTTGTGTATCAGCTGAGTGTAGTCAAGATGGAAGGCATAGGCTCGACTGAAGAAGAGATCCAACTGTGGGACTAGCTGAGTAAAGGATAAAAAAGTGACGAGTCAAGTCGATTAAGAACCAAGTCTGCCAGTTGAACTGACAGTTGAGTCATTCCTAAAAGGTTGGAGCTGACTCAAGTCAAAGGGGTAAAGGCAGCTGTCAAGTCAAGTCGACTGATATTAATCCGTTGCACAGAAATCAAAGATATTGCTTAAAATAGTAATACGTCCATGCTGCCATGTCTTAAAGTGCTCATCCCAGAAGCGTGCAAATGGAATAAAACAATGGGAAGCACTGAGCTTGTGTCAGAACCTGAAAAGTTGTTGACAACATTTAATACGAGGATATGTCAATATCACAAGCTGCAGATCAAGAAAGACAAGCCAACGACCAAGAAATGTCATTTGAAAATAGCCCTTATCTCTTCAACGAATAAATTTACAAATAAGCACTATAAAAGGCTAAGGAAGCAATTGAGAAAAGGTTACAATTTTCATGAGAATTAACAAACAATCAAGCAATAAAACCTACAATATTCTCTTAAGCTTTCTAAGATATTCCTCAAGACTAAAATCAAAGGAACTCGATCCAACACATTCAGTGAAGGAAAGAATACTTCGTCAAGTTGAAAAGGAAATAGTTTAAAGAACAAAAGGGGTCTACTCTCCAAGGTTGAAGGAGTTGTAGTAAGATTCAAGGTCAAACTAGAATATTTGAGCTCGTTGGAAGGCCGTGTGATCAATTCCAATGGTTTGAAGGGAGCTGAAGTAGCAATGCAGCTGTCTTGTGAAGAAGCTGAGTCTCAGGAGCAGTCAGTTGTGTGATCAAGGCTGACTCGGACTGATAACTGCTTTGTAACCAGATCTGTTAGTTAGTGGATTCCTCCAGGAATTGGAGAAGAGTGGATTAGAGGAATTACTCCATCCTCGAACCACTATAAAATTTTCTTGTGTCATTTTACTTATAGCACTTTATTTTCCAGCATATTTTTAATATATGCTGATAAGTTAATTTTGCTAAACCTAGTTGATAATAACATTGCTAAAAATAAGTGTTAAAACAAGTTTAAAACATCAAGGGTTATAAGTCTTCTGCTGAACAAAACCAAATCAACTAAAAAGTTAAGTGTTGGCTGACCCAGTTGAGTTATACTATCAACAGCTCAATCGAGTCTGTTGAGTGGGTAATTTTGTTGAAGTAAGCCAACCTTGCTGTCTTCCAAGGATATAGCTGAATTGAGGTAACTTTGTTAAAATATATTAAAAAGGACTAAGTTCGAAAATCTTGTAAGGTTTATTCAACCCCTCCTTCTAAACCTTACAACTCACCCCTTGGAACCCACAACAGTATTTACACAACATCTATGCTCATCTCAAAGTTCTCTGGTTGTGTCCGTTTTGGCCATGGATCAGACTTGGGATTCATAAGTGTTTCATTGAGGCGGCCTGTCCTCACACTTATATAAGTGACCTTGCCTATTAGAGGTACCCTGCAATACCCCACCTTATTAGGTATATGTCGTCATTAAAAGTCCATAGGACTTAACCTCACCAGAGTCAGGAGGTTCAATCACTTGGTTGTGCTCTGTAGGGAATGGTTAGCTTGAAGCTAAGTACCAAGTGTTATGACTGAACAGTCTAAAGTTTAGTTTTCCCATTGAACCAAGTTCTTGGGATCTCCTGTCATCATGGTTAGGTTTCCACTAAAAACTGTTCTTTAAGTTGTGGATTTTACACCAATTCCCTCTAACATTTTATAATTAATCTCCAATTCAATCAAATTTGCGATCAAGATTGAGATCAATTTAATTACATATTTGAGTACATAGTCTCTGAGCATGTGTAACCACTTCAATTGACATAAGTGCCACCGGTGGACTTTCAAGCCCTTTAATATCAATGTGGCTTTATAACACCTTAAGCTCATATAGACTATTCTCAATATGTTATCTCTTTTTAGAAAGAGATTCGTTTGTCTTTATCATTTGCCAAACTTGTCATTATTCATTCAATGACTTGTGTGTTGTATATGTTCCCAACAAGTTCGGGTACAACAATCCGTTAGGGTCTACCTTGATAAGGTTAGCCTTTAAGGCTTTTTTCTACATTTTTCTTGGTACCTCAATGTGTGCAATATTGCAACACTCAAGAGTACACTAAAAGATGCACATCTTTAAGAAAAATCGTAGGTGACCCCTGTTAGCTATCAACTAACATTGTTGATGCCAATTGACCCACATCCTCATTTCTAGGATACCTCTCAAAGAAACTTGTATTTATTTGACTCTGCAGTCATTGGGGTCAATCTTTGTCAAGAGTGAGGTAAAAGGTACAGATTTTGTTTTAGAAACCAAGTACCCGACAAATATAGAGGGGGTGAATAGATTATGCAAATTTTTCGTAATTAGCCCTCTTTTTCGAATGATCAATCAAAGACAAGAATAAAGGTGCGGAAATTAAACAACACGCCTCGATTTATAGAGGTTCAAACCACCTAGGGCCTAGTCCTCTACCACCCTAGTATCTCCGGGATGGATTTCAAAAAGAAAAAAGATTTTATTAATTACCACAATTAATACAACATCACCTTACAACACCTCTTTGGAGATTACCTAAATCTCCCTTGAAGATTACCACAATCTTCAACGGCACCTTGTGAAGATTACCACAATCTTCAACCTTGAAGAACACCAAATTCTTCAACACCTCAAAGAGCACCAAACTCTTCAATAAGAAGATTACCACAATCTTCTTGCACCTAACACCTAGATCACCCAAGTGTGTTCTTACCACAAGAACACTCACAATGATATCTTGTGTTGAATGATGAACCCAAAAATTCAAGATTACAACTCGATAATGAATAATACAATTTTGAGTGCAAGTGTAATCAAGAATCAAGCCTAGACCTCAAGATGTGGAAGTGAAATACTTAGGCTATAAATACAACAAGAGTGTTGAATATGAAAGCTTAGAAATTTGCAGATTTCTTGTTGTGTGTTTGCTTGTGTTGTTCTTGTCTTGTGTCTTCAAATCATCCTCTATTTATAGGAGAGTCTTCACAAACATAGGCTCCTCCTTCTTCACTTTTGTCTACAAAAAGAAGATCACAAGATGTAGAAATAATTTACAAAATTGATAAAGTAAATCTTGCTGTAATGGATTTCCAACGGTTTGAATCTGCTGTAAAAAAATAACATAGCGCGACCGGTCGCTATGTAGAAATTTCGAATGTTATAAAATAAATCTGAAGATTCAGACACAGGATGACGGGGAGGGCGACCGGTCCAAGGGGGTCTGACCGGTTGCCATGGGGTCCAACCAGTCGGCCCTGTGTTGGACCGGTTGGCCTACCTATTTTTTCAAAGACAGAATTCTCTGTTTCAATATTTGCGTTCTTCAGATACCGATCGACCTCTTGTTCGATCGGTCGATCTCAAAACAGAAATATTGTCCAATTTTTGTCAAAAATAAACTTCAAGAAATACTCCAAAAAATTAGTAAAAATATTTTAAATCAATTGGAGTATTTGGACAACATTTAAAAACATTGTTTTGGCGTAAAAACTCATTTTAACAAAACATCAAAATCTTGATAAAAACATTTATCTAACATGGTCACACCCCCCACAGTCACTGGAGCATAGCCGAGCAGAGGTGTGACAAGAGGTGTGGTCACATCCCCCACAATCGCTGGAGCATACGGAAACAGAGGTGTGACAGAAGGTGTGGTCACACCCCCCACAATCATACGGAAACAGAAGCAGGTGTTGACAGAGGTGTGGCCGAAGGTGAGGTCACACCAAAGGCAGGGACAACAGAAACAGGTGTTGTCGGAGGTGTTATCACACCCGAAGCCACACCTAGTTATCGCGTTGCTTGGAGACGCCATCAGTCCAAATTACAAACAAGACTCTTAAAATTGTTGGGATTACAACAAAAAATCAAAGGGATACAGCGGGGAATAATTTGAACTAACAAACATCTATTACAAGAAAATCAAAAAAAAAAGCAGTAAAACAAGTCGAGGTGAGCGAACTCTTTCTTTAAGACTCTTGTTACCCCACGATGCTCACGGTTGCAGGCAACGAGCTGAGTTACCCAAGATACAACAACTTTTGTAAAGGATAGGAGCACCACAAATCTTTCTACCCGGCGAACTGAGATAAGTGAGGCCTTGAGTGACGTCACACCCTGACGCAACACCTACTGTGCAGATGCAAATTTTGAGTGACAGACTGTGTATGTTGTATGCATGAATTTCTGTGATTATGAATGTGTTTTTGCACGTCTCCCACTGAATGGAGGGTCTTTATTTATAGGGAAACACAAGGGATCCTCCAAAGGAAAGCCCTGATAATTTGGACTCAATTATGTCCATAATTATCGATCAAATCATTTCCTTATCTTGATTGATTTGTGCAAAGTCAATCCTTCCAATTGTGGCCTCAATTTTAGGAATGATTTTGATGCACTCAATCAAAATTCCATAAAATTGGTGATTTGAGTCAATGTTGCTTATTTAACGGAGAAAATCAAGCAACTTACCAAACACCGGATTTTGACCGATCTACCAACATTCCATATATGTTGGATACATTTCCCATAAATATATATTTCCAAGTATACTATTTGTGCATTGATTTCTCACTCACCAATAAAAGTCTTGTGAAAATAGATACACCACTCGTTTCCAAAAATAACGAGTCTCCACACTTGGAATTTCGGCTCAACCAAAACCGATTTTTCCAACAATGATACAGGCATCATTCTATACATTTAGCGTGTAATAATGTTATTAGAATGCGTGATAGAAAAATAATTTGAAATAGAGGATCCGCTTATGTTTGCATGTGCATGTGAGCTGTCTAACTTACCATGCATATGTACAGTCTAGTAGGCTTAAGAATTGGTTAGCATTAAGTTATTACAAGGATTAGCAAGAAGTCTCCCATTATTTAAGACTTTATTTTGCAAACACCAGCCAATCCACCATCTCTAGGAATGACTTGTTCAATTTCTTTTATTTGCAATCATTTTAATTAATTATCCTTTAATTAATCTGGTCAACTAGTTTTAAATTGCCCACACCATCCCACTATCTCTTGTTTATGTGCAAATTGTTGCATTAGCACTAGAGTAAGTTAGTTCTATTGGATGGATTAACTTGTTAATTTAGCAACTTTTTCCCCTATAAAATCTTGGACTTATCCTCCCATTATCACCACACAAACATTACGTACATTGTTTTTGATTTAACTTTAATACAATGGAAAATCTTGTTATAACTTGGATGCTTTTGACATTGGCCCTGGCTATGCCGCGGGCCCATGTTACGGCCCAAATTCTCGAGCCCCAAGAAGCCTGGTTTCGGAACCTTTGCCAAGGCAAAGAAAAAGTGGCTCAGCTACGTTTTTACATACAAGATGCACTGAGTGGCCCGGTCGTGTGTGGGAGGTAGCTCGTTCTAACATCACATCAACTTCACCTACATTTTTCGGTCGGGTTAGCGTTATCGATGATCTCATAAGCTGCCGAGCCCAATCCCAACTCAATGAGGTGGGCCGAGCTCGGGTTGATCATTTGTGGCGGACTTGCAAGTGCCCGCCATAGCTATGAACATCAATTTTTACTTTAATCTTTGGTGAGTATAATGGGAGTTCGCTCGCATTCTTGGGAGAAATCAAATACTAAGTGAGAATCGTGAGTTGCTGTTGTTGGTGGCCTTTGGTGCTTTCGAGAATGAGTCGTGGATACTCGATATCCAACACTTACTCTTATGATCCTGTTGCTAATTATGGTATTCTTGAGTATATTGTTTATGTCACTTATGTCGAGTGATGTACACTCAATATAGGATATGAACTTTTAATTATTTTAAATATTTATGTAACATCTACGCTCGTATCACGATTGTTTGCCACATGTATACTTTACAGATAAAATTTACATATGGCAAACTATCAACGCAATGTAATAAATAGAAGTTACAATTAATTGTCCCGAATAAATAATGTATGTGAATGTAGTGTTGGAGTAGTGTGTTACTATACTAAAAATGAATTACATAGAAAACATTCGATCCATATTTTACAAGACAATACTAACTCTAATTTGCAATGTGGGATTTCATATAAGTCAATCAAAATCTCCGCTTTCCCACAAGCTTTCCATTATGAAACTTAGTTAATTATTTGTACATTGTAGGAACTAGGATCCTTCTAATTGCATGTTTGAGTTCTTGATTGAGATATATATTACGATTATCAGCACTATTTTCACTATTACAAGAAAACTTTAAAACAACAACACTAAAAGGACAACAGTTTTTCACTAAATAGTTGTCATTTGAAGCATTCACAACAGTTTTTCAGAAATATGTTGTCTGTCTACATTTTTATTTGTCAAAAGACAACTCATTGTTACATATGTTGTTATGGACGTCTACCACAATATCTTATTTGGGCCAAATACAACAGTTTAAAAGAAAACATTTACAATATATTTAGAAAAACTAATAACAATATTTCAGAAAAAAAAAAAAAACTAACAAAAATAGTTAAATTTTTTTTGAAAATAACAAACATAGTTAATAGTTATATTAGAAAGGTAATTTTAATTATTAAAAAAAATTATTTTAATAAATTAAATTTTGAAAAAATGATAATATTAATAGTTTTAACCATTTTTAATAACTGTTGATAATAATGTTGTATTTTATCTTAAGAAAAAAGAAAAATATTGAAATTACTTAGCCCTATCTCTATTCTCTCACCGTCAGTTCGTCTCTCTCTCTCTCTCTCTCTCTCTCTCTCTCTCTCTCTCTCTCTCTCTCTCTCTCGCCATATTTCGTCCGCCGCTTCGCTCCTCCACTGTTTCGCCTCCGCACGAACCGATCTCTGTCACGTAGTAAAAAGAAGGATCAAAGAAGAGTGGAGAACCTCTCGCTGGTTTTTAAAATTTGCCTCCGCCGCTTCGCTCCAGTAAACATGTTTTCTCTTCTATTCTTGACTTCTTATGTGTATGTATATATATGTACATACACCAAGCCGTATGTAGCTAGAGATTATTCTAATTTTTGATTTATAAGAATTGTAGCTTCTGATTTTTCTGAATTTGTTTATAGTTTTGTTCTATAGGGGGACTGAGCTAATTAGGTTGAGATGTCAATCTTCGACAGACTTCTAATTTTGTGAGATTGAGGTAGATGAAAATAATTTGTGAGAATTTTGTTTGCTTTTAGATTACTTGTTCCATGGGTTCGTTTTTTGTACTTAGATATTTTTTCTGGTTTGACTTTGTATGTGAATAGAAATGGCGGATGCTCGGCGTGGACCAAGAGGCAACATCATTTCAGTGAAGCTCCTTGCACCTGCTTCTTGGAAAAAATCGGCATTTGCTTTGAGTTTGTCACCATTTCTTTGTGGTGATGATGGCAGCTTAATTTTGATCTTTGCATTTTTTTTGGATGTGTTGCTTTTTACTTTATTTATTGTAATTTTGGTTATTGTATGCTCTCCTGAAAGTCGAACACTAACGGCTTAGTTATATTCAATTGATGATTATTTGCATATTGAGAATAGGCAAAAGATAATATAAATTAAACAAGAGCTTATTTCCCACATTGGCTTGATTCAGAGTGAATTTTGCTTGCCTGCATCGTTGTACTCTTTAGCATGCATCATTTCGTATTTCACTTACAAAAACTTGGCACGGTTTATTTATACTTGTAGGAAAGAGTACCACAACAAGTTTCCTAGTTTATGTATTAAAGGCTATGGGAGATGATCTTACAACTGTTATTGGGGCACAAGTGCCATAGGTACTTTATTTGGTTAGCCTGAGTAGAGAAGTGAATTCTTTGTAATACTTGAAAACTGTCCTGTTTTAATCTTTTGTGCATTTACTTTTGTTGTGTGGATGACACGTCTTTTGTTTAAGCGATCGACGCGACGGTTAAATATTCTAATTGCATTATCATGGATGTGTGTGTGTGTATCTGTTCTTAATTTACATCTTTGAACCTTGGTATGATGGCTTTGATTTTCTAGAGTTTAAATATGCTCTTTGCATTGTTATGGGTCTGTGTGTTCCTTGTTTTCTTAATTTACATGCTTAACCTTGATCCGATGATTCTACAGTTTTCTGGAGCCAATGTTGTTTATGGGAATGGTCACAACTTTGTACTGGAGGTATGGCACTCAATTATTTTCGGAGGATTATGCAATGTAAATGGTGCAGTTTTGCCTATAAATACACAATAGGATGAGTACTGATGAATAGAAATGAACTCAATGTCAAATAATGGTTGCTTCCTTGGATTATCACCTCATGTAGCCATAGTAACAAATGTTGATTGGGAGCATATTGATATATTTCAAGATAAGGTTCAGCTTAATTAGTTTGGAATAACTCCACATAATGTAATTGTCGTTTTAACTTTTCACCTAAGATCTTACACAATCTTCTCACCAAATTAGGAGGTTGTGAAAATAGTTTTCAGGAAGTTCCTTGGGCGAATAAGAACTGGCGGCCACAGGGGATAGGCATGTGATGGATACTATCTCGTGTGATATTATCATTCAGCCTCTCTAAAACATACCTCTTCATGCTGACATGATCGCAGATTCACTGTTAAGCAACACCAAATTAAGTGATAGCCTTTTGAGAATGAACCTCATTGCAGGCATGACCAATACCTTGGTGATTTTTCTCTGTTCAATCACCCAAAAAATGTATCCGATATTCCCAGTGATGTTGGGTCTCTCCTGTCGAGCTACGGAAAAGCAGATCAAGGTTACAACATTCGGTTTGTCAAGTGAGAGAGTAGCGAGGCATCATCGGTTTTTTCAAACACTCTTGGAGGTTGTGACTACAAACTGGTATAAACTATGTAGTTTGTTATTTTACAATAATGTGTGTGTGTGTATGTGTTGTATTTTTTCTGGGGTGGGGACAATTTAAGATCATATTAATATAAGTAAATTGTTGAGATTATACTAACTGTATAAACTATGTAGTTTTAATTTGTTATCTTTTGTGGTTTTCTTTTCTTGTGTTTTTATTTGAAGGAATATTAAATTCGAATACTTTTTTACATATCCGCTTTGTGGAAGCACATGACAGCATGATATTGCACTATATCTTTCTTTGCATTTTCTAGGTAATGTTTTTGTCTAATAAGAATGGATTATAAGCATATGGGCATGCATGAGACATAACATTCAACTTTCAAAGAAATACTCGGCCTGTGTCGACGTGAAAGTTAATGGATTATTCATGTGATTATGTTTCGTGATTATTTCTTTGTTTCGTGACTCTCAACTGCAGAGTGAGAAGAACAAAATAGAAGAGAAAAGAAAATGAAGGAGCATGATATCGTAAGGCTGACAAAAGAGAAAGATGACATCAATAAAGAGAAAGATGAGCTCAATCCAAAGAAGAAAATTTGAGGCAAGAGCTTGCAATGGCTAGGAGATCATGTGACGAGCAATCCTTAAAAATGAGAGTAGTCAAAGTTGAAGGAGCTCAACAAGAGCTTGTGGAGGATAGGTCGAAGAAGGAAACTTTAAGCTTGCTAACAGAATCAAGAAATAGAGTGAAGGAGGTTGTGGATAGGTTGAAAGAAGCTTTAAGCTCACTACAGAAAAAAGAAATAAAGTGAAGGAGCTCGAGGCCTCCTTGGAATCAACATCCCAACAGTAGAACAAGAAGGAACACATTTATGTATAACTAATATTAAATCTTTGTTGTTTTGGACATTTTATTTTGGTAGAGGATTTTATATATAACTCATACTTAATCATTGTTATTTTGGGTATTTTGCGATATTGAGATATGAAATACAATTTGAAGTAGTTTAATTTCATATTTTATTCTTGTTTCATAGGTTCAATTTGTAATTACAGTAGTGAAAATCAAAAAACATTGTGGAATATAATTGATATTCGCATTCAAACACAACAGTTTTTAATTGTTGGAAAACTGTTGTGTTGAGAACAAGACAACAGTGTAAAACTGTTGTAGAATTGTTACGAAACTGTTGTCTTTGTTCAGTATTACAACAGTTTTTTTTTGTTGTCATTTAGTACCCCTACTACAACACCACTTTCTACAACAGTGTTTTTTTTAAAATAGATAACGGTGAAAAACTGTTGTCTTTTAGGATTTTTCTTTTAGTGTTTTCCACATTGGTTTATGATTAATGGCTATTACATTTCAGTCATTTCATGAAATGAAAATAAAATTTTGATTTTTGGCAAATTCATGAGTATGAGATTCGTGGATTCACTTATTTGACGTGCTTTAATTTGTTTGAGTCATGCTCAAATAAGAGTAGCATTAATGATACCACCAGCCATTTGACCTAGTAGCATCACCTTCTTTATTTGTGGGGGAGGTCACGGGTTCTATTCCAGTGTGGTTTGTGCGCGTAAATAAAAAAATAGTAGCATTAATGATATATTGTTAGTTTAAAATTTATGTATTAGCTAGACTATTAGTTCATCATTATCAACTAATAAAGATTAATATTGATATATTGTATAGATTTCAAGTTGAGAGTGGAATCTCAACTCCTCCTGGACAAATAATAGCATAAAAAACGTTTAGTATACCAATAGAATTTACAGACAAAAATAATTTTATCACTAAATTTTCAAGTCACCTACAAAATACCAATGTAATAAAAAACATATTTGTTTCCCCCAAATTATACTAATTAATTACTGACAAATCACCAACAATTTTTAAATTTACCGACATAAATATTGTAAGTATTTACCATCAGTTTTAGATATTGTTGGTAAATATTTAACTACAACGATTTTTCTTACACTTTACCATATATAGTTTTAAACTTACCTTTAAATTTTTCTATAGATAAATTGGTTTTTTCTTGTAATGAACTCGACCATTACTGCAAGTAATCTTACAGTTTAAATGTCTTTAAGTTTAATTTATCGTATTTTGAAGAAAAAGAATCCATGTGTTGCCTGTATTTATCATGCATCTGTGTATGTACATATACAATTTACTGCTTCCTATTATTATGCTATTTTTCATGAAGCTCCAGTTTTATCAGGATATGACTCATAGTCATAGAAGGAAATATAAATTTCGTTACAGAGAGAATTTATAGGAAATGTTGCAATCATAAGGCAACTTTTTGTTTTTGCTGTAATATGTTGTATATAATTTTATTAAAACATATATGATGAGTCTCTACAAATTTTACCCCATTTGAAGATAATAGACAATATTCTTACGATACAACATTAATTGCATCTCAACATCTTCTCTAACTATTCTTGTGGTTTGATATCTTCTAGATTCTAAAAATAATCAACATCCAACATCATGGTTGATTCATATGAATACAAAATATTGACCTACATATAGAAGTGTGAATCTTGCAGTGTTTGTAATAATGCCACAAACATGTTCAGAAACAGAATGTAAGTAGATCATCAGTAAATAATTCACCAAACAAAAGAATTTAAAGGAGGGCATAGTCCAGAGAATAGAAATGAAATAACTGCGTTATAGCAGAAAACCAAATAATTTCTTTATAAATTTGAGATATTTACAATATGTAAAAAAAACAAAAATACAATACAAAGAAGTACCTCACTATTTCCGTCCAACTAATAAATCAAAAGAGGCAGGCTTGTAAAAAGGAGAGTGTAATGAGAATGTCCTAAAGATATTCGTTCATTCGTGTATGAAGAGAGAGATCGAAAAGAGAGTGTGGGTAAAAGGAAGAGCAAAAAAACAGGACTAGACATTGAAACCGGAAAATTTAAGGAGATAAGTTAGAGACGATCGATTGGGGTAAAAGGTACAGATTTTGTTTTAGAAACCAAGTACCCGACAAATATAGATACGCAAAAGGCAACAAGAGATAAGACGAAAGCAAACACACCAGCAGCATCCCCCGAGCTTTGTGATGCTAGTTTGACTTGTGTAGAGAAGCCAGAAATGACATCCATTGGTACCCAATCACAGCTCACAGTATAATGGGCCGAACCGTGCCATGGATTTCCATCAACCGGATACCAAAATGCAGCCGAAAATTTGCTTGTTTGGCCGATAGTGAATTGAGCATCCTGCACTCACAGAGAGAACAGACATCTTTTGTGTCTTCAAGCCGGGATCAAAATACAGCTGTAATAAATAATTTCTTACACTATTTTGCAAATTTTTAACTTGCCTAAGTCAAAATTTTCATTGCATGTTTTTCTCCTAGAAGGCCCCTAGTGGCACCATTTTGTTACATAGAAAAATATTGAATAAATTACTTTGATACTCTTGATCGTCGGAGAGCAAAGCAGTTAAAAACCGGTATATAATAGAACGGTATATGTAGCTGTTTAATTTACTTAATCACCAATTAGAGATATTTATATATTTAAATTTGTGTCGCTAAAAAACCAATTTTAGGAAGTAGAGTACCAGTATCAATTTGCAAAGTGACACTAACATGAAACAATAATGTAAAGACTGTCATACATGAAATAGTTTAGAGAATCTCCAATAGAGTGTTCTATCTTTAATTTGGAGCAAAAATTTGCTCCTGCATTACGGCAAAGCCTGCGCCATTTTGAAGATGTCAATAGTTTTGCACCAGAAATGGCGCAACATTGTAGTTGCGTTAAAAAAAAATTATTTTCTTTTCGTTTTAAATTAATGATTTAGTGTATTAAAATATGCACTAAAGTGGAATATTATGGAATATTCCTTTTTAGTGTAAAATTTAGTGCAAACCGATGGAAATGGAGTGCAAATTCTGCAATAAATTGGTGCATAATCTGCACTAAAATAGTGCAAACTGCTGGAGATGCTCTTAGGAGCATTAATATTTCGAAAAACAGCAATGAGCTATGCAAGTAGATAAGTAAATACTAACTGCAGAGACGAGACAACCTGCTGAAGACGATCCATAGTTCTTAGAGGCCGAGAGAATTCAAAGTAATATGTGCCCTTCTGACCAGATGATCCATAAGGACTATCATCCTCAATAAACCCTGCAAGTCAGATCACTTCTATAAGTTAATGGTATAACTTAGGTGAAAAAGACTATCGTCTATCGTTGAAAGAAAATAATCATTAAACTTTTCACAATATATATTACCACACGAGGAACTATTTATGTCTTATGGCATGAATCATTACATTCAAATCCATACTTCTTTAGAGCTCAGAATGAATAGGCAATCCAAGAGAAATTAGTTATGCATTCTACACCGATGAATCATCATCATCATCATCAAACTGCACCTTATCCCACTATGTGGGGTCGGTGGTGTGAAGTTTATAGTGTCAATTAATTGTCAAAATTAGTTAACACTACAAATTCACACAAAAAGCAAAGTGGCAAAGTTTTACGCCGGATGCCCTTCCTGACGCAACCTTCATACGAAGGAGAAATGAGATGAAATTCCAAAACCATCAGCATCATAGGTTTTTCCACTTGCATGGAAAATACGATGAGACGGCGATGAGTTGAGATAGTTGCTCTAGTCATGTTCCACTTGCATTCTACACCGATGAATATGGCGAATAATTAACTTAGACCTAATAAGCCTGCTAATAATCGGTCCAGCAACAATCCTCAGTAAGAAGAATGTAACAATACGAAACTCATTTCCTTTGCACAATAAATTGACTGTAAACCAATTCCTTTTGGCCTGAGTTATCCATTCCACATCAGGATCTTTTGACAAAAACAAATATACACTTCATTTAGCAAAGCAGAGAATACATGCCTGAATGGGTTGAAAAACTGCTGTGCCACCATACACCTTTCCAGTTATTTAGTGCAGTAGAATCATTTCCTGCAAACCGAATAAAAAGGAGAGTTTCACTAAATGTGCTTTTGCGAAAAGCCCTAGAAAAATTGCATGACTTGTTCTTTAATAACAAACAACAAGAATATATCATACAGCTCTTGGAAGTGAATAAAAAATGGAAAGTCCCACTAAATGCGAACAAAGCTCTGGAAAAATTATGACGGTTTCAAAAATCATTAAAAAAACAAATTGGCTGAAGCATCAACCATTAAAAAATGTAAACATATTAAAATTACCTGAAGGACCACTACCGTCAATGTTCCGGCAGTGTGGATTCCAGGAATACATATCAACCAAACCAATTCTGTTCAAGAAATTGAGTAACAGCCTGTGGTAAATTAATGATCCCCAGGAGTAAGTGCAACATATCAAAAGGGAAAAGCCTAACGACAATTACCTGTCTTGTTTGCCCTCTCCATTTATTGAATTGCCACCATACAATCTTCCTGGAATTGAATTTCCAACGGAGAAGTGCATGATGTCGACTTCATAGCCACGGCAATTCTTGCTGTTGCACGTGTCAGGTGATTCCTTACATCCACCCATCTTGTTTAACAAAGATTGACACATTTCAGAGAAAATATGATAATCAGAAAAGAAAACATTGCAGAGTGACTTAAATAAATTGCAAGCAAAGACCAACTTTCAGTATTTAATAACGTACATCATGATATGTTGCACTTTCGCCAACTTGAAACATCAAGGCTACTGATGGGCATTTGTTGTCATCTCTGCATGATTTGATAAGCAAACAGGGGAAAAAAAAAGAGTATTCAGTTTCCAGGATAAGCCCAGTTTGACTTGATCAAGACTACAGTAAGAACAAAATAGCGAGCAACCGAGACGACATTAAACATTTTGGTAAAGGTGACATAGACAAAATCGATCAAACGAACATCACCAGAGACGGGTATAAAATCAGATGATATATAAGATATTTCAATTTGAAGCCCATTGGAACTTCCTCTTAAATAGGAACCCAGATAACTATTGATATCTGTAGTATTAAAACCAAATTAAACATGAAGTACCCTTCCTCATATTCTTCCAATAATGAGAGGTTACAAAGGGATGAAGAACAGAAATGAAAGTGTACAGTCACAGATCCATCCATACATTGAGCTAACTGTAGGTTTTAGGTTACAAATCACTGCGACATACATGTCCTTTGCGTGTCTGAAGCAGTCTATAACCCTTTTCTCTAGTTTACTAGATCCCATAACTACCTACATAAGGGAGTCTCTTCGTAAATTTATTCATATTTATTCACTTCCTTTTAGACTGTAGATAGGATCTCGGTTATGCATATAATTCGGGAGTGCAAAGACATCATTCGCATTTATGCTTCTAAATTTAGTAGAATAAAATCATATCGATATTATTTATTCGATCGGGAATTTATTTGTTTTTTTATCACTTGAGAAGATCTTCCTAAATGTCATTCAGTAGTAAGTAAATGTACTTGCATGCACATGCCAAAACATTAAGCGAGGGGCAATCAAGAAGAACTCGTTTTCCAATTGAAGATTGACACTTGTTTTATCAAAGCATCTTGAATTTTCACTGAATCTCAGAAATTTAAAATATCCAGCTCAATACATAACAATAGTAAGTGCCGTGATAAATTTATCGCACCCCTATCCTCTAATAAATCATATACTCATGGTTTTTCAGAAATAAACCAAAATTCAACTACTAATAAATATTCTCATTTTCTATTATAAACACTCCAAACTGTTACTTGAATAGTAGTGAACTGGTAGAAGAAAAGAAACAGCAAGAAATGTAAAGAGAGTATTTGGAAATCGAGGTTTCATTCTCAAAGAAGACTCACCCTTTGGAGTACACATAATCTCCATCAACTTGCAACATGAAGTAAACATCCGTCCCATCATGCAAAGCCTATATATCATTATCAAAACTATCAATATCATCACTGAAATGCAAAATACAAATTTATCTATGCCTCTCTGTTCCAAACCACATCTTCCCATTGAATATTTCACATGTATATAGCACTTTTAACAAAGGATGCTATGAAAATAGAGCTGCAATAAAATAAAGAAGGCAAAAACTTGCGTGAGACGGTCTCACGGATTTAGATCCATGAGATGGAGCCCTTACACAAAGTTTTAAAGGTTTTTTTTTTCAGATTTTATTTTTCTTAGGATTTATATTTGTTTTTTTTAGGGTTTATTTTGTTTCTTGGGTTTATTTTTAATTGATTTGAGTTTTTAGGATTTTTAGTTTTTTTAGGGTTTATTTTTTATTTTTTGGGTTTATTTTTTTTTCGGATTTATTCTTCGTGGCTCATATTTTTAGGGTTTATTTTTATTTCTTCATGGTTCATTATTATTTTTAAATTTATTTTCATTGGTTCATTTCAAGATTTTGTTTAGGAGGCCCCGTCTCACTTGAGACCGTCTCACAAGAGACTTGCTCAATAAAGAATATGGAAATGGTTTGGAGTGAGGATTATGTCATAAGAAACAACTATTTTTTCAACCTTGAAGCTGAGATCAATTTTTTTTCAGAGTTTACAAACACTCCCTAAATCCATGAATGGATGATCTCCGAGTAGTTTATCAGTCAACTTTATACAACAATATATGAACAAGTCCAAAAAAAAAAATCCTGAAACATAGCAAACACCACAATCCAATAATTTCCCCTCATCAAAATCTCTGATAAGTCAATATAAAATAATAAAAAAGAAGGTAGCTTAGTACCTTAAATGTCAATTTTCCAGCTTTGTACTCGTTATCTTCATCTGGATCCAGAGCAGGGCGCAGGGGAAACTCGAACCCATCAACATCGGCCCAATCGTTAGCGTGGCCATCAAGAGTGACTATTCCGGGCCTAAATTCGGCTGCAATTCGGGCCTCATCGTCGGGCTCACAGTGCCAGTCACCGGACTCTTGATGAGACACCACCAACTGCCCGCAGCCGATGACTGCAAAACAAACTATTAAGAGCTGAAGATGAAGCTGAAGCGACATACGACGGCGTATTGGGTGGGAATGGAATTTGAAGATTCCTGGGAGGGGGGAGAATGGAGATGGAGATTTCAAAGAAAAAGATGGACGACCGTTGACTTGTTGGAAGGTACAACAGCAACAAAAATGATACATGGGTGTTAGAGCGGTCAATTTCGGCCCGACCGACCTGAGCTCTAATTTTAGAGGCCTGAAATGAGTCGGGTTTTTTTGGCCCATTAGGCCCGACAAATTGGGTCACCAGTAAGTAGTCCCAATTTTTTCAACAGATTAGGTTAGTAGGATTGACGCTCCGTAAATGTCGGCCCAATTATTGTTTGGTTGTCCCGACCCGATTTTTTCGTTGGTCCGTCGGATCGGACCGACCCATTTGACACCTCTAGGTGTATCTGGCGAATTAAAATATATGTGTATGTTAATCATATCTTTTTATATATACTGACTGTATAATAGTATATTTACTGGAATAACACCCGTGTGTTACACATAATTTGTGCGAAGATAAAATTTTAATGTCACAAATATATTTGTGAGAGTTATATGAGATTCAAAATACTAATGAGAAATATTAAAAAAAAATTCAAAATTTAGAAGAGTATCATACAAATACTTCACTTCAAATTCTAAAAAACGCATTTGTAAATTACATTATTTGTTATGGGGTGTTTGTTCTCCGTTCCTGCATTTCATTTGATATAAATAAATATAATATAATTACTTAAAAGATAATAAATTTAAAGGATGTAATAAATTAAAAGATAACAAATTTAAAATATAATATAGATTGAATTCTTGATTTTTGGGTTATTGTTATCTTTTAAATTTATTATCTTTTAAATTTTTTAAGTTTAATAGAATTTTTTTCCTAGCATTAGAAACCTAGAAATATTCCTAAAAAACAGTGACGTATCTTTTAGAATCCAATAAAAATATATATTTGTTTTCTGAAAATGCAGGTTTCCGCATTTTATTTCAAACATATAATATAATATAATAATTTAAAAGATAACAATTAAAAACAGCATAGATGTAATCCTTGATTTTCAAAAAATTTAAAGAATATAATAAATTAAAAGATAACAAATTTAAAATGTAGTGTAGATAGAATCTTTGATTTTTGGGTTATTTGTTATCTTTTAAATTTGTTGTTTGGATTTTTTTTTAGCTTTTAAATTTATACATAGGTTTGTCACATGGATAAATGTGAACCCACCATGTGGAATTAGAAGAATGAAAAGTTGACAAATGTTTAAGATTAATAAGGTGAAGACATGTGTAAACTTTGTTTTTTCTTTTAGTATATAAAGTAGATATATGAAATAATAATAATAATAATAATAATAATAATAATAATAATAATTAAAATAAAGGAGCCTACTCTCTGTAAGTTCAAGCGGCTACGATAATCTAGAGGGGGGTGAATAGATTATCTCCATCTTTTCGATTTCGCCCTCTTTTTCGAACCGAATGCTCAAAGACAAAAATAAAGGTGCGGAATGTAAACAACACGCATCGATTTATAGTAGTTCAACCCACCTAGGGCCTAATCTACTACCACCCCAGTATCTCCGGGATGGGTTTCGGAAAAGAAAAAGATTTCATTAATAATTACCACAATTATTACAACAAAATCTTACACCAACACTTCAAGAAAGACCACACTCTTCTTCAACACCACTTATGAGATTACCACAATCTCACTTGAAGATTACCACAATCTTCAACGGCACCTGTGAAGATTACCACAATCTTCACCCTCGAGAGCACCACACTCTTCAACACCTCAACAAGAAGATTACCACAATCTTCTTACACCTAACACCTAGTTCACCCAAGTGTGTTCTTACCCCAAGAACACTCACAAGGATATCTTGTGTTTGAATGACGACCACAAATTCAAGATTACAACTCGATAATGAATAATACAATTGAGTGCAGGTGTAATCAAGAATAGCCTAGACCTCAAGAATGCGAAAGTGAATAGCTAGGCAAATTACAACAAGAAATAAGACAATGTAAGAACAAGTGTATTCTTGAGTGTATCTTGTTGTGTTGTAGTTTTCTCTCTTATTGTTGTTTCAAATCTTCCTCTATTTATAGGAGATGATTGATACTTGATAGGCTCCTCTTGGAATCTGATATCTACAAAAAAAAATTGCAATTAAAATGAAGATTATAGCTGTTAGAAATCAATTCCATAATTTAGGGAAAAGTCATCTGTCACGCACAACGGTTAGAATTTTGTTTTCAAACCATAGGGCGACGAGTCGCACGTAAATAGACGTTTGAAAAATACAAAAAATAACACAGGCGACCGGGTCGACGACACCTCGGCCGACGCGTCCACCCCAACCAGTTGCCCTCTTCAAAAATCGAAACAGAGAAGTTTACAAATTTGAACCAACCTTCAGTCACGGCCGCCTATAGGTCGACCGGCCGACGCGTCATCGGCCGCCCTATAGGGTGACCGGTCACCCTCACCATTTTCTCGCAAACATGAGGTTTTTGCTTTTGACAACTTTCGTGCACGGGTTGCCCTATACGGCGACTAGGTTGACCTCAAAACAAAAGTGTTGTCCAATTTTATATCGAAAATAAACTTCAAGAAATACTCCAAAAAATAGTGAAAACATTTTAGACCGATCGGGAGTATTTAGACAATATTTGGAAACATTATTTGGATGTAAAAACCCATTGATACAAAATCATTAAATGTGTTGTCCAATTTTTGTCGAGAAATAAAACTTGAAGAAATACTCCGGAAAATATTAAAACCATTTTAAATCATTTAGGAGTATTTGGACAACCTTTAAAACCATTGTTTTGGTATAAAAACAAAATCATCAAAATCATGATAAAACTATTTATCAAACACTCTCATACCATTTACTTTCGACTGGTATATCCAAACATAATCTTGGAATCAAATGATCAATAGGTGTGATTATTCCAAATTTAATTTGGAGATCACTTTCTATTCATGATTTTAAATTAAAAGAGTTTTATTTTTTGTTTTTTAAACCAATTTAACATAGTTGACAAAAACTCATATAAGACCATTTCACGGATCTCTATCCGTGAGACGGGTTGGGTCGGTCAATCCAATAGAAAGTCTAAGGGTTAACAGGGCGTGAGTCAACAAAAAGTCAAATATCCGACAAAAATATTCCGGTAATACTTTTTGAGAAAAGAGTAATAATTTTAAGCCAAGTAATACTTTTGAGCAATAAAATAATACTTTAATTAGGAACATGTAATACTTTTGACACAAAAAGTGATACTCATTTTTAAAAATGGTACTGAAGATGATTGATGTTTTGTAGTTCAACAAGTTGCACGTGTTTTTAATAAACTTATATGAATTACGTGCAATGCATGTATTTTTTACTAAAGTAACTGTTAGATAAATATTTTTATCATGATTTTGATGATTTTCTTCGATTTTGTTCAAATGAGTTTTTAAACCAAAACAATGTCCCTAAATGTTGTCTAAATACTTCCGATCGATTTAAAATGTTTTTACTATTTTTGGAGTATTTTTTGGAGTTTATTTTCGATAAAAAATTGGACAACACATTTGTTTCAGGCTCGATCGGTCGCCCTATAGGGCAACTCGTACCTGAGTTGAGTTCTGAAACAGAAAATGGGACGTATAAAAAATGAGGCAGGGTGACCGGTACCTGGGAGTGCCCTCTTGAAGCCTGTCTTCCCTGTTTCGCATTTTAAAGCACCCCAACCGATCACAGTCAAGGGCGACCAGTCGCACCCCCCTCCGACCGGTCCCCCTGTGTAAAAATCGCAGAAATTCAATTACAAACTTATCTCTACGCGACCGGTTGCACCCCAGTTTTATCAGCAAACTATTCGTTGCATTTTCAGACAGTTTTTCCCTAATTTTTGGGATTGATTTCTAACAGCTATATTGATGATTTTAAATGGTTTCTTTTGCAGCAAATCACTCCCCAAGGAGGAGCCTATGTCTGGAAATGAAAGCCAAGTCCTCTCCTATAAATAGAGGCTTCATTCAAGAAACAAGATACAACACTCTACACAAGCAAAGAGCAATCAAGCAAACACTTTCATATATCTTGTTGTATTAGCTTTAGCACTTTCACTTGCACTAATTTGAGGTCTAGGCTTTCAATTCTTGATTACACTTGTACTCATATTGTATCAATCATTATTGAGTTGTAATCTTGATTTTGGTTATCATTCAACACAAAACATCCTTGTGAGTATTCTTGTGGTAAGAATACACTTGGGTGATCTAGGTGATAGGTGTTTGAAGGTTGTGGTAATCTTCAAAGGTGTTGTAAGAGGGTTGTGGTAATCCTCAAAGTGGTGTAAGAGGGTTTGGTAATCCTCAAGGTGTTGTATTAATTTTTGGTAAATTAATAAAATCTTTTTTTCTTTTTGAAATCCATCCCGGATATACTGGGGTGGTAGAGAATTAGGCCCTAGGTGGGTTGAACCTCTATAAATCGAAGTGTGTTGTTTAAATTCCGCACTTAGCATTTCGTCTTTGCTTGAGTTTTTCGAAAAAGAGGGCAAAATCTGAAAAACCGAGATAATATATTCACCCCCCTTCTAGATTATCGTAGCCACTTGGACTTACAAGTGGTATCAGAGCCAAACTCTTTGGCTAGCTCGTTCCGAGTAAAGAGGAAAGATCCATGACTACAAAAGATGCTCATCTCACCACCGGCGCCTCCACCAACAAGCCACCACTATTCGACGCCAACAACTACGCATTTTGGAAAGACCGTATGGAGTGCTTCCTACAAGGGTGCGGGTTCGACATTTGGAATGTGGTCATTAAAGGAGTTGATCAACCAACCAAGAAATCGGAGGATGGCACGTCGGCTCCTAAACCTTTCAAGGAGTTCGATGAAAACGACAAAAAGGCTTTTTCTCTAAACGGTAAGGCCTTAAATATTTTGCATTGTTCTCTTACCGCCACCGAGTACAATCGCATAAGAGGCATAAGGTCGGCACATGAGGTTTGGGAAAAATTGGAGACAATCTATGAAGGGACCAAGAAGGTCAAGCAAGCAAGAAAGACCATGCTTGTTAAAGACTTTGAAAACTTTAACATGCATGATGGTGAAAGCATCTCCAAAATGGTGGAAAGACTTGACAATATTGTCAATCCTCTTGTGGCCCTCGGTAAAGTCATCTCCGAAGAAGATAAGGTGACTAAGGTATTGAATGCTCTTCCCGGCTCATGGTCCAAAAAAGTAACGGCAATCACGGAGGCACAAAATCTTGAGACACTCAAGTTTGACGAGCTTATTGGAAATCTCCTCATCTATGAAGTCTATCTCAAGGAGAGAAAAAATTCCAAATCATCCATAAATCAATCGGGTATGCAAATTATTCCTAAAGGTCTTGCTTCTTCTTCTAATAATGCATACTATGATAATGATGATGATGAGGAGGAGATGGCCACACTTGTTAGAAAATTTGTAAAATTTGTGAATAAAAATAAAGCAAGAAAACCAAGAGATAATGCTTGCTTTAAATGCGGAAAACCCGGGCACTTCATTGTCGATTGCCCAAAGCTCGATGAAGAGGAGCAAAAGAAAATGAAGCCTTTCACGAAAAAGAAGGCTCTAAATGCGGAGGTCAAAACGTGGGATGAACTACTCGAAACAACCGACGAGGAAGGATAGACCGAACATGGTCTCATGGCCATAGACGATGAAAATAATGAGGTAATAGGGGCTATAACAACAATGGAAGATTCAAAATGGCTCGTGGACAGCGGATGTTCACGCCATATGACCGGGAGGAGAGAACTTTTTACCAACATCAAGCTCCAAGAAGAGGGTATGGTCATGTTCGGCAATGACAAAGGAAGAATTCTTGGAAATGGAGAAATTGGTAACTCTTCTTTCTCTCTTAGTAATGTTCTTTTAGTAGAAGGGCTTAAGTTTAATTTGATAAGTGTTAGCCAACTTTGTGATTCAAATTATGATGTTTCCTTCAATAAAGAAAAATGCCTTATACTTAAAAATGGTAAAATTATTTGTGAAGCAAATAGAAAAGGCAATCTTTACAAAATTTGTACAAGTGATTTGGTTAGTCAAAATGTTTCTTGTTTAGTCGCCAATAATGATTTAACTAGTTTATGGCATAGGAGACTTGGACATGTTAGATACAAGAATTTGAAAAATATTTACAAAAACCAACATGTGAAAGGACTACCTAAATTGAATTTTGAAAATCTTGGCTTATGTGACACTTGTCAAAAGACAAATTAGTTAAAAGTAGTTTTAAGCCCAAAAATGAAATTTCCACAACCAAACCCCTACAATTGCTTCACCTTGATTTGTATGGGGATATTGGTACGGCAAGTCTAAGTGGAAAACATTACACTTTCGTTATTGTCGATGATTTTTCTAGATATACTTGGGCTCTTTTTCTTACCAATAAAAGTGATGTCGTTAATGAGTTTGTCAAGTTGTGTAGACTTATTGAGAATGAAAAGGAAGACACTATTAAGTCTATTCGAAGCGATCGAGGTGGAGAATTTGATGGTGAATTTAGAGTCTTTTGTGAAACTAAGGGATATGCTCATAATTTTTCGGCTCCAAGGACTCCTCAACAAAATGGAGTAGCCGAAAGGAAAAATCGGACACTACAAGAGATGAGTCGGTCCATGCTCAATGAATTTTCACATCCAAAATATTTTTGGGCCGAAGCCGTAAGTACCGCTTGCTATGTTATTAATCGAGTTTATATTCGTCCTAAAATGAATAAAACTCCATATGAGCTTTGGAAAGGTAGAACTCCAAATATTAGTTATTTCAAGATATTTGGTTGTAAATGCTTTATTTTGAATACCAAGGATCAATTGGACAAACTTGATCCTAAGGCCGATGAAGGGATATTTATGGGATATTCAACAAAAAGCAAAGCATATCGGGTTTACAATAAGACTAGTGGAGTTATTGAAGAATCCATCCATGTCAAATTCAATGAAGCTTCGGGTGTTGAAAGAATACCCAATGATGAAAGTGATGAAGATGATATTATTGAAACAATTGTTCAAGTTGATCAACCGTCTACATCAAATGATCAACCGTCCATTTCAAATGGTCCTCAAGAAGATAGAGGTGATGCTTCGGATCTTCCCATTGCATTGAAATTTAAGGGAGATCACCCAAAAGATCTTATTATTGGTGATCCCCTTGACAAAGTGATGACCCGTAGAAAATTTGCCGAGAAAGCTCTTATTTCTCAAAAGGAGCCTAAAAATGCTAAGAAGGTTATTGAGGATGAGGATTGGTTCTTAGAGATGCAAGAGGAGTTAAATCAATTTAAAAGAAATGATGTATGGGATGTGGTACGTTGTCCTACATCTCAAACTATTATTGGTACAAAATGGGTATTCCGGAACAAACTTGATGATCAAGGCAACATTGTTCGAAATAAGGCAAGGTTAGTAGCTCAAGGGTATTGTCAAGAAGAAGGTATTGACTATGATGAAACTTTTGCACCCGTAGTACGTTTAGAAGCTATTCGTATTTTACTTGCCTATTCTTGTTTTAAAAATTTCAAACTTTACCAAATGGATGTTAAATCCGCTTTCTTAAATGGTATTATTCAAGAAGAAGTATATGTAAAACAACCTCCGGGGTTTGAAAATTTTTACAGGCCTAATGATGTTTATAAACTTAAAAAGGCCTTGTATGGTTTAAAGCAAGCACCCCGTGCATGGTATGATAGACTTAGCTATTTTCTTTTGCAAAATGGTTTTATAAGGGGTAAAGTTGATACAACTCTCTTTGTTTTTGAAAAAGGGCAAGATTGCTTACTTGTGCAAATTTTTGTTGATAATATTATCTTTGGTGCTACTAATGATTCTTTGTGCAAGAAATTCTCTAAATTTATGCAAGGTGAATTTGAGATGAGTATGATGGGGGAGCTCAACTTCTTTCTTGGACTCCAAATTAAGCAATGTCAAGAAGGCATATACATTTCGCAATCAAAATATACAAAAGAACTTTTGAAAAAGTTCGGCATTGAAGAAGGAAGAACCATTTCTACTCCCATGGCAACAAATGTCAAAATTGACAAAGATGAAAAATGCAAGTCCGTGGATGAATCAAAGTATCGAGGTATGATTGGTAGTTTACTTTATTTAACCGCTAGTAGAGCAGACATTCTTCATGTCGTATGCCTATGTGCTCGTTTTCAAAGCAATCCCAAAGAATCTCATATGAGTGCCGTTAAAAGGATTTTTCGATATTTGAAAGGCACCATTAAATATGGTTTATTCTATCCAAAGAATGAAAATTTTTCTCTTAAAGGTTATAGTGATTCGGATTATGCGGGAAATATTGATGATCGGAAAAGTACTTCTGGATCATGTCAATTTTTAGGCGATTGCCTAGTTTCTTGGTTTTCAAAGAAGCAAAGCGTGTTTCTCTTTCAATGGCCGAAGCCGAATATATTTTCGCAGCTTTTTGTTGTACTCAACTTCTTTGGATGAAACAAACCTTAGCGGATTACAAATGCTCTTTTGAAAATGTACCTATCTTTTGTGACAATATATCCACTATAAATATTGCTCAAAATCCGGTTCATCATAACCGTACTAAACATATTGATATTCGACATCATTTTCTAAGGGATTGTGTTTCTAAACGAAAAATTGAGATTTCTTTTGTACCATCTCAAGATCAATTAGCGGACATTTTTACAAAACCGCTATCTTCCGAGACTTTTGCGTCGATACGAGCATGGTTAAGGTATAATGCATATTGAATGAGGTTTACGTTTACATTTTGCACGTTTTTGAAACTTAGGGGCAAAAAATCGGATTTTTGGTTGAAAAATCAGATTTTGAAAAATTTGACAAGACAGTGGACTGAAGGGGTTGAGGGCAACCGGTCGCCCTCAACGTCGACCGGTCGCCCTCAACCACGACCGGTCGCCCTAAGCCAAAATTTGGATTAAAACCGTTCGTCTTCAATATTCGTTATTTTAACTTCTTTTTGCCATTCTTCGTCCCCTTTGCCAAATTCACACAAATTTCACTCAAAATTGGTTTTCATGCATTCAATTCATGCCTTAGACCATTTGTAGCATGTTTATCATCATCATTGCTCATCTTTACCGATCGAATGGTAAGAATTTTCCCTTCTTTGCTCAATTGGGTTGAACCCTTGAGCTTATGGCTTTCTTATATTTTTTGGTGAAATTATATTATGATCATGATGAGCCTGATTGTTATATTGTATTGTATAACGTTTGATGTGAATTGGTGATGAAAAGTTTTGGCTTGATTCATTTACAAGGGTTCTATACAACTTCTTTTAATTTTTACGCCCACAAGGTGTTCGATGAAATGTCACAATGAATATTTCAACTTCTACATGATTCTCTTGCTTCCAAAAGTCTTAAATACTTATTGAGATCACGTTTTGGCAAATAAAACGAGCGTATGAACTCTTCATGATACATTTCTCCCATTTTCCTTGGATTTTAAGCCTAAATTGCTCAATGGTTGATAAACCGTCTCTTTGGCGCACTTTGATATAATTGTATGATGTTTTTATCATCCTAACATTCTTTTTAATGATTTCAAAGGGGGAGGAACAGGAAATTGGCTCGTTAGCTAAAAGAAGCTAATAAAAGCTCACAATAAAAGCTATGGCTTCCTAAAGCCATGGAGAAACAGGAAATTGGCTCGTTAGCTAAAAGAAGCTAATAAAAGCTCGCAATAAAAGCTATGGCTTCCTAAAGCCATGTAAACCTAGTCCATGGCTTGTATTATGGACTCAATTGCAAAAGAGTATAAGTATTGTGACAGGGGGAGCTTCTTAGCTTTTGATGTTTATAGGCATCTTATATAAGCTTGTTATAGCTTGTGCTTCTAGCTTATGCAATATCTCTTGTTGATATGCTCATAGATAGGGGGAGCTTTGTATGGAATGTTTTTAACGGATAGTTCACTCGTATAACCGGAAAATTTATTTGTTTTCAAAATCGTCCTCGAGAAAATTGTTTTGGTTTGTAATCATCAAAAAGGGGGAGTTTGTTAGATAAATGTTTTTATCATGATTTTGATGATTTTGTTCGATTTTGTTCAAATGAGTTTTTAAACCAAAACAATGTCCCTAAATGTTGTCTAAATACTTCCGATCGATTTAAAATGTTTTTACTATTTTTCGGAGTATTTTTTGGAGTTTATTTTCGATAAAACATTGGACAACACATTTGTTTCAGCTCGACCAGGCCGCCTATAATAGGCAACCCGCACTGAGTTGAGTTTTGAAACAGAAAATGGGACGTAGAAAAAAAATGAGGTAGGCGGCGACCGGTCGACCAGGTGGTCGGCCGGTGAGGGCGACCGGTCGACCCGGGCGGCCGGTGCACTGAGCGCCTCTTGAAGCCTGTCTTCTCTGTTTCGCATTTTATAGCACCCCAACCGGTCACAGTCAAGGGCGACCGGTCGCACCCCCCTCCGACCGGTCCCCCTGTGTAAAAATCGCAAAAATTCAATTACAAACATATCTCTCGCGATCGGTCGCACTGCTTTTTTATCAAAGAAACTATCCGTTGCATTTTGCATGACTTTTCCCTAATTTGTGGGATTGATTTCAAATGACTATATTGATGATTTTAAATGGTTTCTTTTGCAGCAAATCACTCCCCAAGGAGGAGCCTATGTCTGGAAATGAAAGCCAAGTCCTCTCCTATAAATAGAGGCTTCATTCAAGCAACAAGATACAACACTCTACACAAGGAAAGAGCAATCAAGCAAACACTTTCATATATCTTGTTGTATTAGCCTTAGCACTTTCACTTGCACTAATTTGAGGTCTAGGCTTTTAATTCTTGATTACACTTGTACTCATATTGTATCAATCATTATTGAGTTGTAATCTTGATTTTGGTCATCATTCAACACAAGACATCCTTGTGAGTATTCTTGTGGTAAGAATACACTTGGGTGATCTAGGTGATAGGTGTTTGAAGGTTGTGGTAATCTTCAAAGGTGTTGTAAGAGGGTTGTGGTAATCCTCAAAGTGGTGTAAGAGGGTTTGGTAATCCTCAAGGTGTTGTATTAATTTTTGGTAAATTAATAAAATCTTTTTTTCTTTTTGAAATCCATCCCGGATATACTGGGGTGGTAGAGAATTAGGCCCTAGGTGGGTTGAACCTCTATAAATCGAAGTGTGTTGTTTAAATTCCGCACTTAGCATTTCGTCTTTGCTTGAGTTTTTCGAAAAAGAGTGCAAAATCTGAAAAACCGAGATAATCTATTCACCCCCCCTCTAGATTATCGTAGCCACTTGGACTTACAGTAACATGAATCACGTGCAACACGCGTGCTCCTTTCATGGACGGTGCTTCCTCACAATGTCATGGATGACTGCTTGGATGACTATGTAATTCTTAATATGCACGTAGTTAACTTTATTAATATTATTGTCAATTAAAATAATATGTAAGACATGATGGCAATATGCACGAAGAAGCTCCTCCCATTATACAAAAAGCTATCCATTTCCAGTGACAACATGTTCATCCTTTGGCACGAATGTTGAGGAAAAAATGAGGAAAATGGGCCAAAACGAGCCTTCCACTAGTCATGAGATTCAACCAGAACCACTAGAGGAACATGACAGTGTGAGGAAGCACCGTCCAGGAAATGAGCTAGTTGGCACTAGTCCTGAGGTTCAGCTAGAACAACAAGAGGAACACCTTTTACTCTTCGAAGATACTGATCATGATGTTGATGATGAGCTCATAAATTTCGAGCTGGGCTGGATACAAGTCATTGCAGAGATAAAAAGGCTTACTTTATAATGCCAAAGCTGATAACCTGCCACGTATACATCACCAAAACCTATTAGTTCAACATGTATATTTTGTAGTCCAACATGTATATTTTGTGGTTCAACATGTAATACCTTTCTCTTAAACGTGTAATACTTTTCAGTTAAAACTATAATACTTTTAAGTTTAACATGTAATATATTTTACTTAAAACTCTAATATTTCCAGTTCAAAATTTATTAACTTGCAATCAAATTTGTAATACTTTTCACTTACAGTATAATACTTTTCAATTAAAATGTAATATTTTACAGCGGTAGTTTTCAGTGATAGTTTTCTTTTTGCTCTTTTTTCTTCTTTTTACCCCTTTGTCTTCTCCTTCGTTTTTCTCTGTATTTCTTCTTATTTTCTATTCATTTCGTGGCGAAACCAATATTTCAAGAGAATAAGAAAATATTCATATTGAAAACTTAAAATCTCCATTAATGGTGTATCATGCTCTCGTGAGCCATTATCTTCTTCTCTACAGTTGAATGTGATTTTCTACATCTTTCGTCAGATCTACGATCACATTTTGCTCATTGGGGCCCTGATCCACCCTCCATTGAACGATTACATCCATATATGTATAAAGGCTCCACATTCAGCACCATATTTAACATTATCAAAAGTATTATATTTTTCAAATAAAAGTATTACCTTTTTACTTAAAAGTATTACCGCATAAAAGTATTATTTTTTTGTGAAAAAAGTGTAGATGTGATTGGTAAGAGAAAAACTGAAAGTGAATGAATAATGTATTTTCTGAAAATTTTTATAAACAATTGCATGTTGAATTAAAAAAATTCTCTAGCGGAATGAAAATGAAAATAATTTTTTTTTCTTATCCAGTTGCAACCTTGGCACCCGACCATGCAAAAGGCATAGGATTAGGACATCATCAATGGTGAGTATATTTGTTCCAAATATTTATGCGGTGTAAGGGCCCTGGTGAGTATATTTGTTCCCTCCAAGTATCCTAATGTGGATGCTCTTAGAATAGACGAATTCAAGTTGTTAAGTTTTGGTGTACTTATTTTGGTTTTAATTTGTAATACCTGAGTCTCTCACTACTCACCTGGCCAATAATGTTCATGCATTACACGTTGGTTATATGTTGTTGGCATAATCTCACTATTATATACGGCATGACTAGTTCTATAATTTTAGAACTGACTTATGGTGTTAGTTGTCGGATTACTAATTTAAGTAAAAAAAAAGTATTTAATTGTCGGACTATTAGATTCTATTATTAAGTTACACGTAGTAACATTAAAAGTATAAGAATTATAAGGCTACACATGGTAAATTTATGGGTGAAAGGCGATAATAATGTGTGTATCGGGAGGCATAAAAGACGAACAAATTGATTGAACAGATTAATGTAATATAATATGATCGAGAACCTGATTGTAAGATGATATTATTTGAGATTAATAATTTTATTAAAATAATAATAATAATACGGGACGAAAGTCACAATTGGAAAACAAGCACTACAAGAAAACTGCTGATAGACACCACCGAAAACACACCGGTTTTAAGACTTTACTGGTGTCTTTTCCCATATTACACCGGTTTTGTAAGAAATGGTGTCTAATTAGTCTTTGTCGTTTGATAAACAACACCGATTTTCTAGAACCGGTGTCTATTGTAAAACAATTTCCCAAATAGACACCGATTTTGGCATCGGATTTCAAACCGGTGTCTATATATATAAATTATTTTAGATTAGACACCGAGATCTTTCGACACGGTTATAAAACCGGTGTCTTTATTTTTTAACACCAGATATTTAGACACCTTAGGTTTTACAACCAGGTGTCGTTCCCTAAGTAATTAGCGTAATTATCGTGAGAAAAGAAAAAAAAAGCGTAAGGCCCGCACCTTTCTCCCCGTCTCCGTCCGCCTCTCTCATCTCTCCCCGCGCTCTCTCCCCGTCTCCCGTCCGTCTCTCTCATATCTCCCCGCGCCTCTCTCCCCGTCTCCCGTCCGCCTCTCTCACCTCTCCCTCGCGCTCTCTCTCTCTCTCCTCCTCCCCGCGCCGCGCCGCCTCTCCGTCACTTATCTCCCCTCCTGGCCGCCATCCCTCGAGCTTTCGTAGTCGTTTGATATTTAGTAAGCCCTAATCTAGGGCAAACTGATTGCGCCATGAGGAAGAAGCTCGATACTCATTTTCCCACTTTGTAAGTTTTGATCTATCTCGCTTTGTCTTTGCTTTTCTCAATTTAAAAATAATTTAATAAGTAAAAAATGACCTTCTCGTAGCGATCACCATCTAGGGCAACTGATTGCGCTAAGAGGAAGAATCTCGATACTCGTTTTTCATTTGTAAGTTTCTTTTCTCGCTTTCTCTTTGCTTTTCTCGATTTACTTTTTTATTTGTTTGTTTTTTTGCAATTTCTTTTGATTTTCGTGTTCTTACCGAGTTGTAATTATGCTTGAACCGAGAAGTCGGAACACATTACATCGTAATTGGACTCGATTTCGTATTTTTCGTTTTAATTTTCTTTCTTAAATTCCTTTTTTGAGAGTTTTGTTCTTTTAGAAAGTAAATTTTCATTGTCCCTTTTGTGTGTGTGTGTGTGTGTTATTTGGGCCTACTTTGGGTTTTTCATGTACATGTGAAAATAGAGAGATCAATTTAAGCTCAGACCCCTGTTTGTGAACTCTATAGATGCCGTGCTGAATACAAGTACTAATTTGGCATCACAATTTGCCACATGCAAATGTGTTATCAAGTGTGTTTAAGTTATTGTACTTTATGTATTCTTGATTCACTTCTTCAGGTAAGGTTAAGGTCTTTGAAGTTTTGCTCGTTTTCACACTACAATCTCAAAATATCTCTTGAAAAGTGTCAATTAACATGATGAATCCAGTATCTTTACAGGTTAACAAATATTTATTTTTGATATATAGTTCAGGTTGCATAATTTGGAACTGGTTGTTTAGATCTCTGTTTGGTTGTTTTTTTTATCCATTTCAATCATATGCAACTAATTGACCAACTCTCTGCTTCTAATATTTGCACTCATTGATTAGTTAGCAAACTGCGAAAGGGGGAAAATGATTAGTTCTGATTTATTGCAATTTTTTGCTATTTTGGGATAAATATTGGAGGAATTTTGCACAACGGATTATTAGTTGAAACTTTCCGAGCGTGTGCAAAATCTGGGAAAAAGAAGTTCAACGGATTATCAACATGATTTCATATATATGAGGGACCAAATACGTGTCCCAACTTTCCAATACTCATGCATATGGATTTGAAGATGTGCCTAATGGATCTTTGTCATCGTGTCTCTGCTGTGCATATTTCTTTTGGCTTGAAAGTTGAAACACTATTCCTTTTGGTATCATGTACTGATAATTTGGTTACCATTTAGCAAAATATATATGTCATGTTAAGTATCTATATAACACTCGGTAAATTTTGTCTACTTTTATCACTTGAAGTTGAACTCAAGTCATCATTCTTTAATATTGTCTCTGCCACCAATTGGCATGTAAACAAACTGGAGGTTGCAGTGATTTGGAGAGACTATAATAATGATACTTCCCAAAAAAAGGAAAATGATTCTTGTTTACTTGCAGAAAACTATGTTTTTTTGTCTTTATTCTTTTTCTTGATGAAACCAACAAAGAAAATGATTCAACTATATAAAACACACACACACACATGTATCTTACTGGCACACAAGTTTTGCCGAAAATTCAAAATCACGGCTCCCACCAAGGTATGCTGAAAGGTCTGAAAGCTCTATTTCAATTCAAGTTATTTCGGCTAAGAATTTGAAAGTTCTGTTAACTGTCATTTTTTAGGTTCACTTTATGTCTGACAAACATTACGGTGTGATTCTGCTTGCACAACCAGGTTTGTATTTGTGCTTCAGGATGTGGTGACTCTCTCTGGTACATCAGGCACTAAACACGAGCTCGAGGTATAATAGATAAACTGAAAGTATACAACATTACCTTTCTCCATTTCTTTTTTAGTGAGTTCAGAATGACCATTCAAGTTGATAAATAATTTTGTTGATATCAGGCATATTCATTAGTAATTTTTAAGCACAAGTTATTGGTTAGTAACTGAATATTAGTCACTAGTGTCTATATCAAGTGCCCCAACAATTATAGTAGTTTAGATTCCAAAGTCAGCATTACGAGTTGTTGTTCTGTTTGTTAAGTAACCTTCACTACATGGCTTTTCTTTTCTCTGTTTTGGAATGTTGTGAATACCGTGTATTATTGTAGTTTGTCTTAAGTTGTCCCTGTCCATTTATTGCACATCAGATTATAAGGGCATTTTACATGGCATGGTTTGCTAAGGCCAGTATGCACCTTCTATTTGTTTCTATTTTTGACCTGGACATCTAAATGCTCAACAGTCGTGTGTATTTTCAGGCAGATTCGGATTTGTCAAGACGAGTAACTCGGTCTGCACCAAATGAGGAGGTGCTGCATAATTTTGCTGCACAACGCTCTCAGTTCTCAGTTTTATTTGGCTTGTGGTATGATGGTATCTAATATTAGGATATGCTCTCAGGTAAAGGAGTGACTTGAACTTTCCTGAAGGATCACTAGACGTGATATTTTCGAACTGGTTGTTGATGTATCTCTCGGACAATGAGGTAAAACTCCTAATATCCATTTCTTTGTCACCAACCGTTTTGTATATGTTGTCTTAAATTGTCATGTTGAATTGTTGATAATTATTATGTGAGTTCATGTTCTCTTGTAGTTTTCTTTTGAAGCTATTTGGCATTTGCTACTGTTAGGAATTTTATTGTTTAGATTTTGATGAATGCCATGTAAAACTTAGAATAGAAAGTTGGCACCCCAATTCTTGTTGTAAAATGCATTGTAACAATTAGAGTCGGCCAAGCCGAGTTAAGTCGCCACGCCTAACATGCAAGAAGACAATCAAGATGGAAGGAAGACTCTGTGTGAGACAAGTGAGTATGGCAAAGAAGAGTAGACGGAACTCATCAAGAAGAAGCGGTGAGATACAACTAAGTGGAGTATCGATCAAGTCAACTCGAGAAAAGCCAAGTCTCAAGTTGAAGTGATGAAGAGTCATCCATGATTGAAGTCGACTCTAAGTCACCTGGGGAAAGCAAAGAAAATCAAGTCGAGATAATCAGAAAAGATCCGTTGCATTTAAATCAAGAGATTTACTTAAACAAGTAATATCTCCATACCACCTTTTCGAGTGCTCAGTCCCAGGAAGCGTGCAAATGGAATGAACCAATGGGAAGCACTACACCGTGTCGAACTACGAAAAAGGTGAAAGAACAATTCATACGAGGAAATGACAATTCCCAAGGATCGCAACAAGACAAGCCAACGACTGCAAGTGACTTTAAAAATTAGCCTATCTCTTCAACGGGCAAATTTTTGAAAGATCACTATAAAAGGCTGAGGAGTTTAATTGAGAAACAGAGAGACAAGTGACACAAGAGATAGACTTGAACCAAAGACGTTCAAGCAATTATTAGAAAATCAAACATTCTCAACCCTCAAACCTAAACTACGAAGAACATCAATCCAACACTTACCCGTGAAGGAAAGATAACTTCAATCAGTTGAAGAGGAAAATACTGAAAACAAGGGGTCTACATTCCACAAAGGATTGTAGGAAGGTTCAAGATCGAACCAAGTCTTAAGCTTTTGGAGGGCTTCGTGATCAAATCCAAAGAGCTTGAGCAAGTGAGTCAGTAAAAGCCCAGCTGCCTGTGAAGAAGCGAGTCGTCACGAGAAGCCACCTGAGTGATCAAGGCGTCTCAGATCGAGTCCCAAAGGATCAAGTCATTTGTGTGATCAAGACTTGTATCCGGATCCATTACCACTTTGTAAACCGATCATTACCTAGTGGATTCCTCCGGGAGTTGGAGAAGAGAGGAGTAGAAGAATTACCCCATCTTCGAACCTCTATAAAAATTTTACATCGTGTCATTTACATTTCAAAGATTTTAATTCCTGCATTTTTAATCGCTTATATCTCACGATAAATTTGCTATCCACTTGATAATTTATAAGTACTAAACCAAGCACTAAACTCTTGCTTAATCAAACTTAAGGGTGTTAAGTCTTCCGCTGAAAAACAAAACCACAATCGAGTTAATTTAGAGCCAACAATTTGAGTTATTCCATCAACGGCTTCGTTGAGTCCGTTGAGAGATTAACTCTCTTGAGTGACTAAATTGATTGTCCATCAAGGACACAAATTGTATGTAGTATCAACTCGAATATTTAAAAAGGACTAAATCGAAAATTTGGTAAGGTTTATTCAACCCCCTTCTAAACCTTACACTTACACCCCTTGGGACCTACAAGTGGTATCGGAGCGGTTGGTTCATTGAACCCTCCGCACCGGTTCTTGAACTAGATCTCCAAACTTTTCAAAGTCGCTTTAGTACTTAAACTTTCGAAACTCTTTTTATCATTAAAAGTTATTATAATGGAAGCAAATTTGACACGCATCCCTATGTTCACTATTGAAGAATTTGATGATTGGAAAATTCGTATGCAGTGCTCATCTATCAAAGATTACATGATGAGATGTGGATAGTGATAGAAGATGGGCCTCCGCAAATCTTAAAGGTGAACACGGTTATACGAAGAGTTGCACCGAAGGAGAAGAAGATGTTGCCCTGCACTACCATCATGGTTGAAAACCAAGAACCGAGTGGACAAATGATGATGAAAAAGATACAACCTGGACAATGTAGCCAAGGACATCCTTTACAAAACCTCGACAAAGCCATGTTCAATAAAGTCAAATCATGCAAAATGGCTAAAGAAATGGGACAAAGCCGACATTGATTTGTGAAGGCTCGGAGCAAATCAAAGAAAACAAATTATCGGTGGATGTACGTAAATTTGAGAACTTCAAAATGATCTCGGGAGAAAACCGGATCAACTGGATGCTCGGTTCACGTAAATCACAAATGAGTTGTTCCGCACTTGGAAAGGAATATACACGAAGGAAATGTGTATGAAGATCCTAAAAAGTCTTCGGTGAATGGGAAATGAAGGTCATGGCACCGAGACATTCCATGGACCTATCAAAGACATCCAACCATGAATTATTCTCGGACCTCAAAGCCTACGAGTTTGAGCCGAGAAGAAAAAGACCAGAAGAGACAGCGTGATAGCATCCAAAACAACCGCTTCTAATTGTTAAAGATGTGAAGAGAGCCGAGGTCAAAGAAGTCATTGACCCGTAAGAAATAACCCCGATGGTTAAAAGATTCAACAAGTTCTTTAATAAGAACTACAAGAGAGGAAAGGGTGAATCTTCCGGAAGACACTGACCCCTCCAAATCAAGGGAAGATAGGCCAACCAAGAGAACAGATCATCAAAAAGTTGAGTATCAAAGGCTGACAATCCAAGAATGGAAAGAGAGCGATCAAAAGGTTGAATATCTATTTGAATCAGAGACAACCAGGTCACTATGCCATTGATCGTCCATATCCGTAGTCAACAAATACGGGGATGAAGAAGAAAGGAAGGTCTTGAGAGAAGAAAGAAGACAAGAAAGGAAAAAGGCAATGATGGCCGCAGGATAATCGAAAAAACCAAGTCAAGAGAGATAGCCGATTCGAGAGAGCGTGAAGCCGACTACTCAAGTGACTCGAAGAAGAAGCCCTGATCCGCTTGATGGCCAAAGAACAAGATCTACTCCGACCAAGAAGATGAGGTACAATCTAACTCATCAAACTCATACACTAGTGATAGTGATCGTGACACACACACTTCATCACCCACTCCGATCTTTATGATTCATTAGGCAAAATGATGAAAGATTTTGAACACATTAAATCCTCACACACACTATTGAATGAGGAAAACAAATTGACTACTAAGAATCAAAACTCAAAGCCGACTAAGGAGCCGAGTACTCTAAATCAAATAGTTTGTTGAGAATGAAAGTTTAAAGGTCGAAAAACGCTAAATTAATAAAGCAGAGATTGTCGCTTATAGAAAAGAGGGAGAATGACCTCAAGAATGTTATTGCCTCATTCACTAAGGAATCTAAATCATTGGATGATCTTATTATGAGTCAAAGAGAATGTGGAGACAAGACAGCTTATGATTTAATTCCTCTCGTGCTATGTCAAACCTCAAAAGTAATTTTGGAAAAAGGATCTTCAAGTCATGAAGAGTCCGAAAAATCCAAAACTCTAAATGTTGCACACACATTCACTCCAAAGCACAATAACAAGCAAACGGCCTTGGTTACAAAGGAAAAGGAAAATAAATTGAGTGTCTTTGAAAGGGCGGTGAGAAGAGATTCACCGAGTCCTCAAAGAAACTCCTACCGTAAAATACTCAGAAAGAAGAAGCGAGCTACCAAAAATCCCTTAAAATCCATAAAAGAAATACATATGATGGGAATGGTAGAAAATATCCAAGCCAAGCTGATTGGAATAATGTGAACTATCAAAGATAGACTTATGGAATATAAGCCCAAATGGCAAAGGCCAAGAACTCAAGAAAGGCCATTCCAAAAGAATAAGAGCTTTCATCAAAGACACCTATGCACCTAGGCATCACACTCAAAGACACCACAACTACCCAAGAAAGGCAATTGCTAAAACACATATGCAGCATACTGACAAAAGAGACAATTGTATGAACCTAGAATTCCCAAGCAATTTGCCAGGATTAATTATGATTATGGCATCGATAGATGGCAACCCCAGAGTCAAATCATTTGGCTATAAGTTGGTTGGATCATCTTACAATTTAACCCCTCGGGACCGAGACAAGTATGGGTACCTAAAACTTAATTTCCTTGATTGCGAGTTCATGCGAACAGTTGAGTGCCGGAACCTGGTACATGGGTGTTTCCGCATACATGACAGAAACAAGAAAAATCTGTCAAAATTCAAGGAAGTAAAAGGAGCAAAAGTGATATTTGGAGGAAATGAAGCTCCTGGTGAAATAAGAGGCATTGGAACCATCAAGAGGAATGAATTAGAAATCACAGATGTTGCATATGTTGAAGGACTCAACTTTAACTGCTAAGCATCGATCACCGTGACAAGGGTTACAATGTTGGATTCAACATGGGTGTATGCCAAATCAAGGATATTGAATCAAATGAAGTTGTGTTGCAAGGATGTAGAGAAGAATATGTATGTCGTGGATTGGTCAATCGCAACACCCAAAGACTCCTACTAGCAAAGAGCGCCTTGTGAATCAAGTTGGTGTGGCACAAAAAGCCGAGTCACCCGAATTTCAAAACAATTAACAAGGGCAAGAAGTCATCTTGTGGAAGGACTACCGACTCAAAGAGATACAAAAAGGAGAGTATATGTGACGCATGTCGAAGGAAAACAAATCAAGTCGTCATTCAAAGAAAAGACATGCCCATCCTCAACAAGAATATTGCATCGCTTCATATGGATCTATTTGGCCCAAATGGAACCAAACAAAGATAAGTGGAAAGAAATACACCTTGGTGGTAGTAGATGACTACTCAAGATATACATGGACAATATTCATGTGTAAGAAGAAAGAAACTCTACAAAAACTACCACGGTGATGAAGAGGATTCAAAACGAGAAGAGTCAAACCATTATCAAAATAAGATTGATTGCAGTGGAACCGAATTTGTCAATGGAATAATAACTCAAAGATTGTGTTGAAAATGGTATTGGTCATGAACTATCACAGCAAGAACTCCACACAGAATGGAGTTGTAGAAAGAAGGAATAGAACCCTCAAAGAAGAAAAGGACCATGTTAGCAAAAGCAGGTTACCAAAAAGATTTTGGTGAAGCAATCAACACACTTGCTACACCCAAAAGGATGTATGATAAATAGACGGTGACAAAGACTCCCTATGAGATCCTGGATGGAAGAAAACCAAATGTTGCATATTTGAGAATATTTGGATGTAAATGCTTCATCCACAACAATGGCAAAGACAACCTAAAGGCTTTTGATGCTAAAGTGATGAAGGTATCTTCTTAGAATACTCGGTGAAAGCAAGGCCTACAGGATACTCAACAAAAGAACTATGGTTACGGAAGAATCCATTCATGCAAAGATTCGATGAGCCAAATGTAAATGGAGAAGACATTGAAGAGTCGGTGATAAATGAATCATCCAACCATACGAGAAGAGTCCCTATCTTTCAAGCCGAAGCCGGAATCATCAATTGAGAAGAAGATGAGATTGCTTGAATCTCAAAAAAAACTGGAGAATTTGCGGCTAAGTGATTACGAGAGAGCGACTACAAAGAACACTGCAAGTCAAGTCGAATCCAAACTAACTTACTCCAACTCGATGTAAGATGGTGAGAAATCATCCACGTAACTTGTCATTGGAGATATAAGAGAAGGTGTCAAAACAAGATCGAGAACTCAACAAGAAGCCATGTTCACATGCTTCATCTCACAAATAAGCCGAAAGACGTGTCACAAGCCTTGGACGACACACACCGGATTCAAGCTATGCAAGAAGAGTCAATCAGTTTGAGAGAAATAAAGTATGGGAATTAGTGCAAAGACCCATACATCAAAATGTTATTGGAACCAAATGGGTGTTGTAAATAAGATGAACGAGGAAGGTTTACGTGGGTAAGAAACAAAGCAAGATTAGTAGCCAAAGGATATTGCCAAGAAGAAGGGATAGATTTTGATGAAACATTTGCCCTCGTAGCAAGATTGGAAGCTATAAGGATGTTTCTTGCCTATGCATGCACTCACATGAATTTCATTGTATATCGAGATGGATGTAGAAAGTGCATTCCTAAATGGTTTATTGGAAGAAGAAGTGTATGTTGAACAACCTCCAGGATTTGAGCAGAAGACTCTTGGAGACAAGGTATACAAACTCAAGAAAGCTCTATATGGATTGAAACAGCACCCGAGCATGGTATGATACCTGTCACAATTCCTAATCGAAAATGGATTCACAAAAGGAAAAGTAGATAGAACACTTTTTAATTCAAGACAAAAAGAGTATCTTCGCTTGTTCAAATATATGTGGATGACATCATTTTTGGATCCACAAACAAAGAGTCTGTGTGAAAAGTTTTCAAACCTCATGCAAAGTAAATTTGAAATGAGCATGATGGGAGAGTCGACATTCTTCCTTGACTTCAAGTGAAACAGTGAAGGATGGAACCTTCATAAGTCAAACAAAATACACAGAGAGATTTAATGAAGAAGTTTGGTATGGAGGAGAAGTCTTCGTAAAAATACCAATGAACACATCATCAAAATGGACATGGATGCAGATGGCAAGCTCAGTAGATCAAACAAGATACTGAGCACTAATTGGATCATTGCTCTATCTCACAAAGAAGGTGCCGGACATCACCTTTCTTTGTAGGTGTATGTGCAAGATTTCAATCTGCTCCAAAAGAGAGCCATATGACTGACTAAGAGAATATTGAGATACTTGAAAGGAAGCAAGAAGTAGGCCTATGGTATCCAAAGGAAGGTGGATTCAAGCTAATTGGCTATTGATTCCCGACTATCTTTGGATGTAGAGTGGACAGGAAGAGCACTTCAGGCACATGTCAAATGCTAGAAACAGTCGATTTCTGGTTTAGCAAGAATCAAAATCCAATAGCCACCTCTACTGAGTGAGCGAGAATACATAGCTCAAGGCAAAATTGTTTGTGCCCAAGTCCTATGGATGAGACAAAGAATGAGAGACTATGAAGTTGAGGAAAAAGAAATTCCAATCATGTGTGATAACACAAGTGCAATTGCAATCACTCAAAATCTTGTGTTGCATTCAAGAACAAAGCACATTGATGTCGATATCACTTCATAAGAGATCATGTTGAAAAGAAGGACATCATTCGGAATATATCTCAACCGATAAACAATTAGCCGACATATTCACAAAACCATTATGTGAGTCAAGATTTGAAGAACTCAAACATGAGTTGGGGTTAATTGAACGAAATGACACACATGGAAGAATCAAAGAAAAGAAATGGAACAAGAAAAGGAGGTGAAAAAGAGTCGAACACGTAAATCACCACAAGAATCACCAGACGGAGACACTTACACCGAGTCACGGTGATAGCCGAGTCACTAAGAGAACTCGTGAGAAGTAGAGTTAAATCGGCTAAGGGATAAGCCGAGTCACTTATGAGCAAAGTGACAAAAACGCAAATCGTTTTGACTAAGCGGGAATGTTTTAAGAAATACGTCAAAGATAATGATGATGTGTACGGACATAAAGCCGCACACCAAGCTTATGATTGGATATAAATGTCGCCGCATTAAATACGAGACATTAAATGCTAAATAGGCGTGCAAAATCCAAGCCGTTGATTTCGATCACATTTCAAAACCACCCGCACGCCCTTTCATAAACCATATTTAAACCATTTTCGCCCGTTTCTCTCTCACACTTCTAAAACTGTTCATTTCTTTCTCTCAAAAGCAAAGGCAAAAATTCTCTCGAAACCCTATCTATCTTCAAATCAATTTCTCGAGTGTTTCTTCTATATAATCCTGAAATATGGCACCAACTTATGACTTTACCAAGTTAGGAAAGCAAATCCACACCGGCTCTACGGTGGATTTCGACAAGGATGGTGAAAGGGGTCCGACGACACCTAGTGAAGAAAATCATGAAAAGTTAGAAACGCCCGCCTCAAACCGTTTCTAACGTTAGAATACCCGGATGACATATGTGGAGGAGGTCGCACAATCTACGTGAATGCCGAGATTCACGATGAAGGAATAAAGTCATCTGCTCACTTAAAGCGGTGACTATCTCTCGCAAGATTTGGCGAACATTGCTCACTACCCAGAGAGGAGCATCGTCGAGATTAACGGTTGATGTAAACCTGGCCGATGCTTGGAAAGAAATAGCAAGCCCGACTTTCTTGATAAAATAGTGTATACAAAGAAACAAGAGATCAGCTTTGAAGGAGGATTATCACAAGTTGTTGGACATAGTTGCCAAATGTATCGACATCAATTTGGCAGACTTTGACCAATCACAAAGGCAAAGCTGATTGAATGGCTGCAATCATCGCAGAAAAAGAAGATAAACCGGGCTGAGTTTGTTACAGCAGATCGCCGTAACGTGGGGAACAAATCCTTCAAGGAAGATGGCTCATTTGGAGGATCCTAGGATATGGCCTAGTGATTGGCCACTAATGGAGGTGAAAGGAGTCCCTCTTAGACATGGGAAAGCATTCCATGTTAACAAGAGGATGTTCAGAGCAAATCTATCCGGCGCACAGAAGAGAGCTTACGCCAAGAGAGTTTATTTTAGTGAGGGGAATCGGTGACCAAGATACTGCTTTCCTCCCCACCTAAGAAGAAGAAAGCCGCCGCCCGCAACAAGTGCTAAGAAGATCACGCTGCCCGCAAAGAAAGAAAACAAACATGCTCCCGCCCGCAGCAGTCAGTCACCCGCCGGCAAAGTGTCTCTGCCCTGCAGCTAGTGGTCGAGAAGGACTCCCAAATACCTTCTCCGATCGTCACAAAAAAGAGGAGAACGAGAAGCCAAGACGGCCGGCTCCTCGGAGAAAAAGACATCGCACGCCCCGCCGCCCAAGACTGAAGAAACCGTCTCGAACCGTAAATCCCTCGGTACAAACTAGAGACGAAGAAGAATTGTCAAGCACTCCGAGCTTGAGAAACCGGCCGAGTCACCACTCACCGAGCAGACACGGAGATCGCTGGAGAAGTAGAGTCTCCGGATGTAATTGATGAAACAAAATACCCAAGTCTCAAGGCGTCAGCAGAGGCAACTCGAAGACACAAACAGAGTTCACACACACGGGCTGAAGCACAAGAAGAACCTCGCTAGAGCGGATAGTGATGTAATGATCCTATCTCCACCTTACCCGGACATCCAAAATCGTCTGCGTGAGTGGAGGAAATGGAAGTTGAGTAAGTCAAGGAACAGTTCAACGGCCCGAGTTCATAGAAGAAGAAGAGGAAGGCTGTTGAGCTTCCTGGGATCGACCATCTGTACTCAAAGACTTGATGAAGACAACGCACGACATCCCGCAGATCTACAAGGACAAGGAGAAAGAAAAGCAAGCGAGAGGAAGCCGAGGCACGTGAGAAGGCAAGCATCCGCCCTATCTCGGCGCACTACGTAACACACACATCCTCTCCTTGATGTCTTCTCCGATGATGATGAGGATCCAGGAGAATCGCCGCTTCTGTAAGAGTTGCAAATGCAGCAAGCATTGCATGAATCGTAATCCTTCACGAGCAAAGATCGATGGAGGGACCAGGAGAGTCCTCCGAACACACCGAAATTGATCCAATGGGAGTGGTTCAACAAATCGCCATCGTTGTTATTCGCTACCACTTCCCACCACTCGGAAGAAGGCAATAAGGACTGGCGATGAAATCGGGATAGTGGGGAACCCAATCGAGCCAACCCCTATTGAAGGTGTGTTACCACCGCCCCAACGGCTGAACAATCAATCGAAAAATGGGAGTTTGGAGACGAGTGACCCCATTCAAGTCACTCGGTGGTGCGCCCGAGGGGAAACTCCCTCCACCGCAGCAAGGTTGGAGGATCGCAGATGACTCCACAACGAATCAAGGAGGTGAAGTAGAGAAAATACAAACACAAGAAGAACAAAGAAGTTGCCATCAACGAAGCTCGCAGGCGATTGAGACTTTTTGAGGTGCCAACCGCTCGAAGGGTTAATGACGCGCGAGGCAATCGAGGCCTGAGATGGAACGGCCCGGGAGTTAACACTGGCGATGAAAGTGCAATCCATGGGGTTGAGACTCAATGGATGCCACCGCAGAAGACCCTAAGACACCGCAGTGACCGCCGAAAGGGAGGACCAAGGCCTCGCTACAAGAGAGACCGCCGGAGGTAATGAAGGCCCACGGGAGGTTGAGACTTCCGGGGTAAGGTAGGTGAAGTAGAGAACATCCCTCCTGTTATCATCGACCCATCCGAGAAGGAGATAAGCGCACTTCATGATTCTCAGATAATCCCGATGTCACCTTTCGGGATCGGGATCGAAGGCGAAGAAGAAGCCGAGTCATCCCCGTGACAGATCCAAAAGACTCGATTGCGGATGTTCCAAGCACGAGCAAGTCGATCCTAAGACTACTCGTCAAACCTTTACTTTTATTGATGAGCCACCAATGGAAATCTCATCATCGTCCCGATGACGCCATCGATAAGGCCGAGGACCAGTCTACTCATTGGAAAAATCACCGAGACCAACGGTGTTGAGACAATGAGGCTCAAAAACCGGGACCACTTCACAACAAAACCCAGGTGAACTGAGTCCACTGCGCAAGCTCCTCAAGTCGCAGCAGGATCGATTCCCAAAAGAACTTCACGCGCACCGCTCATCATCGAACGATCCCGGTTGGCGGTGATGAATCCTTTGTAGAATCTTTTCCTTTTCCCTGGAGATACAGGAACTCCATGAAGAGTCGAGAAAATGAACAAGCACGCTACCACGCACCAACTCCGTTTTTCAATCGTGCACCATTGTTCCCACGACACGATTTTGACGCCGCATGGCCATCACCGGAACGAAGAATCACCAAGTCCGAAGTGTTCAAGGCATTATTCCGAGATTGAACGAATGGAGAGGCATCGTGCCTCTATGGATATGCGATGGACAACAGAGATGCCAATCTCACTTTGCTGCGATTTAAGAGGCATAACCCGGATCGGGAATGGTGGCAACAAAGAAGAAACAATGCGTGTGGAACAAGTGAGATACTTCAGACATTGTTCAACAAGTCACGGTGTGGGAGAGTCGAAAATGCCGATGCAAAACGAAGCCGAGAGAACATATTGAGCACATGCATGAAGCTCACATTGCCGAGGTTAAAGCATTGCGTGAGCAAAACAAAAGTGATCTCTGGCGTTTGGAAGAGACCATGAATACAAAATTGACAGCCTTCTCATGGCCGAGATGAAGCGATTTCAAAGCAGAGTCTAATGCAACTCGATGTCTCGAATTTCGTCCGCATACTCTGCAGCAGACTCGAGACAAAACTCAACTATCGTGAGGCTTGACTTCCCGCTTGCAAGTCTATTTCGGCGTTCCTCTCTCCTTTGATGATGCCAAAAAGGGGGAAGAGGAATACCTAAAAGGCGCAAGGGGGATCTCGAAAAATCACCGAGGAAGTGTTAAAACGAGAAGAAAGGAAAATCACTGTGAGGGGAGAAGGATCAAAAGATATGACCTTGATGATTGCACAAACCCTCCTCCAAAGGGTCTGTCACGGTGACATTATCGCAAACAAACTCCCGTGACTATGCCACTCCAACACTCGTATCTATGGCCGAAAAGAAAAACAATTGAAGCGGGGATGAAGGAAGTGGAAGGAAGAATGGATGCCCGAGTTATGAACATCTTGAAAGAACATGGAGGCATTCCAAAGAGAGCGAGACACTTATGCCATCTCGATGTCGGGGACGAGCCACGATCGTTGATGAATTTAAAACGCTCGAACCGGGGATACTTTGCAAATATGTCTATGGCTCAAGCTTGGGACTTATATCGGGAAAAGGGTCTCACGTTATGTGAAGAAGGCGACAGCAACAGACCACTGGCAAATCACTCTGCGGGTCACTCCGCCGGTCACTCATTTGGAAAGAAGAAGACCCCAAAGACAATACACACCCGAGAGGTAGAGGAAGAAGCAGTGGTGGAGGAAGAAGTTTGCACTCCAGGCCTCCGCCAAGAATATTGAATACGTAGATCCGGGGAAAGAAAGGAGGGATCTATTACCTGGGCTTGACCAAGTGGCAAATTTGCAAGTGGCTAAAACTAATCTTTGAGTATGCAAAAAGAATAGAAGAAGAAAACAAGAGACAAACTCGGCTATGGGAGGAGAGACAGAAAGAATAAGAAGAGATGAAGTCGCCAGGAAGGCATATGAAAAGAAAAAGAAGGCTGATTTACGAGAAAAAGAAGAAGAAGAGAAGAAGATGTCAACAAGATGAAAGAAGGAGACATCGAAGAAGATGAAGTGTTTCTTTGTCCAACCCTTGTATTTTATTATGTAAATACATACAATGTAAGTCTTCTACGTAATAAAGCTATAAATTCTTTATTTTTTCGTGTAGGCAAATATGAACTCGATACACATATGTGATTGTGTAAAAAGTACAAGAATGATATGATCAATAAAAAGATTGATTCTCGCGATACATTCTATGTCAATACACTATCTCAGTATGTATCTTTGTTATTTGCATTTTTGAATGGTTTAAGTTTTGGCATCATCAAAAAGGGGAAATTGTTAGGAATTTTATTGTTTAGATTTTGATGAATGCCATGTAAAACTTAGAATAGAAAGTTGGCACCCCAATTCTTTGTAAAATGCATTGTAACAATTAGAGTAGGCAAGCCGAAGTTAAGTCGCCTACGCCATAACATGCAAGAAGACAATCAAGACTGGAAGGAAGAAGACTCTGCTTGTGAGACAGTGAGTATGGCAAAGAAAGTAGACGGGAACTCTATCAAGAAGCGGTGAGATACGACTAAGTGGAGTATCATCAAGTCAACTCGAGAAAAGCCAAGTCTCAAGTTGAAGTGACAAGAGTCATCCAATGATTGGAAGTCGACTCTAAGTCACCTGGGAAAGCAAAGAAATGCGATCAAGTCGAGATAATCGTAAAAGATCCGTTGTACGTAAATCAAGAGATTTACTTAAACAAGTAATATCTCCATACCACCTTTCGGAGTGCTCGAGTCCCGAAGCGTGCAAATGGAATGAACCAATGGGAAGCACTACACCGTGTCGAACTCGAAAAGGTGAAAGAACAATTCATACGAGGAAATGACAATTCCAAGGATCGCAACAAGACAAGCCAACGATCGCAAGTGACTTTAAAAATTAGCCTATCTCTTCAACGGGCAAATTTTTGAAAGATCACTATAAAAGGCCGAGGAGTTTAATTGAGAAACAGAGAGACAAGTGACACAAGAGATAGACTAACGAACCAAAGACGTTCAAGCAATTATTAGAAAATCAAACATTCTCAACCCTCAAGCCTAAACTACGAAGAACATCAATCCAACACTTACCCGTGAAGGAAAGATAACTTCAATCAGTTGAAGAGGAAAAATCGAAAACAAGGGGTCTACATTCCACAAAGGATTGTAGGAAGGTTCAAGATCGAACCAAGTCTTAAGCTTTTGGAGGGCTTCGTGATCAAATCCAAAGAGCTTGAGCAAGTGAGCTGAGGAGCGCAATTGCCCCGTGAAGAAGTTCGAGTCGCACGAGAACCGGTGAGTGATCAAGGCGTCTCAGGCCTGCATCGAGTCCCAAAGGATCAAGTCGTTTGTGTGATCAAGACTTGTATCCGGACTGTTACCACTTTGTAAATGATCATTACCTAGTGGATTCCTCCGGGAGTTGGAGAAGAGAGGAGTAGAAGAATTACCCCATCTTGAACCTCTATAAAAATTTTCTTTGTGTCATTTACATTTCAAAGATTTTAATTCGCATTTTTAATCGCTTATATCTCACGATAAATTTGCTATCCACTTGATAATTTATAAGTACTAAACCAAGCACTAAACTCGCTTAATCAAACTTAAGGGTGTTAAGTCTTCCCAAAAACAAAACCACGGGAGTTAATTTAGAGCCAACAAATGAGTTATTCCATCAACAAATTTCGATTGAGTCTCATTGAGAGATTAACTCTCTTGAGTGACTAAATTGATCATCCATCAAGGACACATTGTGTGTAGTATCAACTCGAATATTTAAAAGGACTAAATCGAAAATTTGGTAAGGTTTATTCAACCCCCTTCTAAACCTTACACTTACACCCCTTGGGACCTACAAACTACCATAGGATGACCAATTCTCGATTGGTTCATTGCTACATATTTTTCAGAGAATCATGTTTTCATCGATCGGGCGACCACTAGCGAAAGAATCGGAGAATCGGCATATGTCAAAACTAAAGAGTGCGAGTGGGAGTGAATTTATTTAAACATATTTTAGTATTTTCCTATGATTCTTTAAGTATTCTTAAAATTGGTTTCATGTATACCCTGTTATTCTTTGAAATATGACATGATAGCGAATTTGGACATGATATGCGTAGAATGAATATTAATTAAACTTTAGAGCTCTTTTTTGGTGTGTGGGAAAATGCACAAAGAATCAAAATTACTTTTGAGTAATTAGGTCGAACTTAACTTTGTTATACTATACCATATCATTCACGGAAAAGAAATGGTCAAGTCCATTTACTTTACAAAGTTTATCAGAGGCAAACATGGATTAGAATAATTAGATTTACAGGTATTTTGGAGACTCTATGTGGCATAGTATAATATTTATTCTTGGCTTGAGTGATTAGACTCAATCATCTTGCTCTATTCCATTTAGAGTTCATTTCATGTATGCAGATGTTTTGTGGAATATCTCAACTTAAGCCTTTTGTTTCGAAAAATGTTTTGTATTAACTCGCTTGTTGTTTAAGTAGAATTTTTTTTTGTCATGGTTTTTTGAATCCATTGTGTTCAATGAACATGTCAATTACTATTATTATTTTATATTATTATTAAGTTGTGTTTGGAAATTGGAGGTGGACTTATGATGGTTGGTAAATGGATTTTGGTTTCGCTTTTCGATTGGATTTTATTGGGGGCCCTATTAGGCATCTTTGGGCCGATGTGACTATACCTTCATCAAATTTGGCACAAAAAGTGTATATTGACCGATAATGCTCAAGGTGGAGTTACACACCATATATCCGATTCGCAACAACCCGCTTTACGTTTTTTTGAAAAAGGAAGCAACTTGATTAGAGCAAATGCTTCGATACTAAAAGAGACGGGCAAAACCGAATATTATTGACCTAAATAATGTTTATGATGGTTCTCAAGATCGCATGGAGCATCCGCAGATAATGTTTAGGATTGAATTGTGTTTGGCAAAAATGGGTTGTATATAGCTAAGGTAGCTTTCATTTCTTTGGATTTATGTGCTTTAGAATTATGACGGGTTTTGACTCGTGAGTCCGTGATCCCGTATTTTCTCGCTTTCAACTAGTACCACTTGAATTATGAATTTATAGTTGTTTTATCGAAAGGAAACTTCGCTACTAGTATTTTTTGTTGGATTTTGTCTATTGGTGACTTTAGTATTAATGGATTTCATGTTTAATTGGTAATGAACTTATAATGGTTGTTAGAATTGGAGTTTATAATGAATTTTGTTTATTTATATGGATTTTTTGTAGATTTGGACCGGTGTTTTTTGATGAAATGACACCGATTTTAAACTTGTGTTTTGATACGGTGTCAAATACATAAAATTTTAATATTTTATATCTACGACACCGGTTTAAAACCGGTGTCTTACCACCTGCCCCAACGGCTGAATACTCTTTCATAGAATCATTTCCTTCTCCGAGAGTACCGACCTCCTCCCGAAGAATCGACAAAGATCGCGAGCGCCTTCCGCACTTGATCCTGTCATTCCATCAGACACCATTGTTCCAGCTAACTATGACTTTGACTCTGCTTGGCCGTCAGCTGAAACAAATGAAGCAGCTGAAGTTCGGGAGGTGTTCAAAGCCCTATTTGCCGAGATTGAATGGATGGAGAGGCAGGCCTCGGCCTCGGACATGAGGTCGATAACGGGGATGCCAACCTCACTTCGATTTGAGAGGCATCATAGTCGGGGATCCAGTGAGTGGTGGCAACAAAGAACAATCAATGCGTGTGGAACAAGCTCGATATTTGAATATTGTTCAACAAGTTGTTGGTCCAGCGAAATGAGAATGCCGATGCAAAGACAAAATTGCAAGAGCACATTGAACAAATGCATGAATCTCATACTACGAGAGATAAAACCGCTATGTGAACATACGAGCTCTCGCGTGTGGAAGAGAATATAGATCGAAAATTCGCCTCCTCATGGCCGAGATGAAGTTGGTAGAAATTTGAATCCAATGCCACTCGCTACGAGTTTCGTGCGGCTTACTCTCGCTTGAAGAGATTGCAGAACTCGACTATCGCCAGACTCGACTTCTTGCTTACTAGCTTGTTTTTCGTGGGTTCTCTCTCCTTTGATGATGCCAAAAAGGGGGAAGAGGAATACCTAAAGGCGCCGAAGGGATCCAAGTCGGAGAAGGAGGAAGAATCTGTGAAGGGAAAGACAGTGAGGCAAGAATAAGAGAGAAGAAAGGAAGTCTGTTGAGGGGAAGGCTCGAAAGATGTGACCTTGATGATTGCAAAACCCCCAACAAGGTCTTGTCACAATTGATATTATCAAAGAAACTCGATGACTCGCCACTCCAACACTCTGTTGTACCAATGGTCAAAAGAGAAAGAGAAAACGAGTTGAAGCGAGGGGATGGAGAAGTGGAAGGAAGAATGAATGCTCGAGTTATGGATATTTCAAACAACATGGAGGCATTCCAATAGACAGAGACACCTATGCCATTTCGTATGCCTGAATCGAGCCAAGATCTCGTTGATGAATTTAAGACGCCGCATCTCGAAGGTTTCTTCGCAAACATGTCCATGGCTCAAGCCTCGGATTTTATCTTGGGAAAAAGGTCTCACACTATGTGAAGAAGCTAACAGCAAAGAAACCACCGGCAATACTCGCTAGTCACTCACTGGGAAAAAGAAGGCCCCAAGACAATACACGCCGAGGCGGAGGAAGAAGCGATGGTGGAGGAAGAGGTTTGGACCTAGAACTCGCCCAAAAACATTGAGTACATAGATCCGGCAAGAAAGAGGAGGGATCTATTGGGCTTGATTTGACGAAGTAGCCAATCGCAAGTAGCTAAGAACAATGCCGAGTATGTGAAGAGGATTGAAGAAGAAAGTAAAAGACAAACTCAGCTATGGGAGGAAAGACAAGAAAGACTAAGAAGAGATGAAGTCGCCGGAAGGCGTATGAGAAAAAGAAGGCGGTGAAGATGAGAAGAAAAGGAAAAGGTCGAGAAGATGACAGAAGAAGATAAAAGAAGGAAGCGAGTGAAGGAGATGAAGTGTTCTTTGTCCACCCTTCATGTATTTTACTATGTAAATACACTTTATGTAAGTCTTCCGTACATTGAATAAAATTATGCAATTTCAGACGTGAGTAGATATAGAACAACATGGTTAGTCTAAGCCCGTTTAAGCTCGATACAATTTTTTGGACTTAAGCTCCCGATACACTCAGAAACAAACTATGTAAAGAACAAGGATGTTATGATCAATAAAAGATCGATTCTAAACATACATTCTGGGTTCTACATTTGTCTCGTATGTATCTTTCTTTGTTAAATAATTGTATGGATGTTTTAAGTTTTGGCATCATCAAAAAGAGGGAAATTGTTGGGAAATTATTTTGTAGATTTTGATGAATGCCATGCAAAACTTAGAATAGAATGTTGGCACCCCATTTTTCTTGTAAACCGCATTGTAATAGATAAATGGGTCGAAATTGAGTTAAGTCGATTATGCCTAAGCATGCAAGAAGACAATTGGAGACTGGAAGGAAAAAACTCACGCAAAGCAATTTGAGTATGGCAAAAGAAGAGAAGACGGGGAACTCGATCAAGATGCGGTTGAGATGCAACAGTAAAGTATCGTCAAGTCAACTCAAGACATGACCAAGTCTCAAGGTTGAAGTCACGAAAGAGTCATCAAATGATTGGAAGTCGACTCAAGTCACCTGGGGATGTTAAGAAAATACATCAAGTCAAGACAATCGAAGAGATCCGTTGCACAAGAATCAAGAGAATTACTTAAACAAGTAATACCTCCATACTACCTTTCTTCAAGTGCTCAGTTCCAGAAGCGTGCAAAAGGAATAAACCAATGGGAAGCTCTGCACCATGTTAGAACTCTGAAAAGCTGAAGAATAATTCATACGAGGAAGTGGAAATTTCAAGGACTGCAACAAGACAAGCCAACAACCACAAGTGACTTCCAAAAAATAAGCCTATCTCTTCAACGGGCAGATTTTTGAAAGATCACTATAAAAGGCTGAGGAATAACTCTGAGAGAAGGTTACCTGAACCACGAACATTCGAGCAAATATTTGAACTATAACCTAAAACATTCTCAAGTCATTCAAGATCAATCCTCAAGCCTACATTACGAAGGAAATCAATCCAACACTCACCTGTGAAGGAAATATAACTTCAATCAGTTGAAGAGGAAGCTTTTGAAGAATCAAGGGGTCTACATTCCACGGAAGATTGTAGAAAAGTTCAAGGTCGAACCAGTCTCAAGTTATTGGAGGGCTTCGTGATCAAATCCAAGAAGCGTGAGCAAGTGGTGTAGTAGCAAAGCGATTTGCCCTGTGAAGAAGCGAGTCAGTCGAGAAGCGGTGAGTGACCAAGGCATCTCCGTGATCGAGTCCCAAAGGATCAAGTCATTTGTGTGATCAAGACTTGTATCCGGGATCGTTAACCACTCTGTATATTGATCAATACTTAGTAGATTCCTCCAGGAGTTGGAGAAGAGATGAGTAGAATAATTACCCCATCTTCGAACCTCTATAAAAACTTATTGTGTCATTTACAATTCAAGACTTTAAATTCATCTGATTCATGTTATATCTGCCGATAAATTTGCTATCTAATTGATAATCAATTGTGTGCTAAAACCAAGTATTAAAACAAACTTAACCAAATTCAAGGGTGTTAAGTCTTCCGCTGAAAACAAATCACAGTCGAGTTAAGTCTTTAGTCAAAACAGCTGAATTACTCTATCAACAGCTCAGTCGAGTCTATTGAGTGACTAACTCTGTTGATTAACTAACTTAGCTGTCCATCAAGGACACAACTGTGAAGTATTAACTCTAAATACTTAAAAGGACTAATTTGAAAAGTTGGTAAGGTTTATTCAACCCCCCCTCTAAACCTTACACTCACACCCCTTGGGACCTACAAACACATTATTCACATCAACTTGATGAATGTGCCAACCCCGAGTGACTGCCAAACTGAAACCAATCTGAATGGTAAGTGGCTTTACAACCAGACTAAAAGTATAAAAATAATCTACCCACGCATGTTGTTCAAAACCCGGAGCAACCAAATGAGCTTTCAACCATTCCACTATTCCATTAGATTTATGTTTGACCATAAATATCAACTTATTGCTGATTGGGTGAATATGATCAAATGGTGGTACCAAGTCCCAAGTGTGATTTCTAACTAGAGCATTGTACTCTTTATCCATAGTTAGCTTCCAATGGGGTAAGGATAGAGCTTCAGTGGCAGAAGATGGTTCAGATATAGAAAGGGAGGATGTGACAGAGTAAAGTTTGGGTTTGACAATGCCATTTTTGGCTCGAGTAAGCATTTGATGAGTGTTAATTGGTGCAATAGGTGGAGTGGCAGACACAGGGGAATCACCTGTGGGACTATGAACATTTGGAGCAGGAGGAGACCTGAGAGATCTGAGAGGAGGAGACTCTATGGACTAAGAAAGCTGAGAATGATGACTGGGAGATGATGGAATGATGAGCTGGGGAGGTGGAGGAAAAGTAGGGAATGGAACAATAGTAGAATTAGCAAGAATAGGTAAAGAAGAGGCAATTTTGGAAGTAGCTGGGGAAGGAGAGGTAGACTGAGATGGAAATAATGAGTGGTAAGGAAACTCTAATTCATTAAATGCCACAGTTATAGCTATGAAAATATTGCCAGTGGGGGAAAGGCATTTATAACCTTTGTGGGAAGGACTATACCCCAGAAAAATGCATTTATGTGACCTAACAGCAGCTTTGAGTCATTGTAAGGGTGAGTAAATGAAAAACAAGCACATCCAAAAGTTCGAAGGAAGTGATAAGGAGGTGGTTTACCCATTATCTTTTGGTATGGAGAGAGATAGTTGAGAGTGGGTGTAGGAAGCATGTTTATGACATACACAGCTGTAGAGAAGGCATCCCACCAAAATTTGGTAGGAAAGTGTGCTTGAGAAAGAAGAGTGAGACCAGTTTTGAATATATGTTGATGTTTCCATTCTGCTAAGCCGTTTTGGGGATGTGTATGTGGACAAGAGTGTCTGAAATGAATGCGAAGAGGTTTAAGAATTTGAGTAAGGTTTCTATATTCCCCACCCCAATAGGATTGAAGAGATTTGATTTTAGAGTTAAACTGTCTTTCAACCATGGCATTGAAATGAATGAATATGGACTAAACCTCAGATTTTTATGCATGGAAAATATCCAAGTAAACCGTGTGAAATCATCCACAAAATGAACATAATATTTATAGCCATCCATAGAAGGAAAAGAGGCAGGTCCCCACACATCAGTATACACAATTTCAAAGGGAGATGTGGTATTATGAATGCTTTGGCTGAAATGTTTTTGATGCATTTTTTCCAACTTGCAAGATTCACAGAAATGATTAGATTGTTTACAAGGAATATGTAAGGATTTAAGCACATGAGCTAGAGTATTATTACATGTATGAGCTAATCTATTGTGCCACAGAGCAAAAGAATTACAGAAGGAATCAGCACAGGAGGAATGTGATGTGTAAATCTGTGGAGAGTAAGGATGACCAGGTTGTGCAGACTGAGAAGACTTGTGTTGAAGGTGTGATAGATCAAGCTGGTACAAGCCATCCTTAAGGACACATCTTAGCAAAATTTGGTGAGTTTTCTGTAAGGCTGCAAATGAGCCGAACCGAGCCGAATAGGAACAGGCTCGAGTTCGGCTCGTTTAGGTTTTGGATCGGTTCGAGTTCGATTCGAGCTTTCCTAATGGAGTTCGAGCTTAGTTCGATTAAAAATTGTGTAGTTCGCGAACAGTTTGAGTTCGGCTCGTAAAAAGCTCATTTAACATATTCGACGAGCTTAGCTCGAGTTCGTCTCGTAAAAGTCTCGTTTCAGCTTAAACGAGCTTAGCTCGAGCTCGGTTCGTTAAAGGCTCATTTAAGCTTAAACAAGTTCGGCTCGTTAAAGGCTTGTTTAAGCTTAAACGAGCTTGGCTCGTTGAAGGCTCGTTTAAATTTTAACGAGCTTAATTCGAGCTCGACTCGTAAAGGTTTGTTATATGGTTAAGCTCGAATTCGAGCTCGTCAAAGCAAACTCAAGCTCGTTAAAGATCGAGTTCGTTAAAGCTTAAAATATATGTTAAATTGTCCTTATTTTTTAATCAAATTTCATATTAAGACTAAATCACTTGTAGCATTAAAAAGTAAAAATCAAAAGCATGAGAGTTAGTAAAAATCTTACATATTACTAAAAAGTTGTTGGAAAATTATTTTTTAGATTTTGATGAATGTCATGTAAAACATAGAATAGAAAGTTGGCACCCCATTTTTATGTTGTAAATTGCATTGTAATAAATAAATTTGGTCGAAATGAGTCAAGCTATGCCCGAACATGCAAGAAGACAACCGGAGACTAAAAGGAAGACTCATTGTGAGCGGTGAGTGTGGCAAAGAAGAAAAGACAGAACTCAATCAAGGTGCGGTGAGATGCGGTGAGTGAAGTATCGATCAAGTCAACTCAAGATAGCCATGTCTCAAGTTGAAGTGACAGAAGAGTCATCCAATGATTGGAAGCTGACTCGAAGTCACCTGGGGAAGTTAAGAAAATGCAGTCAAGTCGAGATAACTAAAAGAGATCCGTTACACAGAAGTCAAGAGAATTACTTAAACAAGTAATACCTCCATCTTGCCTTTCTCGAAGTGCTCGATCCCGAGGAAGCGTGCAAAAGGAATAAACTAATGGGAAGCATCGCTTTTTGTGTCGAACTCGAAAAGTCAAGAATCATTCATACGAGGAAACGTAAATTCCTAAGACTGCAACAAGACAAGACAACGACCACAAGTGTCTTTTGAAAATTAGCCTATCTCTTCAATGGGAAAATTTTCAAAAGAACACTATAAAAGGCTGAGGAATCACTCTGAGAGAAGGTTACCTTGACAACCTGAACCACGAACATTCAAGCTAACATTCGAACTGTAACCAAAAATATTCTCAAGTCATTCAAGATCAATCCTCAAGCCTACATTACGAAGGAAATCAATCCAACACTCACCTGTGAAGGAAAGACAACTTCCATCAGTTGAAGAGGAAACATTTGAAGAATCAAGGGGTCTACATTCCACGGAAGACTGTAGGAAGGTTCAAGGTCGAACCAGTCTCAAGTTTTTGGAGGGCTTCGTGATCAAATCCAAGGAGCTTGAGCAAGTAGTTTGTAGTAGCAAGGTTGCCTGTGAAGAAAAGCCGAGTCGCACGAGAAGCTTTGTGTGACCAATGCATCTCGGACCGAGTCCCAAAGGATCAAGTCGGTTGTGTGATCAAGACTTGTATCGGATTGTTAACCACTATGTATATTGATCAATACTTAGTGGATTCCTCCAGATTTGGAGAAGAGAGGAGTAGAAGAATTACCCCATCTTGAACCTCTATAAAAACTTATCGTGTCATTTACATTTCAAAGACTTTAAATTCTCGCATCTTCTTGTTATATCCACGATAAATGTGCTATCCAACTGATAATTAACTAAGTGCTAAAACCAAGTATTAAAACAAACTTAACCAAATTCAAGGGTGTTAAGTCTTCCGCTGAAGACATATCACAGACGATTTAAGTCTTTAGTCAAAACAGCTGAAAGTTACTCTATCAATAGCTCGGGCCGAGTCGATTGAGTGACTAACTCTATTTGATTAACTAACTTTTGTCCATCAAGGACTCAGCTGTGAAATATTAACTCTGAACATTTTAAAAAAAAGTACTAAATCGAAAAGTTGGTAATGTTTATTCAACCCCGCCCTTCTAAACCTTACACTCACACCCCTTCGGACCTACAAGTGGTATCAGAGCGGTTGTTTCATTGAGCCTTCCGCACTGGTTACTGAACTAGATCTCCAAATTTTTCAAAGTCTGTTTTAGTACTTGATCTTTACAAACTCTTTTATTCAGCAAAGTTATTGTCATGGAAGGAAATTTGACACGCATCCCTATGTTCACAATTGAAGAATTTGATGATTTGAAAATTCGTATGCAGGCTCATCTATCAGCATTACACGATGAAATGTGTATAGTAATAGAAGATGGGCCACTGCAAATCTTAAAAGTAAACACAGCTGCCAGGAGAGCTGCTGCAGCTGAAAGAGAAGAAGATGTTGCTCCCAGACCAGCGATGGTTGAAAAACCAAGAGCTGAATGGACAAATGATGACAAGAAAAGATATAACTTGGACAATGTGGCCAAGGACATTCTTTACAAAACTTTGGACAAAGCCATGTTCAACAAAGTCAAATTATGCAAAACAACAAAAGAAATCTGGGACAAGCTAACCTTGATTTGCGAAGGCTCAGAGCAAATCAAAGAAAATAAATTATCTGTTGGTGTACAAAGATTTGAAAACTTTAAGATGCTTGCAGGAGAAAGAATATATACAGAAGGAAATGTGTATGAAGATTCTAAGAAGTCTCCCAACTGAGTGGGATATGAAAGTCATGGCCATGAGACACTCCATGGACCTATCAAAGACATCTAACCATGAACTATTCTCAGATCTCAAAGCCTCCGAATTTGAGCTGAGAAGAAAAGACCAAGAGGAAACAGTTGTGCCCAAAACAGTTGCTCTAATTGTTAAGGATGGCAAGAGAGTTGAGGTCAAAGAAGTCATTGACCAAGAGGAGATTGCCCTGATGGTTAAAAGGTTCAACAAGTTCTTCAATAAGAACTACAAAAGAAGCAAAGGTGAATCCTCCAGAAGACACTCAGCTCCCTCCAAGTCAAGGGAAGAAAGACCACCCAAGAGAGCAGAGCATCAAAAAGTTGAATATCAAAGAGCTGACAATCGAAGGATGGAAAGAAGCGATCAAAAAGTTGAAAATCTATGCTAGAAGCTGAGCAACCCGGTCACTATGCCATTGAATGCCCATATCATGTAGTCAACAAATACATGAATGAAGAGGAAAGAAAAGTCTTGAGAAAGAAGAAAGAGGAAAAAGAAGAAAGGCAATGTTGGTTTGCATAGGCGATATCTGATTAAGTCAAAAGACACAAAGACTCGGAGAAGTAGTCAAGCCGACTACTCGGGTGACTCTGAAGAAGAAGCCTTGATCTGTCTAATAGCTAAAGAGCAAAACCAACCTGACCAAGAAGATGAGGTACACTCTAACTCATCACACTCAGATGCTAGTGATAGTGATTTTAACACACACTTCATCACCCACTGATCTTTATGATTCATTAGGCAAAATGATGAAAGATTTTGAACACATTAAATCATCACACACACTATTAAATGAGGAAAAACTTGACTACTCAAGAGCCAAAACTCACGGTGACTAAGGAGCCGAGTACTCTAAGTCAAATAATTTGGATGAGAATAAAAGTCTAAAAAGGTGAAAATGCTAAGTTAATAGCAGAGATAGCTGCTATAGAAAAGAGGGAGAACGACCTCAAAAATGTGATTGCCTCATTCACTAAGGCATCTAAATCATTGGATGACCTTATTATGAGTCAAAGAGAATGTGGAGACAAGACATGCTTAGGATTTAACTCCTCTGTGCTATGTCAAGCTCCAAAAGTGATTTTGGAAAAAGGATCTTCAAGTAATGAAGTATCTCTAAAATCCAAAACTCTAAATGGTGCACACATATTTATTACAAAGTACAATCACAAGCAAACTGGCCTTGGTTATAAAGGAAAAGGAAAACAGCCAGTTGAGTATGCTCAGAGGACAGCTGAGAAGAAATCCAGTTGAGTTCCTCAGCAAACTCCAAATAGGAAATACTCTGTAAAGAAGAAACAGAGCTACCAAAAGCCCCAGAAATTCTATAAAAGAAACACATATGATGGGAAAGGTAGAAAGTACCCAAGCCAAGCTGATTGGAATAATGTGAACTATCAGCAAAGATCTATGGAATACAAGGCAAAAGAGCTTTCATCAGCACACATATGAACCTAGGCACTACACTCAGAGATATCACAACTACCCAAAGAAGGCAACTGCTAAAACACATACACATGCATACAGACAAAAGAGACAGTTGTATGAACCTAGAATCCCCAAGCAATTTGCCAAAATTAATTATGATTATGGCACTGATAGATGGCAACCCCTTAGAGTCAAATCATTTGGCTATAGGCTGGTTGGATCATCTTACAATACTAACCCCTCAGGACCCAAGCAAGTATGGGTACCTAAAACCTAATTTCCTTGATTGCAGGTTCAAGGAGCGTGAGTGCCAAGGAACCTGGTACATGGACAGTGCATTTATTCCGGACACAGAAACAAGAAAAATCTATCAAAATTCAAGGATGTTAGAGGTGCAAAAGTCATATTTGGAGGAAATGAAGCTCGGGAGAAATAAGAGGCATTGGATCCATCAAGAAAAATGGATTAGAAATTACAGATGTTGCATATGTTGAAGGCCTCAATTTCAACTTGCTAAGCATAAGTCAACTCGTGACAAAGGCTACAATGTTGGATTCAATATGGGTGTATGCCAAATCAAGGATCTTGAAACAAATGAAATAGTGTTGCAAGGATGCGAGACAAAAAGAACATGTATGTGGTAGATTGGTCAAGCGCAACACCAAGCACTTGTCTGCTAGCAAAAAGACACAGTGAATCAAGTTGGTCGTGGCACAAGAAGTCGAAGTCACCCTGAATTTTAAAACTATTAACAAACTTGTAAGAAGTAATCTTGTGGAAGGACTTCCGGACTAAGATATACAAGAAGGAGAGTATATGTGATGCATGTCAGAAGGGAAAACAGATCAAATCTTCATTCAAAGAAAAAACATGTCCATCTTCAACAAGAATATTGCACCGCTACTTATGGATCTATTTGGTCCAGTTGAACCACCAAACATAAGTGGGAAGAAATACACCTTGGTGGTAGTAGATGACTACTCAAGATATACATGGACAATATTCATGTGTAAGAAGAAAAAACTCTGCGAGAAACTACCACGGTGATAAAGAGAATCCAAAATGAAAAGAGTCAAACCATTATCAAAATAAGATCCTCGAGAGGAATCGAGTTTGTCAATGGTATAATAACTCAATATTGTATTGAAAATGGTATTGGTCATGAATTATCTGCAAAGCAAGGACTCCACAAAAAATGGAGTTGCGAAAGAAGGAATAGAACTCTCAAAGAAGCGGCAAGGACTATGTTAGTCAAGCAGGTCGCTAAAAGATTTTGGGTGAAAGCAATAAACACAAAGATGCTATACTCAAAATAGATGCATGATAAACAAACAAGTGACAAAAACTCCCTATGAGATTTGGACAGGGAGAAAGCCAAATGTTGCATACTTCAGAATATTTGGATGCAAATGCTTCATCCATAACAATGGCAAAGATAATTTAAAGGCTTTTGATGCTAAAGTTGATGAAGGTATCTTCCTACGGTACTCAGCTGAAAGCAAAGCCTACAGAGTGCTCAACAAGAGGACAATGGTTACAGAAGAATCCATCCATGTGGTGTTTGATGAACCCAACGTAAATGGAGAAGACATTGAAGAGTCGGTGATAAGTGAATCAACAAACCATTTGAAGAGTCCCTATGTTGAAGTCAAGCCGGAATTATAAATCCGGATGAAGATGAGATAGCCGAGTATCAAAGACACTGGAAAATCTGCTGACTAAGTGATGATGAAAGAGTCGATCAAAATAACACACGGTACCGCAAGACGATCGAATCCAGCTAACTCACTCCAACCTGATGTAAGATGGCTGAGAGACCATCCACCAGAACTAATCATTGGAGATGTAAGAGAAGGTATGAAAACTAGATCCAGAACTCAACAAGAAGCAATGTTCGCTTGTTTCATCTCACAAATAGAGCCAAAAGATGTGTCACAAGCATTGGATGACACACATTGGATTCAAGCTATGCAAGAAGAGTTGAATCAGTTTGAAAGAAACAAAGTGTGGGAATTGGTTCAAAAACCTAACCATCAAAATGTTATTGGCACTAAATGCGTGTTCAGAAACAAGATGAATGAGGAAGGTTCTGTGGTGAGAAACAAAGCAAGAATGGTAGCCAAAGGGTATTGCCAAGAAGAAGGAATAGATTTTGATGAAACTTTTGCTCCTGTAGCAAGATTGGAAGCTATAAGGATGTTTCTTGCCTATGCAGCTCACAAGAACTTTATTGTATATCAAATGGATGTAAAGAGTGCATTCCTTAATGGGTTATTGGAAGAAGAAGTATATGTTGAACAACCTCCAGGATTTGAGCAGAAGACTCTTGGAGATATGGTATACAAACTCAAGAAAGCTTTATATGGATTAAAACAGGCACCGTGAGCATGGTATGATACATTATCACAATTCCTAAGCGAGAACGGATTCACAAAAGGCAAAGTGGATGAGAACACTCTTGTAATTCAAGATGGGAAGAGTATAACTGCTTGTTCAAATATATGTGGATGACATCATCTTTGGATCCACAAACAAAGAGTTGTGTGATAAATTCTCAAATCTCATGCAAAGCAAATTCGAAATGAGCATGATGGGAGAGCGACAATCTTCCTTGGACTCCAAGTGAAACAATTTGAAGGATGGAACCTTTATAAGTCAGACAAAATACACCAGAGATTTAATGAAGAAATTTGGTATAGAAGAAAAATCTTCTGTGAAAATACCAATAAATACATCAGTCAAAATGGATATGGATGCAGATGGCAAGCATGTAGATCAAACAAGATACAGAGCACTTATTGGATCATTGCTCTATCTCACAACAAGCAGGCCAGACATCACCTTTGTTGTAGGTGTATGTGCAAGATTTCAATCTGCTCCAAAAGAAAGCCACATGACGGCGGGGGAGAATCTTGAGATATTTGAAAGGAAGCCAAGAAGTTGGCTTATGGTATCCAAAGGAAGGTGGATTCAAGCTAATTGGCTATTCAGACTCTGACTATGCTGGATGTAGAGTTGACAGGAAGAGTACTCAGGCACATGTCAAATGCTTGGAAATAGGCTAATTTCCTGGTTTAGCAAGAAGCAAAATTCAATAGCTACCTCCACAGCTAAAGCAGAATACATAGCTGCGGGCAGCTGTTGTGCCCAAGTCTTATGGATGAGACAGCAGTTGAGAGACTATAAGGTTGAGGAAAAGGAAATTCCAATTATGTGTGATAACACAAGTGCAATTGCAATCACTCAAAATCCTGTGTTGTGCACTCAAGAACAAAGCACATTGATGTCAGATATCACTTCAAAAAGATCATGTTGAAAGAATGACATCACCTTGGAATATATCTCAACTGAGAAACAATTAGCTAACATATTCACAAAACCATTATGTGAATCAAGATTTGAAGAACTCAAACATGAATTGGGGTTAATTGAGCTGAGCTGACACTCAGAAGACTCAAAGAAAAGAGATGAAACATGAAAGGATGAAAAAGAGCTGAACTCTTAAATCAGCTAAGTGAATCAGCCGTATCAGAGAATCAGCTGCATCGAGTTGGCTGACAACTGAGTATTTATGTGCAAAGAGAGAAGAATTAAATCAGCTAAGGAATAAGTTGAGTCATTTATGAGAAAAGTGACAAAAACGCAGTCCTTTTTACTAAGTGGGAATGTTTTTAAGAATGATGTCAGCATAATTATGACGCATACGATCAAAAAGTCGCACACAAAGCTTATGATTGGATATAAATGCTGCCGCATTAAATACGAGAAATTAAGTGTAAATTGGCGTGCAAAATCTAAGCCGTTGATCTTGATCAAATTTGAAAACCACTCGCACGTCCTTTCATGACCCATACTTAAACCATTTCGTCCGAGTTTCTCTCACTTTACCAAAACTGTTCATCTCTCTCAAGGGCAAAAGAAAGAAATTTTCTCTCAAAACCCTACAAACTCTCGAGTTCATTTTTCAAGTTTCGTTCCGTAAAACATCTAGAAATGGCATCTACTCATGATTTCATCAAGCTGGGAAAGCAAATCCACACTGGGTCTACTGTGGATTTCGACGGCATGCTTAAACAGGGGTCCGACGACACCCTCGTGAAGAAGATTGCTGAGAAGCTGGAAAAATCTGGGCTGAAATCGGTTTTGTCATTGGAGTTTCCGATGACCTACGTGGAAGAGGTCGCTCAGTTCTACGTGAACGTTGAGGTTCACGATGAGGGAATCAAGTCATCTGTTCACGGAAAAGAGTTCACCATTATCGCCGAGACCTGGCGGAACATCGCTTATTCTTGCGGGAAGGAGTCTAGGAGATTCATGAAAGTGGGGTTGACTCGATCTTTGCTTGGAAGGAAGTAGCCAAGTCCGACTACGCTGCGAAAGTGGTCTATACAGCTAATAAGAAGCTGTTGAAAGAGGACTACCACAAATTACTGGACATCGTTGCCAAATGCATAGACATCAAATTTGGAAGCTTTGACCAGCTGTCCAAAGCTAAGTTGATCGTGATGGCTGCGATCATTGAAGAAAAGAAGGTGAACTGGCTGAGTTTGTATACGTAAGACTCGCGCGAATATTGGGAATAAATCCTTCAAGGAGGATGGTACGTTTGGAGGTTCCCTGGGATACGGCCTGGTGATTGGCCGAATGATGGAAGTAAAAGGAGTCCCTCTTCGACATGGAAAGGCGTTCCATGTAAACAATAGGATGTTTCGATCAAACCTCTCCGGCGCACAGGAGAGAGATTACGCTAAGAGGGCTGATACGAGTGAGGGGGAATCAGTTGACCCTGAAGATACAGTTGTCTCCTCTCCTCCAAAGAAGAAGGTTGCTCCTGCAGCTGCCAAGAAGACTGCTGCCCCTGCAGCAAAGAAAAAGAAATCTGCACCTGCCCCTGCAGCCGAGTCACCTGCCCCCGCAGCTGTGTCTCCTGCCCCTGCAGCCGCAGTGGAGAAGGAACCGTTAATCCCTTCTCCAGTAATCTAGAAGAAGAGGACTGCCACAACAAGGAAGGAAGCTACCTCTAAGACAACTATGAAGGCACTTACCTTCAACGAACTGGAATACGTGGAACCAGATGTCCCTCTGGTGAAAATAAAAAGAAGAAAAAGAATTTCCAAGCTCTCCGAGCTTGAGAAGACAGCTGAGTCTGCCACTCAGCTGGAAAAGATACCCGAGACTGCTGGAGAAGTAGAGTCTCCGGAAATTATCGATGAAACAGCCAAGTCTGCTGAAGGCGATCAGCAGAGGCAAACTGAAGACACAACTGTAGTCCGAACAGCTGATACACAAGAAGAAGCTGAGAAAGCAAACTCGCCTATTGACAGGGTTGTATCCCCTCCTGCAACAAACGCAGCTGAAGGTGTGGAGCACCAAAGTTTGCTACCTTCAATCCCTGAGAACGAGGGACAGTAGGGAGAAGATGATAAAGATGATGATGATGTCATGATCCTATCCCCACCTTATCCTGACATCTAAAATCGTCTGCGAGAGTGGAGGAAGTGGAAGCTGAGTTGATCCAGGGAACAGTTCCAAAGACCAGAATTTATTGAAGAAGAAGAGGAACTGTTGAACTTCCTTGGATTTATGACAGTGGTCCAAGCTCTTGATGAAGAAAACTGTTTGGACATTCTACATATCTTCAAGGACAATGAGAAGGAAAGATTGGCAGAAGAGGCTGAGGCACGTGAGAAGGCCAGCATCTGCCCTCTCACTGGAACCACTGATCATACACATCCTCACCTTAACGTCCTATCAGAAAGTGATGAGGATCTGGACCCTGCTGCTGCCACAGAAGAGTTGCAAATGCAGCAAGCAATGCAAGAATCCAGAATCCTACATGAGCAAAAGATGATGGAGGGATCAGGGGAGTCCTCCAAATCACAGCTGGAGATTGATCCCATGGGAGTGGTGCAGCATATTGCCACTGTTGTCGCTGCCACCACTTCCCCAGCTCATTCGGAGGAAGGTGTTAAGGGAACTGGCGATGAAACTGGGATTGTGGGGACCCAGTCGAGCCAACCCCTAATGAAGGTGTCTTACAACCTGCCCCAACGGCTGAATACTCAATGGGAACAACCGTGAGTCTGGAGATGAGTGACCCCATTCAAGTCACTCGGTGGTGAGCCGGTGGGGGAAACTCCTCCACGGCTGCAGCAAGGTCGGAGGATCTGCGGTGACTCCACAATGAATCTCGGAGGCAAAGTGGAGAAAGAACAACAACTAAATACACAACAAGTTGTCATCGTGAGGCTCGATAGCGATTAAGATGTCTCGGTGAAGTGCCAACCGCTCTATAGCCAATGACGCTGCGATGCGAAATCGAGGCACGAAGGAAGCGCCTCGGGAGTTAACACTGGCAATGAAAGTGCAATCCATGGAGTTGAGACTCGGTGGATGCCACCACGAAAGACCCCAAGACGGTGACATCGTCGGGGATCATCCCAGGCCCTCCGCAGCGATTGAGACTGCGCAGGAGGTAATGAAGGCCAACGGGAGGTTGAGACTTCCGGGGTAAAGAGCGGCAAAGAGAACATCCCTCCTGCTATCATTGATCCATCAGAAAAGGAGATAAGTGCTCTTCACGATTCCCAGGATAATCCGGATGTAACCTTTTTGGGATCCGAAGGTGAAGATGAAGCTGAGTCATCCCCTATTGCCGATCCAAAAGACTCATCTGAGGATGTTCTTCCAACCACAAGTAAGTCTGACCTTAAGACTACTCGCCAGACATTTAATTTTGATGATGAGCCACCCATGGAAATCTCATCATCGTCCAATGACGCTTCTGATATGGCCGAGGACCAGTCAACTCATGTGGAAAAACCAGCTGAGACCGACGAAGCTGTTAAGACAGCTAAGTGTCACGCAGTTGGCCTTTACGACTGATTTTTCGCCATCTTCCGGGACAAAGGGGCTCACCATTGAACGAAATCCATCGTCTAGAATCACCTAGCATGATTTTAGAATGATCTAGAAGAATCTGGAATGTTCTAGAACATTGTAGAAGAGTCTGGAATATTCTAGAAGAGTCTAGAATACTATAGAAGAGTCTAGAATATGATAGAATAATGTAGAACATTGTAGAATAGTCTATAATGTTATAGAGTAGTATGGAACTATGTAGAAGATTGTAGACTAGGGTGGAGATTTATAGAATACTTGTAGAATATGTAGGAATCATGTGGAGAGTTCTAGAGAACTTCTCCCAACCGTTGGATCAAATGAATCACCACCGTCCATTAAGGAGGTGGAGTAGTATAAATAGGTATAGGGACCTCATTTGTAACCAACCAAGCATTGTAAGCAAGTGTGAGTGAATATAAGTGTTCCTTTCCTAATTTTCTTGTGTGCTTATTACTTAGCCATCTTCTTACACTTCTTCACACACAAACACATGGGAGAGGCTGACTTAGCTAATCGCAAGGGACGATTGAAGGAGCTAAGGCCGCACGGTTCGTTGTTGAGGGAACAAGTCCATGACAAGTGGTATCAGAGCCCGATTCGGGCGAAGTGTTGTGAAGTAGTACGCGATGGCAGGTGAAGACATTGTGTCAGGTGTGACTGAGAACCGCGGGAGGGAACCAGTGCAGACACGAGACAGAAAGAAACATGACCAAAGCAAGGCGCAAGAGGGGGCGTCTTTGGAGCACATTGTAGTAGAGATGGGAGAACGACTTGAGCGGGTCGAACATACTGTCAAGACGTTGGAGGGCCATGTTCTCGAGCAGATAGATTCCCTCAAGGAAAATATCCAAACTTGTCTTGATGTCAACACGACACATGAGGAACGTCTTGCCAAGTTGGAGGCAAGGATGATGGATGTTATTCAGGCCTTACAAGCAAGCATCGAGGGGATGCGAGAAGAATTAGCTTTATGCAAAAAGGCTGCCGCTAGTGGAGGAGCTAGCATCACTACGGAGGTAGTCAAGGTGGACTATCCTGAAAACGAGGGTTTAATGGCGTAAGGGACGCCAAAGTCGAGAAAATTTCTTTTGGCAAATGGAGCGATACTTGAGGGACTCGACCTTATCGATGAAGCATCGAAGGTAAGCGCTACTCTTTACCTTCGATATCTTGCTACATTATGGTGGCGTAGAAAACATGCCGACATAGAACGAGGTGTTTGTAGAATTGATACTTGGGAAGAATTTAAGAGAGAGCTTAAACGACACTTCTACCCAGAAAATGTCGTTTATTTTGCTCGAAAGAAAATGCGAGAGTTGAAACATATGGGAGATATTCAAGATTACGTGAAAGAGTTCACAACCCTTATGCTTCAAATCCCAAACATGTCGGATGAGGACCTTCTTTTCTACTTTGTCGATGGACTTCAACACTGGGCCAGACATGAATTACAACGTCGAAATATTAGTACAGTGGATGAAGCTATCGCGGTTGCCGAGTCTCTCATCGATTATCAAAAGCTTGGAGCTTCTATGAGAGAGGAGAAAAAGAGGGACTCTTCGGATGAAGAAGAAGAGAGACACGGGCGTTATAAGATTTCTCCCACAGACAGAGATAAGCATCCTTCCTGGAAAGAGTATGAGGCCAACAAGACCACTTTTACGCCTAAAGGAGAATGCTACATGTGCGAAGGACCACACCCCATACGCGACTGTCCTAAGTTAGGAACTTTGCATGCCATGGTGGAGGAACATGGTGCTGAGGAAATAACACCCGAAGAACTAAGTAGGATTGGAGCATTAAAACATCTTAATGCTCTTAAGACCAGAGATGTGTCTACTACATCAAGCAAGGAGCTAATGTACGTGGAGGCGCATATCAATGGGAAACCTACCAAAGTGATGGTAGACACTAGAGCTTCAAACAACTTTATGGATGTTAATGAGGCTAAGAGACTAGGCCTACAGTGGGGAAAAGTGGACGGATGGATGAAGGCTGCCAATACGAAATCCATACCCATTAAAGGTACGTCTCAAGGTGTTCATCTCTGCCTTGGCGCTTGGAAGGGCCAAGCAAACTTTTCAATAGTTCCGTTGGATGACTACAAGGTGGTGCTTGGGATGGACTTTTGGCGCAAGGTATGTGCTATTCCCATACCTTTCCTCAATAGTGTGTGGATTCTTGACAAGCATTCATCTTGTATAATACCTGCTACCACCGGCGAGCATCGAGATACAAAAAAGCTAAATTATTTCTCAGCCATGAGGTTGATTGAAGCCAACATGAAAAAGGCTCGTCGTCAGAAGAGAAAGAAGTCGACACGTGATATGAGTCGGACGAGGCGTCGCCCATTGGGTGGGGGAGAATGTCACGCAGTTGGCCTTTACGACTGATTTTTCGCCATCTGCCGGGACAAAGGGGCTCACCATTGAACGAAATCCATCATCTAGAATCACCTAGCATGATTTTAGAATGATCTAGAAGAATTTGGAATGTTCTAGAAGAGTCTAGAAGAATCTGGAATGTTCTAGAGTATTGTAGAAGAGTCTGAAATATTCTAGAAGAGTCTAGAATACTATAGAAGAGTCTAGAATAATGTAGAACATTGTAGAATAGTCTAGAATGTTATAGAGTAGTATGGAACTATGTAGAAGATTGTAGACTAGAGTGAAGATTTATAGAATACTTGTATAATATGTAGGAATCATGTGGAGAGTTCTAGAGAACTTCTCCCAACCGTTGGATCAAATGAATCACCACCATCCATTAAGGAGGTGGAGTAGTATAAATAGGTGTAGGGACCTCATTTGTAACCAACCAAGCATTGTAAGCAAGTGTGAGTGAATATAAGTATTCCTTTCCTAATTTTCTTGTGTGCTTATTACTTAGCCATCTTCTTACACTTCTTCACACACAAACACGTGGGAGAGGCTGACTTAGCTAATCGCAATGGGCGATTGAAGGATCTAAGGCCGCACGGTTCGTTGTTGAGGAACAAGTCCGTGACATAAGGCTCAACAAGCTCGGGTCAACACAACAGAGACCACGGTACCGCGTGAGTCCGATCGTGAGCTCCCAAGTCAGGCAGAGATCGACTCCACCAGGGGACTTCACGAGCACAAGTTGTCATTGGCGATTCGATTGCGTGATGATCCTTTTGTAGAATCATTTCCCTTCTGTTTGGAGGTACCTAACCTCCCTGAAGAATCAGCTAGAGATCGAGAGCGTTTCCATAAACCTGATCCTGTTATTCCCACAGACACCATTGTTCAATGAGACTATGAATTTGATTTGCTTGGCGCCTTGGTGAGGCAATAAAAACTTGGTGAGGTCCGGGAAGTTTTCAAAGCCATATTTGCGAGAGATTGAAAAGATGGAGAGGCACCAGGCCTCACTGGACATGAGGCTGGATAACAGAGATGCAAACCTTACTGCTGATCTGTGAGGCATCATTGTCAGGATCCGGGATTGGTGGAAACAGCAGCAGACAATGCGCGTGGAACCAGCTCGATATATCAGGACATTGTTCAACAAGTTGCTAGTCTGGCGGGCTGAGAATGCTGATGCAAAGACAAGAATGCAAGAGCACATCGAACGAATGCTTGAATCTCACACCACAGAGATACAGCTGCTGCGTGAATATAATAAGAAAAAGCTCCTGCGTGTAAAGGAGAACATGGATCGAAAGTTCAGCCTTTTCATGGCTAAGATGAAGTTGGTAGCAGTTGAATCCAACGCCACCCGCTCTGAATTCCTGGCAGCATACTCCGCAGTAGATTCGAAGCAGAACTCAGCTATTAGCCGCTTAGACTTCATGCTTGCTAGCTTGTTTCCAGGGGTTCCTCTCTCCTTTGATGATGCCAAAAAGGGGGAAGATGAATACCAAAAAGTGCTGAAGGGATCTGAAGCAGAGAAGGAGGATGCAGCTGTGAAGGGAAAGACATCTGAGGAAATGAGAAGAGAGAAGAAAGGAAAATCTGTTGAGGGGAAAGGTTCGAAAGATGTGACCTTGATGATTGCTAAAACCCCTCAACAAGGTCTTATCTGGTGATATCATCAAAGAACAAACTCGATGACTCTGCCACTCCAACACTGCGGTACCTATGGCTGAAAAAAAAGAAAAAGACGATTGAAGCGAGAGATGAAGGAAGTGGAAGGAAAGATGGATGCGAGTTATGAACATTCGAAACAACATGGAGGCATTCCAACTGACAGAGACACCTATGCCATTTCAGATGTCGGAACTGAGCCAAGATCTGTTGATGAATACAAGATGCTCGCATCTGAAGGTTACTTCGTAAATATGTCCATGGCTCAAGCCTGGGATTTTATCTTGGGAAAAAGGTCTTAAACTATGTGAAGAAGGCGACAGCGGTAGAATCTTGGCGATCACTCTGCTAGTCACTCTGCTAGTCACTCATTTGGGAAAAAGAAGGCCCCAAGACAATACACGCCCAGAGAGGCGGAAGGAAAAGCGGCGGTGGAGGAAGAGGTTTGAGACCTAGATCTCGCCCAAAAACATTGAGTACATAGATCCAGGCAAGAAAGGAGGGATCTATTGGGCTGGATTCGACAAAGTAGCCAACCTGCAAGTAGCTAAGAACAATGTTGAGTATGTGAAGAGAATTGAAGAGGAGAATAAAAGACAAACTCAGCTATGGGAGGAAAGACAAGAAAGAAAGAGAAGAGATGAAGCTGCCAGAAAGGCGTATGAGAAAAAAAAGGCGGCTGAAGATGAGAAAAAGAGAAAAAGGTCAGAAGATGACAGAGCTGAAGAAGATGAAAAAAGGAGGCAGCGAAGGAGATGAAGTGTTGTTGTCCACCCCTTCATGTATTTTACGATATAAGTACATTTTTATGTAAGTCTTCTGTACATCGAATAAAATCGTACAATTTCTATACTTGTGTAGTTATAGAACAACATAGTTACTTTAAATTCTGTTTATGCTCTGATACACTATGTAAACAGTTGTGTAAAGAACACGAATGTTATGTTCAATAAAAGATTGATTCTACGCATACATTCTGTGATTCTGCATTGTCTATACGTATCTTTGTTGTTACTTTATTGTATGAATGTTTTAAGTTTTGGCATCATCAAAAAGGGGGAAATTGTTGGGAAATTATTTTTTAGATTTTGATGAATGCCATATAAAACTTAGAATAGAAAGTTGGCACCCCATTTTTCTGTTGTAAATTGCATTGTAATAAATAGGGTTGGTCGAGCTGAGTCAAGTCGGCTATGCACGAACATGCAAGAAGACAATGGAGACTAAAAGGAAGACTCATTGTGAGGCGGTGAGTGTAGCAAAGAAAGAAAAGACAGAACTCATTGAAGGTGCAAGCGAGATGCGGTGAGTGAAGTATCGATCAAGTCAACTCAAGATAGCCATGTCTCAAGTTGAAGTAGGAGGAAGAGTCATCCAATGATTGGAAGGCGACTCGAAGTCACCTGGGGAAGTTAAGAAAATGCGTCAAATCGAGATAAGCGAAAGAGATTTGTTGCCACGAAGTCAAGAGAATTACTTAAACAAGTAATACCTCCATATCTTGCCTTTTCGAAGTGCTGAGTCCCGAGAAGCGTGCAAAAGGAATAAACCAATGGGAAGCTTTGCACTTGTGTCGAACTCGAAAAGTGAAGAATCATTCATACGAGGAAACGTAAATTCCTACGATCGCAACAAGACAAGCCAACGACCACAAGTGTCTTTTGAAAATTGCTTTATCTCTTCAACGGGCAAATTTTCAAAGAAGAACACTATAAAAAGGCTGAGGAATCACTCGAGAGAAGGTTACATTGACAACTTTGAACCACGAACATTCAAGCTAACATTGAACTGTAACCAAAAATATTCTCAAGTCATTCAAGATCAATCCTCAAGCCTACATTACGAAGAAATCAATCCAACACTCACTGTGAAGGAAAGACAACTTCCATCGAGTTGAAGAGAAAACATTTGAAGAATCAAGGGGTCTACATTCCACGGAAGCGTAGGAAGGTTCAAGGTCGAACCGATCTCAAGTTTTTGGAGGGCTTCGTGATCAAATCCAAGGAGCTTGAGCAAGTGGGCTGTAGTAGCAAAGCAGTGCCGCCTGTGAAGAAAGGCGAGTCGTCGAGTAATTTGTGTGACCAAGGCATCTCAGGCCCGAGTCCCAAAGGATCAAGTCGAGTTGTATGATCAAGACTTGTATTTGGATTTCATTAACCACTCGTATATTGATCAATACTTAGTGGATTCATCCAGGAGTTGGAGAAGAGAGGAGTAGAAGAATTACACCATCTTCGAACCTCTATAAAAACTTATTGTGTCATTTACATTTCAACACTTTAATTTCTGCATATTACTTTTATATCTGCTGATAAATTTTCTATCCAACTGATAATTAACTAAGTGCTAAAACCAAGTATTAAAACAAAAATTCAAGGGTGTTAAGTCTTCCGCTGAAAACATATCACAGACGAGTTAAGTCTTTAGTCAAAACAGCTGAGTTACTCTATCAACGGCTCGATGAGTACGTTGAGTGACTAACTCTGCTAATTAACTAACTTAGTTGTCCATCAAGGACTCAGCTGTGAAATATTAACTCTAAACATTTTTAAAAAAAGGACTAAATCGAAAAGTTGGTAAGGTTTATTCAACCCCCCCTCTTCTAAACCTTACACTCACACCCCTTGGGACCTACAAAAGTAAATCATAAATGAATTTACCATAAGTTTTTAGTTTTGGATAATTTATTAATAATATTAATATTTTAAAATTTATATGTGACGTTTTAAACATTTGTAATATGCTTATGACTTAATGATAAAATAATACCAGTTGATGATTATATTAATTATTAAGTCAAATCTATAATTAATACTAGGTAACTCTCATATGATAAACGAGTTTTGTTGGTTTTTTTTAGACTAAATACTTTTTAGTTCTCACCAAACTATTCAATTTTTTAATATAATTTAATTTTAAATAAATTCAAATGATTTAAAAATATTCCAAACCAACGCTTTTTTAAATATGCCTCAATTAGAGTAACACCCGTGTGTTACATGGGATTTGTTCATAAATAAATTTCAAAAGATAGCGTAGATAGAATCCTTGATTTTGAATTATTTGTTATCTTTTAAAATTATTATCTTTTAAATTCAAAAATATATTATTATCAAATGAGCAAATATATTCAATAAACAATATATATTTTGAACTAATAAAATCTTTTTATTTTTTTTCCTTTCTCGTTTTATATAAATTTATACATATAATATAATATAATATAATATAATTGTAAAATAGTATAGATAGAATCATTAATTTGGATTATTTGTCTTTTAAATTTGTTGTCTTCTAAATTCAAAACATATTATCAATTCAAATGAGAGAATACCTTCTATAAAAAAATATATACGTTGAACTAATACAATCTTTGTCAATAAAATATGCATAGGAGATAAATGGCTCGACATTAACTTTTCCAAACTATTTGTGAGTTGTGTACAAATTTGAGTTGAATTATTTTTTCTTTATATTCTCGATTATTAAAAAATTATCAATGTCAATTATTTTTCTTTCTTGTTTGCTTTTTGCAGTTTATTTAATATGGTAAATATTGAAAGAAATTAAGTTTCAAAGATGAATCATGATTTAATTTTTGGATTATTTATTATCTTTTAAATTTATTCATAGAATGTCATATGGATAAATGTGAAGCACCCACGTGAAATTAAGAGAATGAGAAGTTGACACATGTCTATGATTAATAAGGAGATGGCATGTTTTAACTATTTTTTTTTAGTATACATGGTTGATATTATATTTGTGCTTATATATAGACTATATTAATATATATTATATTTTTAGTTTGATTTGGTTTATTAGATCGTTATATATATATATATATATATATTATAGTACTATTGAATTTACCCTGTTTGATTTTGTATGGTTGATCAAATATATTATTAGATAGTTTTAAATTCACAAATATATTATTAATTCAAATGAGAGAATATATTCTATAAACAATATCAATTTTGAACTAATAATTTTTTTTCTTTTTTTCTTGCTCGTTTTCTATATTTTATACATAAAATATAATATTTAAGCTTGAAAAGATAACTAATTTAAAAATAGTGTAGATAGAATCCTTGATTTTTAGATTTATTTTCTTTTAAATTTTTTATCTTCTAAATTCAAAAGTGTATTATCAATTCAAATGAGATAATATCTTCTACAAAAAAAATATAAAATTTGAACTAATAGAATTTTTATCAATAAAAATATAGATTTTGAACTAATAGAATCTTTTTGTCTAGGCTTAATCCTTATATATATAGTTTGTTACAAGGAATAATATTATTTTACAAACGAGTTTGAACATAGACTCACGAGCCTATAAACGAACATCTTCGCGAGGTTAATTACCGAACAGAGCTCGAACACAAGTTAACGAGTCTGTAAACGAACACGTTCACGAGCTCAATTAATGAACAGAACTCGAGTCTAGGCTCATGAGCCTGTAAATGAATCGAACTCAAGCCTAGACTCGCGAGCCTGTAAACGAACCGAACTCGAGCCTAGGCTCGCGAGCCTGTAAACAAAACGAACTCGATCCTAGGCTCGCGAGCCTGTAAACGAACCGAACTCAAGCCTAAGCTCGCGAACCTATAAACGAACATGTTCGCGAACTTTCGAGTCGAATACCTGTAAGCTCGAGTTCGGCTCGTTTAAAAGTTTGAGCTCGAATTTTAGGCTCAAGTTCGGTTCGTTAAGCTTGACGAACGATCTCGAACAAATATTTTGTCGAACTGAGACCCGAATAGCTCACAAGCGGCTTGGTTCATTTGCAGCCCTAGTTTTTTGGTCCTTGACAAGACATTGAAAAACATGAAACTCAATATACACATTTTTGTCTTGAATGAACTTAGATATGCTATGAGATTTTTGGTGACATCTGGAACATGTAGCACTTGTTTTAAAGACAGAGGGTGAGATGAATGAATGGAAGGGAAAGAAGTGGAGCCAATATGAGAAATAGGAAGAGGAGAACCATTGCCAACAAAAAGTGAATCCTTACCTCCATAGGGAGTTTGCAATGTCAAGTTGTTCAAGTTAGTTGTCACATGGTGTGTAGCACCACTATCCATATACCAATCATTCATATTTCCATGTGTAGGAGTTTGCATTAGGAGCCATCCGATAAGCTGGCGAGAAGAAGGGATGATGTCGAGGACTTCGAGAGAAGAAGCGATAGAACCGGGAAATGGTGAAGCCTGTGTGATGATCATGATTTGGAAGGAGATGCGCATAGAAGTGTAACGCACTTGTGGTGTACTCGATAGCCTTTGAATTCGAAGAGGAAGGATCCATGCGAGAAAAATTGACATCAAACCGTTTAAAACATTTCACAAAGAATGTGGTTATTCTTTCCACAAATTTGACAAACAACTCTAGATCCTCTATGAAATCGCCCCCTACCTCGAAATCTATCGAAAAGCCTCATCTAGGAGGTCTAAAATCGAACCGCTTCTTAGTGGCCACATTTATAGACGAATTCATCACACCATTAGTAATGATTGTAGAAAGCAGAGGAGTTGAACTGATTCAAGCGCATTTCATGTGTTTGAAGTATAAACTGCATTTCAGAGATAGTAACATCCTTCCTAGTTGTGAGGTTAACAACTACAGACTCATATTCAGGCCCTAATCCATGTAAAATGTATATATAGCATCAAATCATCATCATCAACTACTTTTCCAGCCACATGAATATCATCAACAATAGATTGCATTTTGAGAATACATTCAGAAATTGTGAGATCATCTTTTTTCATAGTTTGCAACATAGATTTAAGATGAAAGACTCGAGCTTGGGACTAAGTACGAAATAAATTCTCCAACACACTCCAAACTTCACAAGATGTAGAACATCTACTCACATATCCTAACATATTTTCAGAAATGGAATTAAGAATCCAGTTGTATAAGAACTTATCTCTACACAACCATGTGGAGTACTCCTTATTACGCTTGCGAACACCGAGAACCGCATCGGTGATCCACCGAGATGGAACATCCTCGATCGGGAAGAAATTGCTCAAATCCGTGGCGATCATTGTAGCTAAAACTTTAGCTCTCCAAAAGTTGTAATTTGATCGATCGATCGAGCGAATGTTTAAGGTGCTTAATGTTGGTAAGGTGATCGTTGCCATAGTTGGTGAGCTTGTAAGCTTATGATACCATGCTAAAACTATCAGAAAGATAACATAAAAAAGAGAAGAGAATTGTATTATTGACTTGATCAATTGTGCTGAGAGCTACAGTATTTATAGAGTGCTAACTAGCTGAGAGCTACAGTATTTATGGAGTGCTAACTAACTAAAAATGTAACTAACTGCAACAGTAGTAACTAACTAATATTCCTCCTAACAGAATTCTAATTGTCATTAGTTATACTACTCAACAAAACACCACACTCTGCCAAACATGCATTTATCAATGCTATGCTGCATGTTTATCCTCGTCTTTGTCCTTGTATAAAGTTGAAACTCACTAAGCACTAAAGATGAAGTTTTTAGGTATATGTTTTATCTTTCGAATGAGTTGTGAACTGTGTCAATTGGACATTAGAGTGACAAATTACGCCCAATACATGAAAACGCCATTATGCAAAGATTCGTCGTATTTCTTTTTAGGTCTTTGTGAATATGGCTAAATTGAAAAGACTTTATCTATGGTATAGGGTCATCCAATAGCACCATTAGCTCATTTTACAAGATGTCTACGTGTGATAAGGATATGGAAGGAGTAGATATCTAAAGAGGTTTAAATTACTTTTAAACTTGTCTTCATTACATGTAGTCACAAAGAAATGAGGCTATCTACTATATTAAATTAAACTTGATGCAATATATTTATAATGATGATGATTATTAATAATTAATGACTGATTTTAGGGATTATAATGCATCACGTGAATGAAGATGCTAATGATATTATATATGTAACAGACTGTTTGGAGTCTAATATCGAAGAATGTTGGGAAATTTATTGTTTAGATTTTGATGAATGCCATGTAAAACTTAGAATAGGAAGTTGGCACCCCAATTTTTGTTGTAAAGCGCATTGTAATAAATAGAAATTTGGTCAAGTGAGTTAAGTCGGCTATGCCCAAACATGCAAGAAGACAACCGGAGACTAGAAGGAAGACTCATTGCAAGACATTTGAGTATGGCAAAGAAGAGAAGACGGAACTTTTTGAAGGAGCGGTGAGTGGAGTATCGGTCAAGTCAACTCAAGAAAAGCCAAGTCTCAAGTTGAAGTGACGGAAGAGTCATCCAATGATTGGAAGGCGACTCTAAGTCACCTGGGAAAGCAAGGAAATGCGATCAAGTCGAGATAATCGAAAAAGCGATCCGTTGCGAGAAATCAAGAGAATTACTTTAACAAGTAATATCTCCATGCTACCTTTCTCGAAGTGCTCGATCCTAGAAGCGTGCAAAAGGAATAAACCAATGGGAAGCACTACACCGTGTCGAACTCCGAAAAGGTGAAGAACAATTCATACGAGGAAATGGCAATTCAAGGATCGCAACAAGACAAGCCAAGCGACCACAAGTGACTTTCAAAAATAAGCCTATCTCTTCAACGGGCAGATTTTTGAAAGATCACTATAAAAGGCTGAGGAATAACTCTGAGTAAAAGTCACGAAGATTACATAGGTTACCTTGACCATACAAGCAAGAAAGAAACATTTTGTAACCTGAAATATTCTCAAGTTATTAAACGCTCAATCCTCAAGCGTACACTACGAAGAACATCAATCCAACACTCACCTGTGAAGGAAAGATAACTTCAATCGAGTTGAAGAGGAAATTCTCGAAGAATCAGGGGTCTACATTCCACGAAGGATTGTAGGAAGGTTCAAGAGTTGAACCAAGTCTTGAGTTGTTGGAGGGCTTAGTGATCAAATCAAAGAGCTTGAGCAAGTGGGCTGTAGTAGCAAAGCGTTGCCTGTGAAGAAGGCCGAGTCGTCACGAGAAGCGGTGAGTGATCAAGGCGTCTCAGGATCGAGTCCCAAAGGATCAAGTCACCGTGTGTGATCAAGACTTGTATCCGGGATCTATTACAACTTTGTATCTTGATCAATACCTAGTGGATTCCTCCGGGGAGTTGGAGAAGAGAGGAGTAGAAGAATTACCACATCTTGAACCTCTATAAAAACTTATCGTGTCTTTTACATTTCAGCACTTTAATTCCTGCATCTTATTTGTTTAAATCTGCTGACATATTTGCTATCCAACTGATAATTCATAAGTACTAAATCAAGCTTTATATCTCTGCTTAACCATAATTAAGGGTGTTAAGTCTTCCGCCGAAATCAAACCACAGTTGAGCTAATTCGAGTCTTAACGGTGAGTTATTCAATCAACGGCTCGATCGAGTCTGTTGAGTGACTAACTCTACTGATTAACTAAATTAGTTGTCCACTAAGGACACAGCTGTGTAGTATCAACTCTGAACTTTTAAAAGGACTAAATCGAAAAATTTGGTAAGGTTTATTCAACCCCCCCTTCTAAACCTTACACTCACACCCCTTGGGACCTACAAGTGGTATCAGAGCGGTTGGTTCATTGAGCCTTCCTCACTGGTTACTGAACTAGATCTCCAAATTTTTCAAAGTCTGCTTTAGTACTTAAACTTTCAAAACTTTTTTATCATTAAAATTTATTATCATGGAAGCAAATTTGACACGCATCCCTATGTTCACAATTGAAGAATTTGATGATTGGAAAATTCGTATGCGAGGCTCATCTATCAAGCATTACATGATGAGATGTGGATAGTGATAGAGGATGGGCCTGCAAATCTTAAAGGTGAACACAATTTGTAAGAAAGAGGCTTATTTGAAGGTGAAGAGGATGTTGCCCTAGACCGACTATGGTTGAAAAACCAAGAACTGAATGGACAAATGATGACGAGAAAAAGATACAACCTGGACAATGTAGCCAAGGACATCCTTTACAAAACCTTGGACAAAGCCATGTTCAATAAAAGTCAAATCATGCAAAACGGCTAAAGAAATGGGACAAACTAACATTGATTTGTGAAGGCTCGGAGCAAATCAAAGAAAATAAATTATCGTGGTGTACAAAAATTTGAGAATTTCAAAATGATCGCAGGAGAAAACCTGGATCAACTGGATGCTCGGTTCACGAAATCACCAACGAGCTATCGCACTTGGAAAGGAATATACGAGAAGGAAATGTGTATGAAGATCCTAAAAAGTCTCGGTGAATGGGAAATGAAGGTCATGGCACTAAGACATTCCATGGACCTATCGAAGACCTCCAACCATGAACTATTCTCGGATCTCAAAGCCTACGAATTTGGTGAGAAGAAAAGATCGAGGAAGAGACAGTTGTACCCAAAACAATTTGCTCTAATTGTTAAGGATGGAAAAAGAGTGAGGTCAAAGAAGTTATTGATCCGGAAGAAATAGCCCTGATGGTTAAAAGGTTCAACAAGTTCTTCAATAAGAACTACAAGAGAGGCAAGGCGAATCTTCCGAAGACACTCGACTCCTCCAAATCAAGGGAAGATAGGCCAACCAAGAGAACATATCATCAAAAACTGAATATCAAAGGGTGACAATCCAAGAATGGAAAGAGCCGATCAAAAGGTTGAATATCTATCTTTGGCGTAGGCAACCAGGTCACTACGCCATTGATTGCCCATATCCTGTAGTCAACAAATACTGGGGAATGAAGAAGAAAGAAAGGTCTTGAGAGAAGAAGAAGACAAGAAAAGAAAAAAGGCAATGTTAGTGCAGAGATCTGAAAACGACCAAGTCAAGAGAGACAGTGATTGAGAGTGAAGGCGACTACTCAAGTGACTACGAAGAAGAAGCCCTGATCGTTTGATGGCCAAGGAACAAGATCAACGACCAAGAAGATGAGGTACACTCTAACTCATCAAACTCGGATTCTAGTGATAGTGGATGTGACACACACACTTCATCACCCACTGATCTTTATGATTCATTAGGCAAAATGATGAAAGATTTTGAACACATTAAATCCTCACACACACTACTAGATGAGGAAAACACCTACTCAAGAGCCAAAACTCACGGTGACTAAGGAGCCGAGTACTCTAAGTCAAATAGTGATGAGAATAAAAGTTTAGATTTGAAAATGCCAAGCTAATAAAGAAATAGCTGCCATAGAAAAGAGGAGAATGACCTCAAAATGTTATTGCCTCATTCACTAAGGCATCTAAATCATTGGATGATCTTATTATAAGTCAAAGAGAATGTGGAGACAAGACAGCTTAGGATTTAATTCCTATGTGCTATGTCAAACCTCAAAAGTAATTTTGGAAAAAGGATCTTCAAGCAATGAAGAGTCTAAAAAATCCAAAACTCTAAATGGTGCACACACATTCACTCCAAAGCACAATTACAAGCAAACTGGCCTTGGTTATAAAGGAAAAGGAAAAGCGACGATTGAGTGCGTGAAAGGGCGGTGAAAAAGAGATTCGAGTTTCTCAAAGCAAACTCCAAGCAGAAAAAACTCTGTAAAAAGAAAGCAGAGCTACCAAAAACCAGAAAATCTATAAAAGAAATACATATGATGGGAATGGTAGAAAATATCCAAGCCAAGTGATTGGAATAATGTGAACTATCATAATAGACTTATGGAATATAAGCCCAAATGGCAAAGGCCAGAACTCAAGAAAGGCCATTCCAAAAGTATAAGAGCTTTCATCAAGACACACATATGCACCTAGGCACTACACTCAGAGACACCACAATTACCCAAAGAAGGCGATTGCTAAAACACATACACAGCATACGACAAAAGAGACAATTGTATGAACCTAGAATCCCCAAGCAATTTGCCAAGATTAATTATGATTATGGCACTAATAGATGGCAACCCCTTAGAGTCAAATCATTTGGCTATAAGTTGGGTGGATCATCTTACAATTCTAACCCCTCAGGACCTGGACAAGTATGGGTACCTAAAACTTAATTTCCTTGATTGCGGAGTTCAAGGCAGTGAGTGCCAAGGAACCTGGTACATGGATAGTGGTCATTTCCGGACATATGACAGAAACAAGAAAAATGTCAAAATTCAAGGAAGTTAAAGGAGCAAAAGTCATATTTGGAGGAAATGAAGCTCGGGGAGAAATAAGAGGCATTGGATCCATCAAGAAAAATGGATTAGAAATCACAGATGTTGCATATGTTGAAGGACTCAACTTCAATTTGCTAAGCATCGGCCCAACTCGTGACAAGGGTTATAATGTTGGATTTAACATGGGTATATGCCAAATCAAGGATCTTGAATCGAATGAAGTTGTGTTGCAAGGATGCGAGACAAAACAACATGTATGTAGTAGATTGGTCAACCGCTACACCCAAAGACTTGTCTATTAGCAAAGAGCACAAATTTGAATCAAGTTGGTGTGGCACAAAAAGTGAGTCACACTGAATTTCAAAACGATTAACAAGCTTGCAAGAAGTAATCTTGTGGAAGGACTTCAGGACTCGATATACAAGAAGGAGAGTATATGTGATGCATGTCGAGAAGGAAAACAAATCAAATCTTCATTCAAAGAAAAGACATGTCCATCTTCAACAAGAATATTACATCTGCTACATATGGATCTATTTGGCCCAGTGGAACCAGCTAGCATAAGTGGAAGGAAATACACCTTGGTGGTAGTAGATGACTACTCAAGATATACATGGACTATATTCATGTGTAAAAAGAAAGAAACTCTGAAACGCGCCACGATTGATGAAGAAAATTCAAAATGAAAAGAGCCAAACCATTATCAACATAAGATCGATGAGGAACCGAGTTTGTCAATGGGATAATAACTCGATTGTATTGAAAATGGCATTGGTCATGAATTATCTCGGCAAGGACTCCACAATGTGAGAATGGAGTTGCGAGAAAGAAGGAATAGAACTCTCAAAAAAGCAAAGAAGGACCATGTTAGTGAAGAAGGGGGTTACCAAAAAGATTTTGGTCAAGCAATCAACACAACTTGCTACACTCAAAACAGATGTATGATAACAGACGGTGACAAAGACTCCCTATGAGATTTGGACGGGGAGAAAACCAAATGTTGCATATTTTAGAATATTTGGATGTAAATGCTTCATCCACAACAATGACAAAGACAATCTAAAGGCCTTCGATGCTAAAGGCGATGAAGGTATCTTCTTGGGATACTCGGCTAAAAGCAAAGCTCTAGAGTACTCAACAAAAGGACTATGGTTGCGGAAGAATCCATTCATGTGGTATTCGATGAGCCAAATGTAAATGGAGAAGACATTGAAGAGTCGGTGATAAGTGAATCATCCAACCATCTGAGAAGAGTCCCTATCTTTCAAGCCGAAATTTGGAATTATAAACTCGGAGGATGAAGATGAGATAGTTGAGTCTCATAAAATCTTTGGAAAATTTGCAGCTAAGTGAGTGCGAGAGAGCGATCAAAGCAAACCACAGTAGACGATCTGAATCCGGCTAACTTACTTCAACTTTGATGTAAGATGGTGAAAGACCATCCACGAACTTGTCATTGGAGATATAAGAGAAGGTGTCAAAACAAGATCGAACTCAACAAGAAGTTATGTTCACATGCTTTATCTCGCAAATAGAGCCCAAAGATGTGTTACAAGCATTGGATGACACACATTGGATTCAAGCTATGCAAAAAGAGCTGAATCAATTTGAAAGAAATAAAGTATGGGAATTAGTTCAAAGACCCACCCATCAAAATGTTATTGGTACTAAATGGGTGTTCGAAAACAAGATGAACGAGGAAGGTTACGTGGTAAGAAACAAAGCAAGACTAGTAGCCAAAGGATATTGCCAAGAAGAAGGAATAGATTTTGATGAAACATTTGCTCTCGTAGCAAGATTGGAAGCAATACGGATGTTTCTTGCCTATGCACTCAAAAGAATTTCATTGTATATCGGATGGATGTAAAAAGTGCATTCCTAAATGGTTTATTGGAAGAAGAAGTGTATGTTGAACAACCTCCAGGATTTGAGCGAGAAGACTCTTGGAGATAAGGTATACAAACTCAAGAAAGCTCTGTATGGATTGAAACAAGCACCCGTGAGCATGGTATGATACTTTGTCATAATTCCTAAGCGAGAATGGATTCACAAAAGGAAAAATAGATAGAACACTTTTCAGAATTCAAGACAAAAAGAGTATATCTTGCTTGTTCAAATATATGTGGATGACATCATTTTGGATCCACAAACAAAGAGTCATGTGTGAAAAATTTTCAAACCTCATGCAAAGTAAATTTGAAATGAGCATGATGGGAGAGTCGACATTCTTCCTTGGACTCCAAGTGAAACAACCGAAGGATGGAACCTTCATAAGTCAAACAAAATACACCGAGAAATTTAATGAAGAAATTTGGTATGGAGGAGAAGTCTTACGTGAAAATACCAATGAATACATCATCAAAATGGACATGGATGCGGATGGAAAGCTCAGTAGATCAAACAAGATACTGAGCACTTATTGGATCATTGCTCTATCTCACAAAGCGGGCGGACATCACCTTTGTTGTAGGTGTATGTGTAAGATTTCAATCTGCTCCAAAAGAGAGCCATATGACACGAAACTAAGAGAATCTTGAGATACTTGAAAGGAAGCCAAGAAGTTGGCTTATGGTATCCAAAGGAAGGTGGATTCAAACTAATTGGCTATTGGACTACGACTATCTTTGGATGCGAGTTGACAGAAAAGCACCTCGAGGCACATGTCAAATGCTAGGAAACAGTGATTTCTGGTTTAGCAAGAAGCAAAATTCAATAGCCACCTCTACTGGTGAAGCGGAATACATAGGCTGCAAGGCAAATTGTTGTGCCCAAGTCCTATGGATGAGACGGTGAGAGACTATGAAGTTGAAGAAAAGGAAATTCCAATCATGTGTGATAACACAAGTGCAATTGCAATCACTCAAAATCTCGTGTTGCACTCAAGAACAAAGCATATCGATGTCGATATCACTTCACAAGAGATCATGTGGAAAAGAAGGACATCATCTTGGAATATATCTCAATCGATAAACAATTGGCTAACATCTTCACAAAACCTTTATGTGAGTCGAGATTTGAAGAACTCAAGCATGAGTTAGGGTTAATTGGTGGTGACACTCGGGGAGAATCAAAGAAAAGAAATGGAACACAAAAAGGGAAAAAGAGTTGAACTCACAAATCGCCTAAGTAAATCACCGTATCGGAAAGACAGACTATACCGAAAGTCGGTGACAAATTTGAGTCACAAAGAGCGTGAGAAGAAGAGTTAAACCGGTGAGGGTAAAAAGCCGAGTCATTTATGAGCAAAGTGACAAAAACGCAATCGTTTTTACTAAGAGGAATGTTTTTAAGAATTACGTCAAAGATAATTATGACGTGTACAGGCAAAAGCGCACACCAAGCTTATGATTGGATATAAATGATGCCGCATTAAATACGAGACATTAAATGCTAAATCGGCGTGCAAAATCTAAGCCGTTGATTTCGATCACATTTCAAAAACCACCCGTGACGTCCTTTCATAAACCATACTTAAGCTTTCTTTCTTCTCTCTCTCATATTACCAAAACCGTTCATCTGTCTCAGAAGCAAAGGCAAAACTCTCTCAAAACCCTATCTATCTTCAAATCAACCTCTAAATTTTCTTGGTGAAATCTGAAAAATGGCATCAACCTATGATTTTGTCAAGTTAGGAAAGCAAATCCACACCGGTCTCTTTGTGGATTTCGACGGCAAGATGGTGAAATAGGGTCCGATGACGCCCTCATAAAGAAAATCGCTAAAAAGCTCGAAACGTCGGTGAAACCATTTCGACGTTGGAATATCCGATGACCTATGTGGAGGAGGTCGCACGATTCTATGTGAACGTTGAGATTCATGATGAGGGATCAAATCCTCTGTTTCACGGAAAGGAGTTCATCATCTCTCGCGAGGATTTGGCTGAACACCGCTTTCACTAAGCGGAAGGAGCATCGAAATCAACGGTCGATGTAAACCTGGTGGTGCTTGGAAGGAAATAGCCAAGCCCGACTATCCGATAAAATAGTTTACACAAATGAACAAGAGGTCTTGAAGGAGGATTATCACAAGTGTTGGACATAGTTGCCAAATGCATAGACATCAAATTTGGCGGCTTTGACCAATCAAAGCAAAGTTGATCGTAATGGCCGCGATCATTGAAGAAAGGAAAATAAATTGGTCCGAGTTTGTCTCAAGCAGACTATGCAGAATGTAGGGAACAAATCCTTCAAGGAAGATGGTGCATTTGGAGGATCCCTAAGATATGGCCTGGTGATTGGCCGGTGATGGAGGTGAAAGGAGTCCTCTTAGACATGGAAAGGCGTTCCATGTAAACAAGAGGATGTTCGAGATCAAACCTCTCTGGCGCACTGAGAAGAGAGCCTATGCCAAGAGAGCGACACGAGTGAGGGGAATCGGTGACCCTGAAGATCTGATTGTTTTCTCTCCACAAAGAAGAAAAAGTCGCCCTGCAGCTGCTAAGAAGATCGCTCCTCCCGGCAAAGAAAGAAAGTCAAACCGCTCCGCCCCGCAGCCGGAGTCACCGCCCCCGCAGCCGTGTCTCCGCCCAAAGAAGCAGCGGTCGGTCGAAGGACTCTCAACTACCTTCTCCGATCGTCAAAAGAGGAGATCCGATAAGCCAAGACGGCCGGCTCCTCGAAGAAAACACAAAGACGGCCCCCCCCCAAGACTCGAAGAAACTCTCTCGAACCAGAAATCCCTCTCGGTACAAACTAGAGACGAAGAAGAATCATCAAGCACTCCGAGCTTGAGAAACCGGCCGAGTCACCACTCACTGGAGCAGATATCGGAGACCGCGGGAGAAGTAGAGTCTCCAGATATTATAGATGAAACACTAAGTCTGCTGAAGGCGATCAACAGAGGCAAATCAAGACACAGATTGTAGTTCGCACTGGTGAGACACAAGAAGAAGGCTGATAGAGATGATAGTGATGTGATGATCCTATCCCCACCTTACCGGACATCCAAAATCATCTGCGTGAGTGGAGGAAGTGGAAATTGAGTCGATCGGGAACAGTTCCAACGGCCCGAGTTTATCGAAGAAGAAGAGGAAATCTTGAACTTCCTCGACTAACCTCTCTGTGATCTCAAAGATCTTTGGATGAAGAAAAGCGCACGGATATCCCGCAGATCTTCAAGGATAAGGAGAAGGAGAGAGGCGAGGAGGAAGCCGAGGCAAGAGAGAAGGCCAAAGCATCTACCCTCTCACTTTGGCACCACAGAACATACACATCCTCACTTCGACATTCTATCGAGGAAAGTGATGAGGATCGGGACCGCTTCGCGCCACGAGAAGAGTTGCAAATGCAGCAAGCAATGCGTGAATCCCGAATTCTTCATGAGAAAAGTATGATGGAGGGACCAGGAGAGTCCTCAAACACAATTTGAAATCGATCCAATGGGAGTAGTGCGAAAGAATCGCCACCGTTGTTCGCCACCACTTCCCAGACTCACTCGGAAGAAGGATTTAAGGGGCTGGCGATGGCGGGTTAGTGGGGACCCCGGTTGAGCCAATCCCTAATGAAGGTGTCTTACCACTGCCCCAACGGTGAACACCGAGTAGAAACAGTGGGAGTTTGGAGACGAGTGACCCCATTCCAAGTCACTCGGTGATCGCCAGGGGGAAACTCCTCCACCGCAGCAAGGTCGAGAGAATGTTGCAGATGACTCCACAACGAATCTAGGAGGCGAAGTGGATAAAGTACAAACACAAAACGAACAAAGCAAGTTGCCATCAACGAAGCTCAGGCGATTGAGACTGTCTCGGTGAGGTGCCAACCGCTCCGAAGGCTAATGACGCCGATGATGCGGTCGAGGCACAGGAAGAAAATGACCACGGGAGTTAACACTCTAGGCGATGAAAGTGCAATCCATGGGGTTGAGACTCAATGGATGCCACCACGAGAAGACCCAAGACAGTGACATGTCGAAAGGGAGGTCCAAGGCCTCGTTGTAGGAGGTAATGAAGGCCACAGGAGGTTGAGACTTCCGGGGTAAAGAAGTGAAGTAGAGAACATCCCTCCTGCTCTCATTGATCCATCCGAAAAAGGAGATAAGCGCTTCATGATTCCCAGGATAATCGATGTAACCTTTCCGGGATCGAAAGGCGACGAAGAAACCGAGTCATCCCCGTGATGATCCAAAAGACTCGATTGCGGATGTTCCAAAGACGAGCAAGTCTCGATCTTAAGACTACTCGTCAAACTTTCAATTTTGATGATGAGCCACCAATGGAAATCTCATCATCGTCGATGACGCACGATAAGGCCGAGGACCATCCACTCAATTGGAGAAACCAGTGAGACCAACGAAGGCTGTTGAGACATTGAGGCTCAGCAAGCTGGGTCCACTTCACAATGAGACCCAGTGAAATAGAGTCCTCGCGCAGCTCCCAAGCCGCAGCAGTTCGACTCAAAAGGAACTTCACGCGCACCTCTCATCATTGAACAAATCCCGATTAGCCGTGATGATTCCTTTGTAGAATCATTTCCTTTCTCCTGGAGGTACCCGACCTCCCGAAGAGTCGAGAGAACGAACTCGCACGCTTCCACAGACCAGCTCTGTCATTCCGTCAGGTACCATCGTTCGGTGACTATGACTTTGACGCTGCGTGGCCATCACCGCAACGGAAGAAACAAATTGAAGTTCGGGAGGTGTTCAAAGCATTATTTTGAAATTGAACGGATGGAGAGGCACCAGGCCTCTATGGACATGCGACCGGACAACAGAGATGCCAACCCATAGCGACTTGAGAGGCATAAAATGAGAATAAGGAATGGTGGCAACAGCAGCAAACAATGCGTGTGGAACAAGTTAGATACTTCAGGACATTATTCGACAAAAGTCGTTGGTATGGCGAGCCGAGAATGTCGATGCAAAGACGAAATTGAGAGAACACATTGAGCACATGCATGAAGCTCACACCGCCGAGATAAAGGCTGCTGCGTGAGCAAAATAAGAGTGATCTCCTGCGTCCTGGAAGAAAATATGGATAGAAAATTCAGTCTTCTCATGGCTGAAATGAAGCTAATTTCAGCAGAGTCCAACGCTACTCGCTCTCAATTTCGTGCCGCATACTCCGCAGCAGACTCGAGACGAGAACTCGACTATCGCAGCTCGACTTCCCGCTTGCCAAGATGTTTCAGTGTTCCTCTCTCCTTTGATGATGCCAAAAAGGGGAAGAGGAATACTTTAAAGCGCTAAAGAGATCTGAAGGTCGAAAAAGGAGGAAGAATTGTGAAGGGAAAGACAGTGAGGAAGTGTCAAAACAAAAGAAAGGAAAGTCCGTTGAGGGGGAAGGATCGAAAGATGTGACCTTGATGATTGCACAAACCCCCAACAAGGTCTTGTCACAGTGAGATTATTAGCGACAAACTCCCCGTGACTCGCCACTCCAACACACTGCTATATCTATGGTGAAAAGAGAAAGACAATTGAAGCGGGGATGGAGGAAGTGGAAGGAAGAATGGATGCCCGGGTTATGAACATCTTGAAATAACATGGAGGCATTCCAAAGAGACAGAGACACTTATACCATCTCGGATGTCGAGGACCGAGCCACGATCGTTGATGAATTTAAAACGCCGCATCCGAAGGATACTTTGCAAATATGTCTATGGCTCAAGCTTGGGACTTGTCTTGGGAAAAGGGTCTCACGTTATGTGAAGAAGCTAACAGCAAAACAGTTACCTATCCTCTCACTCTGCTGGTCACTCCTACCGGTCACTCAGTGGAAAGAAGAAGACCCCAAGACAATACACGCCCGGAGGAAGAGGAAGAAGCGATGGTGGAGGAATAGGTTTGAGACCCAGGCCTCGCGCCAAAAAAACATTGACGTAGATCCAGGCAAGAAAGGAGGGATCTCTTTGGGCTGGTCTTGACCAAGTAGCCAATTTGCAAGTGGCTAAAAGCAATCCGAGTATGCGAAAAGAATAGAAGAAGAAAATAAGAGACAAATTCAGCTATGGGAGTAAAGACAAGAGAGATTATGAAGAGATGAAGTCTGCCGGAAAGCATATGAAAAGAAGAAGAAGAAGCTACCGGAGATGAGAAAAAGAGAAGAAGACGAGGAAGATGACGGAATCGAGGAAGATGAAAGAAGGAGGAGCAGTGAAGGAGATGAAGTGTTGATGTCCACCCCTTCATGTATCTTACTGTGTAAATACATACTATGTAAGTCTTCTGCAATAAAACTGTAAACTCTTTATTTTTTTGTGTAGACAAATGTTTGCTCACGATACACCTTAAATGATTGTGTAAAAAGAACAAGAATGTTAGGATCAATAAAAGAATTGATTCTACGCATACATTCTATGTGAATGCACTATCTGTATGTATCTTTGCTAGTTACATTTTGAATGTTTTAAGTTTTGGCATCATCAAAAAGGGGGAAATTATTGGGAAATTTATTGTTTAGATTTTGATGAATGCCATGTAAAACTTAGAATAGGAAGTTGGCACCCCAATTTTGTTGTAAATTGCATTGTAATAAATAATAGGTCAAGGTTTGAGTTAAGTCGGCTATGCCCAAACATGCAAGAAGACAACCGGAGACTAGAAGGAAGACTCATTGCAAGACAGTGAGTATGGCAAAGAAGAGAAGAGGGAACTCTATGAAGGAGCGGTGAGATGCGGTGAGTGGAGTATCGTCAAGTCAACTCAAGAAAAGCCAAGTCTCAAGTTGAAGTGACGGAAGAGTCATCCAATGATTGGAAGGCGACTCTAAGTCACCCGGGAAAGCAAGGAAATGGTCAAGTCGAGATAATCTGAAAAAGATCCGTTGCCGAGAAATCAAGAGAATTACTTAAACAAGTAATATCTCCATGCTACCTTTCTCGAAGTGCTCATCCCGAAGCGTGCAAAAGGAATAAACCAATGGGAAGCACTACACCGTGTCGAACTCGAAAAGGTGAAGAACAATTCATACGAGGAAATGGCAATTCCAAGGATCGCAACAAGACAAGCCAACGACCACAAGTGACTTTCAAAAATAAGCATATCTCTTCAACGGGCGATTTTTGAAAGATCACTATATAAGGCTGAGGAATAACTCTGAGAAAAAATCACGAAGATTACATAGGTTACCTTGACCATACAAGCAAGAAAGAAACATTTTGTAACCTGAAATATTCTCAAGTTATTAAACGTTCAATCCTCAAGCCTACACTACGAAGAACATCAATCCAACACTCACTGTGAAGGAAAGATAACTTCAATCAGTTGAAGAGGAAATTCTTGAAGAATCAAGGGGTCTACATTCCACAAAGGATTGTAGGAAGGTTCAAGTTGAACCAAGTCTTGAGTTGTTGGAGGGCTTAGTGATCAAATCCAAAGAGCTTGAGCAAGTGGGCGTGAGTAGCAAGGCAAACGCCCTGTGAAAAAGCCGAGTCGCACGAGAAGTCAACCGGTGAGTGATCAAGGCGTCTCGGATCGAGTCCCAAAGGATCAAGTCATTTGTGTGATCAAGACTTGTATCCGGACTGTTACCACTTTGTATCTTGATCAATACCTAGTTGATTCCTCGGGGAGTTGGAGAAGAGAGGAGTAGAAGAATTACCCCATCTTGAACCTCTATAAAAACTTATCGTGTCTTTTACATTTCAGCACTTTAATTCCTGCATCTTATTTGTTTAAATCTGCTGACATATTTGCTATCCAACTGATAATTCCTAAGTACTAAATCAAGCTTTATATCTCTGCTTAACCATAATTAAGGGTGTTAAGTCTTCCGCTGAAATCAAACCACAGTTGAGCTAATTGGTCTTATCGGTGAGTTATTCAATCAACAGCTCAGTCGAGTCTGTTGAGTGACTAACTCTACTTGATTAACTAAATTGGTTGTCCACTAAGGACACAGCTGTGTAGTATCAACTCTGAACTTTTAAAAGGACTAAATCGAAAAATTTGGTAAGGTTTATTCAACCCCCCCTTCTAAACCTTATACTCACACCCCTTGGGACCTACAAAGAATACCACCAAATAGCCTAAAATAAGCATTCCATGAGTAAAAGGTAAGCAAAAATCCATCTACAATTGTGATGCATGAAAATATATTATTTGAACTATTTGCATTATATGTGTATATTATGTGATGTATGTAACATGTTGCTTGGAGTCTAATATCGGAGAAAACCACCAAATAGCCTAAAATAAGCATTCTACGAGTAAAAGGCAAGTAAATATTCATCTGAAAGTATGATGCATGAAAATTTATTCTTTGAACTGTTTGTATTATATGTGCATATTATATGATGTATGTTGGCTTGCATGATGATGCAATATGGTGTTTGGTGAGCCATTGAGCATGTCATTCATAGCATTTGCATGTGCATGCATATTACAAGAGGATATTTGTATGCACGAAAATATTTCCTGGAAGAAAATAGATATTTGTTGACCACTGCTAGTGCACTAAAGCATGTTGGACATGTTTTATGATATTTGTGTAGGCATAACAAGTAGGGTACTTCCTTATGAACATAGAGTTAGATGGGAGATGAACCCATGGTGGGTCACGGGAGGATGGACCATTTGTGGGTAACTATGTTATGACCCTATGGAGTGAGATACTACGTGGCAGACACATGGAACGCAAGTAGGGTACCCTTGGTTGGGCCGCGGAAGGATGGACCACACGTAATATCATAACGATATTATTGGCCATTTGATTATTGTTGTGTGCAGAGGTCTTTTCCAGTGCATCGTAGTTGGGTCGGGGGCCCAAATGAAAGAAAATTATTTGAAGAAATATTTTGAGACGTGAATTTACATTTTAGCATTGCATGTTGGAAAAACATTGTTATTCTTTGGACATGCATGATTTCTACTTGCTGAGCTTTAGCTCATGTAGTTTATGCATTGCAGGTGAGCATGAGAATGTCTGAGTCTGGGGCTTACTGTGCAATGCTAGAGCTTCTTCAGGTTTTGAGGATCATGGATATGGATGACCTCGGGCTTATTCATGTGTTCATTTTGGGTTTTACTTCGAATGTGCTAAATGTAGATACACATATTGTTTATAACTTTTGAAAATCTATTGTAAATATATGTAGATAGTGTGTTGGTTTGAGTTATGGGCTTGTATATGTAGTCATCGTGTATCCATACGGATAGGGTGGACATATGTTGTTGCTTTTAGATATAGTTTGATTTTGGGTTTGTGCGTACGGGATTTATTTCACTGTTTGTCTTTTATTAAAGTATCACAGGTAGAGATAAAAAAAATTACATGTTCTTATAAATAGAGCCCATGTTCTTAAATTGTACTATTTATATATTTCTAATAGTAGTAATAGGGGTGGGCGTGACACAATTTGTAGATTTTGCTAACTTTTGCACAAATTTGAAGTTTGCATTCTTCAAAATACTTTTGTTCATGAAAATATATTAAGTGTACCTTGGGATCTTTTAAACAAAGGTAGTCATGTGCAATTTGATATTCAAATTTTCACCTTTGTCGTTAAAGAGATGATTGTCCCCACTATGAATTTGCTAATAGATTGAATGATAATTCACTTCTAGGATACAACAAATCATCTATGATAGTAATGTTGTATATATTGTCTTAGATATTAGAGCAATAGTTGTACATCAATAGATGCCCATTGTTTTACTTCTTGTTAAATAAATAAATGAACTTGTGGAACATAATAAAGTACCACGTTCATGGCTTATATATCAACTTTAACTCACTCCATCCAATATGTTTTCTATTATTTCTCTTCTTGTGTGCAACCCATCATTTTGTACATGTTATATTACTTGGATATTTGGTTACTTAAATAATCTTGAGAAAAAAAAAAACAACTGGTAGAATAGATGGCAAACATATTTGTTCAAAGTTAATTTTAAATAATTAAGATAGATAATAACAACTGTTACTTTAGTGTTTTATTCAGTTTTTGGGAACTCGGTCATTATATTCACCATCATAAATGTGTTTGGGTACCCAAGACCATGGCAATAACCAGAAGATAAGTGCATTCATTCGTGGTCTAAACCTTTGTGATGGACAGTGCAATATATGATACACCTGAACATCGATTATTTTGTGATCTTGAGATTGTCTTCCACGATGATTATCATAATCCAATATTTTTTAAGCAATTGCTTTTGTTGAAATCTCATACTACTTTGCGATTCTTTATCCTTTGAGTATTGCACTTAATATTTTTCAAGGAATTGAATTACGGATAAGAGATCAAAAGACAAGGTTTTGTAATATTTGTAGACTGTATTTGATTATAAAAATTAGAGATATTTTATATACCATCTTTGAGATTGAACCACTACAAAAAAAATACTAATAGACAATGGTCTAAGTTTGGACACTGATTTAAAAAATCATCATGTTGGCTTGATGACACATTATTAATTAAGATTGAATTTATCTCTTAGATTACTAGTCCTTCGACAAGTTACAAATGACAATCCTTGAATATGGGTTTCCAAGGAGATTATCCCAAAAGCGGAGAGTTTAGACTTGTTATATATAAAGAAAAGCTTTTCTATTTGATATGAGGTGATAAAAACTTGATAACACCTTTTTAGTTCATAGATCCAGGATCGACTAAAGGATTTCTCAATAATGTCGTGCAGTTAATTTCTCAACCTTCAATATCAATTTTCTGGACTTCTATATTTACACATGCTAGTTCAATTATCATGAAATTATACCTGTTGATAAATGAAGAAGCTAAAGAAGAAGAAAAGGATAAAAAATCATAAAAACCATGCTCTGTTTTCTTACTATTCATCTTTGTTCACATGGCTACTATATATAGAAGAAAAGGTCCTATATATCATAAAAATAAACTAGGAATAAAACAAAAATAATACCAGAAAAAATCATGACTAACTCCACGTGTTGGGTGTGACCACTAGTAGTGGAGTGTGACATTATATAGTCTGTTGTGGTGGGGAATTTTCATTAGCTAACACCCCCCTCCCAAGTTGGACCGTATATATCAAGGAGGTACATCTTGGTAACTGAACTGGAAAAGGCACCGGGAGGTAAAGCCTTAGTAAGGATATTCATAAGTTGGTACCCATAAATGACAAGAAGAAGTCGAAATGACAGGAAGAAATCGAATCAACCCTTGTTGCAACTTCTCACAGACAATATGACAATCAATTTCTATATGTTTGGTGCGTTCGTGGAACGTAGGATTGGTAGCAAACTGGATGGCAGATTGATTGTCACAGTAGAGTTAGATGGGAGCATCATGTGGGCAGTGAAGATCTCTTAGCAAGTAGGAGAGCCATTGTAGTTCACAAGTGGTGGCGACAAGGGCTCGATATTCGGCTTTGAAAGAAGATCTGCTAACAGTTTCTTGTTTCTTAGACTTCCAACTGATGAGAGAGTCACCGATGAAGATTCAAAAGCCCATGATGGAGCGTTTGGTGTTAGAACAATCGGCCCAGCTGGAATCGCTGAAAGCACTTAATTTAAGGGAAGAAGATGTTGGAAAAAGTAACCCTTTACCGGGAGAGATTTTGATGTATCAAAAAACACGCTCGGTGGCAGTTTAATAAGCAGAGCAGGGAGCCGAAACGAATTGACTGAGGGAATAAATGACAAATGAAATGTCGGGTCTTGTGTTGCAAAGATAAAGAAGATGACCTATGAGACGATGACATGGTTTGGGATCTAATAAGGTATAACCAGAATCATGACACAATTTAACATTATGTTCCATAGGAGAATAGACATGTTTAGCCAACATCAGAGAGAATATCCAATGCATATTTGCGTCACTATTGTAAAAATCGGCCTAGGCGGTCGCCTAGGCACCCCTAGGCCGATCCGATTTTGCCCAAATTGGCCAAAAAAATCATTTTGGCCAAAAATCGGCCTAGGCGGCACCAAATCGGAGCTAGGCGCTCTCCTAGGTGGCCAAAAAATTAAGCCTAGGCGGGCTAGGTGGTCTAGGAGGGAAAAATCGGCCAAAATCGGTAAAAAATAAAAACAATGAAAAAAATAGTGTTGTTCCTAGCGCGGTCTGCCGCCCGACTAGCGCCTAGCGATTTCTGCAACTATGATTTGCGTTGAGAGACCAAAATCCCACTAGTGGACCGGGCTATTTCAAGGCCCAAAAAATATTTGAACAGCCCAAGTTCTTTAATTTGGAAGCCCGTTGAAGAGCAGCCTTAATAGTGTCCAAGGCAGATAAGAAGTTGCCCGTGAGGACTAAGTCGTCCACATACACTAAAAAGAGATAAATGAAGTATGGGTGGATTTGATGAAGAGAGAATAATCAGAAGAAGATTGAGAAAAGCCAATGGAAATGAGGTAGGTTGTTAAATTAGAAAACCAATTACGACTGGCTTGCTTAAGTCCATAAAGTGATTTTTGTAAACTACAAACAAGCTTAGGATTTTCAGAATTAAAACCAGGGGGAAGAGTCATGTAACCTCTTCATGAAGGTCCCCGTGCAGGAAGGCATTATGCACGTCGAGTTGTTGGAGGTGCCAACCATGAATAGACGCAAGGGCAAGGAGAAGACGGATGGTAGTGATTTTGGCGATGGGAGAGAAAGTGTAAAAGAAGTCAATGCTTTCGGTTTGAGTGAAACTTTTGTTAACAAGACGGGTTTTGTGGCGTTCAATGGTGCCATCGGCTTTGTATTTGACATGAAAAACCCATTTGCATCCTATTGGGGTCTTACCAGAAGGTAGCTCGGTCAGTGTCCATGTGTTATTTCGCTCCAAAGCAGTGATTTCATTCTCCATAGCCTTACACCAAACAACATGTTTGATGGCCTGCTTGTAGGTTTTAGGTTCAAAAGTGGAAGAAACAGAAAGAATAAAATGTTTGTGGGGAGGGGCAAGATTAATTATCATAAGAAAGAGTGGAGGAAAGAGGATAGAGCAAACCTGATGGAGACGATGGAGGCACAACCGAAGTGATCAAAGGTCAAGATAAGATGGTGGCTTTCGTTGATGGGTGGAATGGTGGGGATAGGTTCTGGGGGATCCTGATAATGTGTGTTTTCGGGTTGTGCTAGGTGTGTGAGATCAGGTGTGATAGTTTTAGTGAATGGAAATGAAATCTCAAAGAATCGTTCATGGCGAGAAATGAAGATGTTGTGAGAGTGGAGGGAGTGCGAGACGTATCCTTTGGTGCCATCTTTGAAACCAAGAAAAACGCATTTGACAGCATGGGGATCAAATTTGGATCGTTGAACTCGGAGATGATGAGGCAAAACCTGATAAGCCGAAGACGCGAAGGTCGTGTATGAAGGTATGGTGTTGTGGAGAATTTCAAATGGAGTTTTGAATTGGATAAAGGGTGAAGATAATCGGTTTATTATAGACAGAGTGAAGAAGACGAAAGACCAAAACTTCTTGGGAAGGCGACTTTGAAACAGTAAGGCATGGGCAACGACAAGTGTTGGTGTCTGCGTTCGATGATACCATTTTATTCAGGTGTATCAACGCAAGACGTTTGATGGACAATCCCTTTTGTTTGGTAGAAGTGGGTCATCAAAAATTCCAGTCCATTATCAGAGTGGATGCATTTGACAGATTTAGAAAATTGGGTTTCCACAAGCTAGATAAAATTTTGAATGACAAATATCATAAGGAGAACCATCAATTTTACAAGTAATGTAAGGCAATTGCTTACTCAACCTTTGTAAAATGAAAAGATGTGTATGACCTAATCTATAATGCCAAAGTTTGGGATGATGACCAACAGAAAAAACAGCAGCGGTCTATGTGCAAGGAAGAGGAGCAGAGTGCGTGAAATGGTACAGTCCTCCAATCACTTTAGTTGTACTAATCGTCCCCTATCTTGGGATGTCTTGAATATAACAAAATGATGAATGAAAAATTAGGCAACAATCTATAGAAGATGTCTAACGAGATAAGAAAAGTAGATTAAAAGAGAAAGACGGAATAAAAAGAAAGAACATTATGAAGAATAAATTCATTACCAAATTTAATAGTGCCCCAATGATGGGCAGTAAGGTGAGCTCCATTGGGAAGAGAAACAGTAATAGGGGAAATAGAAGTAAAATCAGAGAACAAGGATTGAGAATTGCAAATATGATCTGTGGCCCCGGTATCAAGGATCGAAGAGGTGCAAACAAAAGGACAAACAAGAGAGTAAATCTTACCATCCTTGAAGTTGGGGCTTAATGAGGGAGTGGGCGAGAAAGAGACTGGTTAGCATGACGAGGAAGGCGAGAGTCGACATTGATGAGAGCCAAGAGTTGTTGGCACTGCTCCGGGGTGAAAGAGACAAATGAACCTAGCGAGGTAATTTCGGATGACCCTGTCGGAAGCTGGGTGAGAAGCGGAGAGTCACTGGTGGTGGTGAGATTAGCGGAGCCTCGATTGCAAAATTTGTAACAGGTGGGAAGCCATGCTTCCGATAACAAACATATCGGCATGTGCCCATTCGATGACAAAGTGTAAGGAAGCACTGTCCAAAAAAAGAGCTAGCTAGCACTAGTCGTGAGGTTCAACTAGAACAACAAGAGGAACACCTTTTACTCTTCGAAGCCGATGATCATGATATTGATGATGAGCTGATGAATTTCAAGTTGGGCCGAATACAAGCCATTGCAGAGATAGAAGCTTAAATCAACATTTTGATGGTGTTGGGTGGTTGTACCTCCACTATCTCGCTGTCGGACATTAGAGCAGCACTGGGCTTAAGCCCATTGCATATTTTCAAGAAATTCTTTTTTAGGGCAATATTTTTTATATTATTCATAAATAGCCCACCCTAAAATTTAAATTCATTGGTGATGATGTCTACTCTTTGCAACAATTTATTATTCAATTCAAGTCGTGTCCCAATGAAGATCTTAAAACTTTTGTGTTATCGGGACATTGATGCTATAAGATTTAATATTTTTTTATATCTTGAGACTATTTTTGTGATCCTTACTTTTTCATTAGTACACTTATCATGCAATTACTTTGGAACTGTACGTAACCATTTATATTGATAATTTATTTGAAAATGTATTAAGTGTCAAATATATTTAAAAAAATATTATATTTAAGGGTCCGACACGAATGATTTGCCACACTCATAAGTGTCATCGTCAAGTATGAATTTGAAAAGTTGTCTATTTTTTTAGATTTTTTATATTTAGTTATTGACTTCTTGTTGTTTATGTCAAGAAAACAAATAATATTGGGATAGAATATCTATTTGATGCTAATATAAAAATACCAGTACGCAAAAAAAAAAAAAAAAAAAACATGTATCATAGTCCATAGACAACCTTTGCAATTCATCAGTGGAAAGAAAAAGTCACTTGAAATAAACCAAACCTCAACCACTGTCACATGCTTTCCCTCACAGCCATTATGCTTGCATTTAAAGACGTAAACCCGACCACGGCTCGGGCCTGGCCCGAAACCGCACCAAATGCTATTGATAACATATGAGCAACCATCCGACTTCCCATATTCATAAAAGGGATAATTATAAAAACTACCACTGAAGTTTGGGCTAGTAACAAAAGAATCCAATTATGTTTGAAAATTACAAAAAAAAAAAAAACCTTGAAGGGGATAAAGACATGGGGCTTTTTTTGTAATTATGAAAAACCGGTGATTTTTTTGTAATTAATCTAAATCTCTGGGGTAATTTTGTAATTATCCCTTTAAAATCCAAATCATAGTCACAATGTTGTGGACAATTGTAACATAAATCCAGAGCAGCCTTCACTAGGACCTTCATGTGGCTTGTCCAAGAAGCCGATTGTGTCGACAAAATCTAATCTATAATGGGACTACTTCAACGAAATCGAAGTATCCTTTGTACAATGTTCACCCCAGAACTCAAAGTTCCTACCAAATGGGGCCACTTCACCTGTGATAATCGGCAACATACTAGATTACAGAGACGAATACATAGCCTGAGAATCAGTTGGCTTTGTTATCAAGAATAATGATCAGTTCTTTACATTGTTTTGTACGTATATACAGTTAGCTTGTAAATGGGGAAAGACCAATTTGAATGACAAATGTGGGCAAAATGAGATAAGTGTTTGGATGAAAGTCGCCGTATGAGGAATTGTACTTGTAGAACAACAGCCTGAGATTCATCTCTACTGGGTGCCGTATCAATATTCATTACTAGAGCTTACACACATCAGAGTTGGCAGGAGCCGTGGACCTTGGCCTTGTTGCGAGTTGAGATCACAGTCCCTCAAGTTTGAGATCTGGTTTCATCAGTTTGTTCATTAGACCTTTGCAGCTGTAGTACATGAGTGAAACAATGGATTAGCATGCAGAAAGCAGAATATTTAGTGCTAAAGAATTTCACTACCAGTAAAACATACTAAAAAGCTTGCCCTATTCCGAAAGCTTACAATTGGGTGTTTTCAATAATGCAATATTGAACACCTATCATAAATCCAGAAAGAACATAGAAATATATTTGAGTCAAACACTTGAAACTTGTCAATCAAACATATTTCTTGTATTTCATCATAAAAACTCGAAATTGAAATACAACCAACTAAAGAAAGCATACCAAGAATTATTATCCTAACCAAGTGTTTAGATTCTAATTTCTAAGTTGTGTCAAATGAGGCCTTTATCCTCCTGATTTGGAAATAAGAAAAACTTTGCAGCAATATTTAATACACTTTGATATGCTCTCGTAGGTTGCTTCTATCCTCTGAAGGAATATATTGAAGCTCTAGAGCATATAAAGGAATCTCTACAATTTGTTCTCATATTTCTTCATTTGATAAGAACCATATAACATAAGAATCAGCAGAGTGAAAATTTGTCTCAGAGATCAAAATAATACTAATCAATCAAAGTACAGGTAAAAGATAAAATAACTAATCTCAACTTACATTATGAGAAGTGCGGCTCAAAAGGAAAGAGACTTCTTTGTGTATCAGTAGGACTCTTTAACCAGCTACAGTACAAACATGCTGCCCCAACCACTGATAGAAGTGACAAGATTGCTAGAAAACCGAAATGTGAAACATCATTAGCGATTATCGCAACCCCTAGCATTATCGACTCTGCCATACTAGCAACTGCAACCTCTGTTGTCCCAATAAGATTAACTTTTGATGCAGGTATCCCCGTTTGTAAAATCTGTGCCCCTACAACATCATATGACATGTGTCCCAATCTAGACAACACCTGTTAAAAGAAAATGTCTTTCTTCTGAATGGTTCAATGAAGCTCAAACATAACAATGTATCATATAGTATGCAATAAAAGATTTATAAAACGCACACATGGGAGAGTTGAGAAACTCAAACCTATTTGTCTATAAAGCAATCATAGCACAGACATGTTGAGATTCGTTTACAGACTTGACATAATCATAAAAGGTGAACAGAAGCTGCACATTCGCAGTTTATCTGTAAATACCTAATTTACTCACAATCTCATCATTTACTAGCGAAGATCTCTAGAAGGGCATTTTGGCAGTAGTTAAATTTCGCCATATTTTATACTGAAACAAGAAATATTCTACTAATATAGCTTACTGCAATTTTATTACGGAGAATAGTTATCACGAAATAAGTAAGAAACATGCAGGAAAAGGTTCACTATGTTTGAGCTAAAAATAAGATTATCCTTAATGTTATTGTTCTATTTAAAATAATAATACTACCCACAACAATAAATAGCTTTCTTAACAAAGTCTCTAGCTTCTTATAGTATGAGCAATTCAGACTATTTGCATTGTTAATTGTATTTTGATACTCGTACCTAAATGGCGTTAGGGAAGTATGAAATGAAAATAGTTTAGATGCTGTCTGAATTCATATAAAATGCCTTTATATGTGCACGAGAATTATTTATATCAAATACATATCATCTTTATATATCCATATTTTTGCTGTATTTATTGATGATTGATACAAGGTCTATTTGGCAACTATTCCAACTGCCACTGCAGTATATGAAGTCTCACAAACTAAGAAGATAATTGATTAGGCCCACTATAATTACTCGAGGGATGGGTGCATAGAAGACAAAAGAGCTGCAGGAAGCTGCAATTAGACTGGACAGAGAAAATGAATTAGCAATATTCGTGAGACCAACTTTTTCTTATTTCGGAGTTTGTTGTGCAGATAAGGAACAGTATATTCAATGTCTATATCTTCTAGATCAAGAGCCATGGGCATGAAAATTACAGATTGCTATAAATTTGGTCAGATGAATAAGGAACGATGATGAAAATCAAAGGAAAACTTCATAATAAATCTAGTGTAATTTTATAAGTGTCTTAAACGTGCTAAGTTTAAAATGATATAAACAAATAATTCAATACTTGGGTTGGCACTTAATAAGTCAGAGCTAAAAGACACCATTAGACTGATTCAGAATATTCAAGTATATTGACAAGTTAAAGACGAAAATGTAAAAGGAACTCACAATTAAACATAAGAAGAATACAACTGGAATTTTCTGAGAAAAAGAACCACTCAAATACACAGCAACTGCAATGGTAAGAAGTGAAGCCTGAAAGATGAGGCCAGCTGCTCCAGCCTAGCATAAATAATTCGTAGGGAAAACATTAATAACAATAAATTACAAAATTGTTTTGAGAAAGAAAGCTAATACATCAACAGAAAAATCCTTCATACCTTTAGAATACCAAGTCGCTTAACCATCTTTGCAGACACAAATGTTGCCGCAACACCCATAAATGCACATAGTCCACTGAATCCTCCAATAATTGTAGGATTTAGACCTGAAACATCATCATAAAGATTTGGTTTATCAGTTAGGAGGAAACAAAATTTTATCACTACTCGATTTCTTGCAAAAGTAAAGTGATGAATCAAAAGTTGAATGCTTAACATTGTCAACTTCTTGTGCTCAACCTCAGTGAGATTTTACACTGACAAAGAATAAGCAAAAAGTAAAGGGTATTTAACATCTCCAGTTCGCAATATAATTTTACCATCTTCCAGTTTCCAATGCAAAATGTGATATAGACTTTGTAGCAATAACTTTGAATCAATATTCAGATCTCAATCACCTCAGTGGCCATTTACTAAACACTACTTAAGTGGAATTAAAAATAAAATCTCAGAAAACATCCCCCTTGTTAATCAGATACCTTTTAGGGCCCATTTGGATGCATATTTGAAATACTGGAATAGAAAACAGTTTCTTGGCTTTTCAAAGAAAGGGTTTTGAGAATGATGATTTAGTGGTTGTTCCATTGTCATGATTATTGTTTGCAACTTGAAAATGTACCCGGACGCAAATTTTCAAAATTGCGTATTAAATCTTGAAAAATTATACCGTGCATGTGAGTGCATGAATCTATTGAATCAAGATAGTCCTGATATCATATTGAACTGCCAAAGTTTTTATTTTAATCTTCATTTTCATTAGTCCTGATATCATACTGACTGACGGTGGTTGGGCATGTGGGTGAAATCGGGAGAACGGGAGAGGAGGGTACAAAGAAGAGAAGGAAAAATTAAAAAGTGGGTAGCGGTGGCAGAGGCGAAACTGGGAAATAAAAATGGTCAAAATAAAGAGGCGAGAGAAAGGAAGAGAAGGGAACATCAGCGGTATGACAGTCACAACGCAGCCAACAGGAAGGTCAAGAACAGGTGTGGGCAGTGAGCGGGCCGGGGGGGTGTGGTGTTGAATGTACACAATTTGAAGAAAGCAAGAATGATCCTTGAACTGATCTTAACATGTAGAAGATGTTTCCAAATATGGCCAGGTTTTGGAAATTGTTTTGCAAATCAATTTAACAGACAGGTTTTCTTTCCTCAAACATATAGAACGCACAATGCTGACCACTTTTGGTTTCAAAAACACAAAAATGAATTGCTAGACTGCGCGAAGTAGGCCCCTAATGATTTCCGTAGCACTTTTCCCCAGGACCCTCTTCACAAGCCTTGCTGAACTCAGTCTTAAGATTAAAAAAATAAGACAATAAATTAGTATTCACACTAGTAAAAAGTAGCAGTAATTTCTTTATGTATCTTTAAAATTCCATTTCAATAAATTCAGTACTATCACTACTATGGCTGGCTTGAAATAGAGTGAAAAATGTCATGTCTTTGTGTGTAGTTATTTCGGGAAACGTTTTGCCACTCCGAAATGGAAATCAGGTTTGGATTAACGTCTAGCTACGTCTTTATTCCCCAATAATATTTATCATTTATTACTTTTTAAATAATTATATATCTTACTATACCCCAACTAACTTCATCATAACTTTGGTGAGAAGACATCTACAAATGAAAATGTGTCCCACCATAAACACAACATATACAGTTGAAAATGTCCCACAAATACATCATCTCATTTTTTTCCCCGACTAAACATCCAAAACTCATTCCCACTCCCTTAATACATCCCCAGAATAATTTTCTCAAATGCCGGAAATAGCTCCAAACAAAACAATTTTTGCTTCATTTAGGATCAGCAAATGCCTACATTACCAAAAAATGTTGGTTCGTTGTTGAGAGTCTCTCTCATTTCTATCACTACAGCCATTTGGCTCAAACTCCATACTACAACCACAAACATTTTCCATTGTTTAAGTAAAAATGATCTTCACTTGAGATATTTATAATAGGTTGTCAAAGGCCTTCATCATTTCAAACACGACAAACTAGATAACATAATCTAGTGTAATATATTGACGAAAGAAAACACTAGTGTATTATAATCATGCTCCTCCACCTTGTAACCCACTGATTAACTACTACATTGATACAGGGAAAATGCAAGTGCTTCCCTACTTAATTAGTACAGTGTCAAATGGTAAACAATATCAGCCATTTAGTCCCTAAACAATCATGTCACTGATTTTTCATTGTTTCCAGGCAGCTCTAAAAGACCATAAATGATTGGTCCGTAATGCAAAATAGTAGAAACACAACTAACTAAGAGATTCAAGAATGTTTAGTCAATAATATTCAAAACTTTTGAGTCAAGACCAACATGGCATGCAACAATAACCCATGTTTAAATCCACACAACAATAACCCATGTTTAAATCCACATACTCCAAACATCATGCAGGAAACTACTAGTTGTTAAGTAAAGGTTAGAAATAATACCATGTTGTGTCAAGAAAGCAGTCATTAAACCACCAGGAGCAAGAACAACGTTGAAGTAGAGTAACACATAAGCTAGGCTTGCTGGCAGAACAGGCTGCTGAATATATTCAAACCACCCATGCTTGATAACTTCTATACTTGTAGCCACTATGCACGAGAAAGGCAGCATCGGTGCAAACAAGAAGGAAAAATAATTTATCATAAATAACAATGGTCAGATTTATTTACATGAATATGCATATATATGTATGTATGTATGTATGTATGTATGCCCATATATATTAAATAACACATAGATTTATATATATAAACAACACTTACATACATATTTACATATATATATATGTGTGTGTGTGTGTGTGTAATATTTTGTTTTAAAAGAGATCTTTTATATTACATATATTTGAGGTATGTGGGATAGATCCTTCAAGGTTACTCCCGCTACAAGTTTGCGGACATTTAGCACGGTCCAGGACTCCAGCAGAAAGCTTGTTTGTTAACCATGTAAGAACAACCTAGGTCATGCAGAAAGAAAATCAGAAAACTAACAAAGTTTCCAAATTGAGCACATGGACAACAGCAAGGCTATACTACCACAACAGGCAGAGACCATATCATCAAACTAGCAGCCAGCTTTAAGCATGTCACTGGTTCATGTTTAGACAAGAAAACGCCAAATAACGAAGCTCCTGCAATCTGCATTTGTGCAAAACCATGAAAACTATCATGGCCGACATTGGATAAAGAAAGATATCATGATTATATTGACTAAGTGCAAAATTTGAGACTCTTTTCAGACATGCTGAATAAATATTGCAAACATAGGAACTATGAAGATATCGATTTTTCAATTACCTCGCAGAGGAGATCAATTCTACTGAGGATTGCATTTGCTTGAGCAAGCGCAATTGGTCTATTTGTTCCTGCCAGCTGAAATAACAAATTTTGAATTATGTAAACAGGTAAAACTAAGCACAAGTTCTAGAGGGCTTAAATAATGATGATGTGGAAAAAGAACCAATAAAAACACTACCAAAACAACCCAGTCACGCTCCATTGCAACCCCTAGAGCAAGTCCAGAGAGCCTTTCAACAGCCAAAGCTATCACAAGTATAACAAACCAAGGCTGAACAAGAATGGAAGACACGGGTGTGGGTTTGACGGTATGGGCTTGAATTATCATTCCAACAGATAGCAACTGAGCAGCTGCCTGGAAGAAAGAAGTATGAGAATAGAACTTTGGGAGAAAGGGTTACACCTTTAATATTATTGCAGCAAAGTGAAAAGTAGATACCTGAACGATAGTCAAGCAATTATATGCTGGTACTCTTGGAAAGTGATCCATTAGTTTTCCTACCAAAGGGCCTCCAACAATTACTGCAATCTGTTAAAATATGCAGAGGATTTTACAGTTAACCACTTGCTTCTTATTTAAAGCCCTTGTTACTTTGTGGATTGATACCTTTGCAAAAAGCCCATGACAGCCACAGGAAGAAGACTCGGATGAATCATTGCAATGGCAGCAGGCCAAGCAAAATTCCAAAGCTGTTCAACCAAATTCCCAGCCAAGCAGCTAGCATATAAAGCTAAAAGTATGTGTATCCATCATTAGAAACTGAATTAACACAAACAAATGAAATAATGGTTCTAAATATTGTAAAAAGTATTTCCATTAGAAGCAGCTAGAGAACTGCTTGGAACTTTTAGAACTATAAATATATAAATATGCGCAGGTGGATCAATGAGAAAACAGCCCTCATAATCACTTTATAGATAACTGAAGAAGGTACTCACAGTGCTAGTAATATGGAATCGAAATTATTAAGGATGACAGAAAATGGAGGTATTTTAATTCAACTGAGAGAGTCAAAGCATAAACAAAGATATCTCTGAATTCAGGTAAAGTATGTGGAAAGCTCAGGAGCCGGTCAAGAAGTTTTCTAATGCATTTATATCTCGCATTATTCAAAAGCCGAAATTCCTTTTAAGTGAGATATAGTGTATCCAGTTGACCAATTAACAATAGGAATTCACATTGCAATCATAGATCTCAAGCCCAAGTTACATGATTTATATGGAAGTTATATTCATTTTAGTGAGATATTGACTCAATTTCATAAAGATCCTCTATCATTTTTATAATTGTCAGGATAACACTAACCATAGAGTCCAGCTGGATGAGCAGGAGTTGCAGCAATTGCGTTCTGCTCCTCCTCTGATAAGACCTACATGAACCCCAAGAGATAAAGATGGCCAAAAATCAAGATTTACGGAAATTCATAATTTTCTAATATGCAAGGAAGTTAAGAAATGGAAATACGAGTCAAACAAAACCTACAGGCAATTCCTTTAAAATAGTGTCGACATAGGTGCCCCCAACAAGTAAGTTAAGTCCTTCTGTCTCCAGGCTATCAGGTTGGAGATGAACAACTGGAATAGAACAATTTGAATCGAGAGATGTGGTATCCTCATAGATTTCTTCAGTTGCAACAGAATCCAAGACATCAGTGTTAATGAATGAACACCTTAAACGAAAAGTGTCGAGCCTGCAAATAATAGACTTAATGAACAATAATATTATATCAAAAAAATTCTTATTACAAAAAACATCTCCGAGGTACTTAATAACAGATATCTACTGAATAGTGAATATCAGCTTTGAAATAGCAATTATATTTTGTCATATTTTCTTTAAGTATATGTTCCTTGCAATATTTCTTTAAAAAGTTCTATCTCAACAATCATATGTATCATTTCCCCAATATTTGATAGTAGGCCCCAAAACATTATCTGATTTTTCTAGCATTAAGAACGAGAACAAATTAAGTCAAGAAATAAAAAATAATCCTTTTCGAAGTAAGATAAACCAGAGATGCTCAGTTATAAAAGAGTCTATCATGACATAAGTTCAGAAAGAGTCTGAATAATTTGAAATGGAAATGACAAATACAAAGGGCTCCAGAAGAAAAATCATTCAAATATAAATCACTAACTACATATTCCACTAAAGTTATCAAACAGAGGGATTTATATATAACTTACATATACATATATATAAAGGGAAAAAACACAGAATCGTAACATAAAGCACTGCTTACAACTAGAATCATTTTCCAGATATAAATTTTTAAAGATTACAATTTGCTCAAAAACCCAAAATCATTTTGTAGGTATAATTTAATAAAGACCAAAAAAAAAAAAAACACCTAACCAATCTTAAGTTTTGCAAGAATCCAATCACGATTCAGTGGGACGTTTAGGCAAATAATGCAACATAGTATAGATTCAATGTATCAAAACATGAATGCACAATCAACATATCCCAAAAACAGTTAAAAAGGAGAAGGGTAAAAAAAACATCATCAAACAACACAAAATTTTGCAGAATAGTCATCGAAAAAATCCAACTCATCTGCCAATAAAACATAATTCCCAAACAATAACCAAATGTAAAATCAGGAAAGTAAAAGAGAAGTGCAGCATACCTGGGAGGGGCAAAGTGGGGATTCAGCCATTGTCGGGCATAAGAGAGGTGAGGACGGCCTAGTCTAAGATAAGAAGACGACGACAGCACGGAACGAGCTTGGAGTAGGCGAAGAGCGGCGGAAGGCTGACCATGAGCAATGAAAACCACACCCATGGCCGTCGTTCTCCTTCAATCCTTCTGTACTACCACTACGACACGTAATTTTCTCCAACTTTTCTCCGATGACTAGCACTGCTAAATCTTCTGCTCCTGCTTCTTCTCGATGAACACTCATGCAGCATCCTCAGCTAAATCGTCAAAATTGAAAAAAGAAATTAATAAATTATGCAGTTTACGTTCATCCAGCCACTTTTTAAAAATTTCTAGCTCAATGTTTGTATGAAAATGTATATACATATGGGGATTTTTGTTTGAGATGTGGAAATTGAAGGGGTGGGGGATAGTGGTGGTTTATCTGGAAATGAGTGTGAGGCCGTCGGGAAGGGGGTGGGGCGGACACACACGGGGCGGACACTTCAAAAGTGGATGGTGTAGAGGCCATAAATCTCTCTGACGTGTACGGATCTTTCCCACCACTCACAATTCACAATTCACAAATCACAATTGACTTGCCAACTTGTATATTACTTTGTGGGCTTAATTGTAAAATTGGTCCCCGCATCAATTTCGGACTGAAAATATTTTAGGTAGCAATTTTAATATTATAAAATTTTGATTTTGTGTGATTTTGATCTCACTAAATATTTTAATATTTTCTACAATACCCTTATCTTTAGTCAAAATACCCAAAATACATATGACCATTGAGAGTTACAAGAATGGAATTACTATTTTGATTAAAGGATGATTGTTAATGACCGAAACTGGCACGTCAAGAAATTACGAGATTAAGATTGCAAACTCCTAAAAAAACAAGACTGAAATTGCAATTAAGCCTTATTTGTGTACTCAAAATACTGTAGTTTCAATTTCTTGGAACAAATTGGACTCCTTTGATCAAGTGTTGCATATAATTAATGGCTAATTACATAAGTTACTCGAGGTTTAAGCTAATGAAAAACATAGATTTTGAAAATTACAAAACACGCCTAGATATTTGATTCTGTATTACACTTTAATATTAGGGAAATTTTTATAATTTTAGAATTTCTACAAGTTTTTTTTGGTAATCATCGTAAACTTGTACCTCTTGTAAGTTCTCACTTTATTTTTTTTTTTTTTTTTTTTGAGACTTTGTCTTCTTGAAGGGCTTGTTTCACACATTCTCATCCAATGATTTAAAAATCAGATGGGATTGGTTCATCTAATTAATTTAATTGGTGGGGTAAGTTTTGTCTTTTTTCAAAAACCATCTTAAAAATATCCTTCCAAAGGTATTTGCTAAAATCTTGGTCACAGTTTGTTTGTTTGCTGGTAACGTGGGATTCCAGGCCATTACATGGTGTGTCTGAAATTTCATTCAGGCTTACTACTTAATTGCCATGTGTGGAAAGAAAAGCTTCATTCCAAGCAACAATTAATACACCTTCATTACCACACGTAATGCAAGTAACAATTACTAGATGTTATAAATTTTTTCATAGTTTCATTTTTTTATAAATTTTAACAGATTTGTTTATATCTTCCATCGTTGCATTGCTGTCCAAAAAAAAAAAAAAAACTCAACCATGGCCCTATATGGTTTCATTTTCAAATGGTCACTAATCATAAAACTAGATCATATTTGTGTAATTAATTTTCACTAAAAATTATCAATTCTCAACACTTCTCACCAGAAATCATACTATTTACCAAGGCAGTGCCTAAAGATTTTAAGGTCTTAGAGAAAGTTTTAGGAGAGCCTAGTCATGAATGTGTTAGAATAATTAACATACATTTTTGTAAGAGAAAATTGGAAGAAGAATTCTATATAACTTGGAAGTCTTGAAATACAACTTGAGAATTACAAATGGAGGCTACCCAATATATAGGAGCAAACCCTAGCTAAGACACACAAAGGGAAAATACAAAACTACCCTCACAAATATAAATTAATAACTAATTATAATGCTAACATCCCCCCACAAACTCATGATGATGTAGTAGAAATCATCGAGAGTTTGCCAACCAAAAAACGAAAGCGCGGAAGCGGATGTGACTTGGTGAAAAGATCAGCAATCTGTAAAGATGATGAGATGAAAGGTAAGTGGAGTGTCCCATGTTGCAGGTGATGACGAGTGACATGACAATCAATCTCAATATGCTTTGTTCTTTCGTGGAAAACTGAATTGTGAGCAATCTGAATAGCACTTTGGTTATCACAATGCATGGGAGTAGGTGAGGACAAATGAACACCCATATCTGCAAGAAGCCAACGTAACCAAACTATTTCAGTTGTAGTAGAAGCCATTGCCCGATACTCGCTCTCTGTGGAGGATCGAGACACAACATTTTGTTTCTTACTCTTCCAATAAATAAGTGAGTCTCCAAGAAAAACACAAAACCGGTGGTGGATTTTCGATCGCAGGATCACCGCCCAATCCGCATCGAGAATATGCCTCAACTCTAATGAAGATGTAGATGGAAACAAAAACTCTCGAAAAGAGTACCACGGAGGTATCGCAAGATACGAGTAACTGCAGCCCAATGAACGGTAGTGGGGCAAGTGACAAACTGACTCACAATATGAACCGCATATGCAATATCTGGACGCGTAATGGTTAGATAAACCAAACTTCCAACAATAGTGCGATATAAAGTAGGATCAGACAATGGTGTGCCATCGAAGGAGAATATCGAACATTAAGTTCAAGAGGCGTATCAACCGTCCGAGTATCGATGAAGACGAGCTCGATCAAGTATGTCGACAATGTACTTGGATCGTGAAAGAAGATAACCTCGAGGGGAGCGGGCTACCTCAATACCCAAGAAATATCGCAAAGGTCCCAAATCTTTCATTTCAAAGCGAGAAGCTAACTCAGATTTCAACAATGCAATCCCATCAACATCATCACCGGTGATGATCATGTCATCAACATATAAGGAAAGAAGAATAATACCAAAGACATGTACGCTTGAAGAAAAGGGCGAGAATCATGGTTCTCGGAACTAAAACCAAGTGAAGTAAGACGACAGAGAATTTTTCAAACCAAGCCCGTGGAGCCTGTTTGAGACCATACAATGTTTTCTTAAGCTTGCAAACTTTGCCCGATTATGAGGAACCAGGTGTGGTGGGATCATGTAAACTTCTTCTTGAAGATCACCATTCAAGAAGGCATTTTTGACATCCAATTGAGATATGTGCGATTTCGGATAGAAGAAAAAAGAATAAGAGTATGAATGGTAGTCATCTTTGCAACAGGGGCAAATGTTTCCTCATAATCCATACCATACTGTTGTGAATAACCTTTAGCAACCAATCGTGCTTTATATCGCTCAACCGAACCATCAGATTTGGTTTTAATTTTATAAACCCAACGCGAACCAATTGCCCGTTTACCAGGTGGTAAAGATACCAAATCCCAAGTGTTTGTTTTATGCAAAGCAGAAAGTTCTTGATCATAGATCTTTGCCATAAAGGATCAGTAACTGCCTCTTTATAGGAGTGTGGTTCAGAAGTTTGGTGAATAGAGGACAAAAATGAAGCAAAGGCGGGAGAATAAGAGGAATAAACAAAGTCAGGTAACTGAGTGGACTTACGTGTACGTTGGGGATATCGAGGAGGCAAACGATCCACAATTTCAGGAAGCGATTGGGGTGTCGTAGGCGTAGAAGAGCCAGCAGTATCTGATGAGTCTCTATCTGTATTATCCGAGAATGGATCAATATGAACAAGATCAGTTTTGGAGATGCTATGAGGACTAGAGGGAATAGAGAAGAATGGAATATGCTCAAGAAAAAATACATGACGAGACACATATAATTTTTGAGCAACAGGATCAAAGCAACGGTATCCCTTCTGACCTTCTCCATATCCTAAGAAAACACAAATAGCTGAACGAGAAGATAATTTGCTACGTTCAACATGAGGACGAAGGACAAAACATGCACAACCAAAGACTCGTAAGGACGAATAACTAGGGGTGGAACCATATAGTCCGAAATGGTGATAAATCGGATGTAATGGATGATGGAATCCTATTTATACAATGGATGTGTAAGCACGGCTTCCCCTTAATTCACTTGAACCGAACTAGATAGTAAAAGTGAGCGAGCGATTTCAATGATATGCCTATGTTTTCTTTTCAAAGAACACCATTTTGTTCAGAGTATCTGTGCAAGAAGTTTGATGTAAAGTCCCATCCAAAGCAAGCAATTCATTTAAAATTATTAGATGTGTACTCCCACCCAAGTCACATCTAAAGCATTTTATGATAGCGAGAGAATTGAGTTTTTACAAAAGCTCGAAATGAAGTATATATGCTCGTAAAATCGAACGATGCTTCATAAAATAAACCCAACAATAACGAGAATAATCATCAATAAAAGAGACATAATATCGAGAACCCCTTTGTGGAAATGGGAGCAGTCCCCATACATCGAATGAACCAAATCAAATGGCGCAGCAGAAGAAGAAACACTCCGATTAAAAGGTAAAGCGGAAAATTTTGCGATTTACAACCACTACAATCGTAAATATCATGAGAAGACAATTTTCCTAATGAACCTGTAGAAGCCAAAAATCTTAAACGTGAAGCCGAAACATGACCCAAACGAGAATGCCATAAATAAAAGCTAGACGATGAAGGACTCAAACGAAAAGAAGACAAATCAACAGTAGAAGCTGCGATAGAGGGTACTCGAGCTCATCCAAAATGTATAACTCTCTCGTGCCTACGGCTGTCCCAATCCCGGGAATGTGGATCCGCACACAACAAGAAGTAGAAGAGAATGATACTAAGTAACCTGAATCACACAATTGGCTAACAGAAACAAGATTTAATGTAAGTTTGGGAATATGGTAAACATGTGGAAGAGACAATTGAGGTGTAGCTACAGATCCAATTCCTGCTAAGGGTAACAATGTACCATCGCCAGAATAACAGTCTAGCATATGTGGGTGAAATGGAAGTAAAACATGATATATCGGGGACATATGATGAAAAGCTCTTAATCTAATACCCAAATAGAGGAAGATATACCTAACGAGCTTGGAGTTGACAAACCCGAGGCGGCATAAAGCATGAGATGAGGAAAGAAATTTCTGAAATTGTTCGGCAATTGTATCCATAGAAGGCTAACTGGAGGTAAGAGTTCCGAAGTCGCGTAATCGATGAGGTACATGTGCAAAGAACACGAGTCGGTGGGGGCGGCCTAAAACCACGTTGATTTGGATGGACAAACCGATTTTGGGAGGTCATGGATTTTTTCGTTGAAAACGTTGTTGGCCACCTTTATTCAACTCGGGGGACATTGAGCCTTCCAATGTCCTGGTTGTTCTGATAACTACACTCATTATCAAACCAACCTTTGGGTGCGGTCCAGAAAGGAACGAGAAGATGGACGATGGGGCACAAAGAAGAATCGATGAAGTAGGAACATGAAGAACTCCTTTCCCCGCTCGAGACTTTAGAGCGTAATTCCTCCGCTAACAATTCACCGACAAAGAATCAACAGGATGGTAAAGGAATACGGTGCAAAATATTTCCACGAAGAGACTCAAAATCATCCCGAAGAGCCATCAAAAATTGAACCAATCGTTGCTCCTCTCACGAGCAATATAGGGGCAAATGCGCGAAGTTCAATAGATTGATGAAAGGCTAATTGATCCCAAAGATCGGTCATAGCGAGAATAAAATTCTGTCAGATCATATTTTTTTTTTTGAAGAGATCGAATATCTATTTCCAATCGGCATCTTGTTTAGCAAAATTCGATTGAGTATACAACCGTTCCAAATGATCCCAAACTTCTTTAGCAAAGAAGATCATATTTAGCCAATTGCATACCAATAGAGTTCTCCACAGAATTGTTAACCCAAGTAATAATTTTCGAATTGTTCACTTCCCAAACCTCTAATTCCGCAGCATATTTAGTATTATCTTTCTCAACAGGATGTTTTTGTGTTCCAGAAATATAACTCCACAATTTTTTTCCTCTCAAAAAATTTCTCATGACATAACTCCAATATAAATAATTCTTTCCATTCAAGCGAACACTAATTGACTGCAACGAATCATCTCTTTCACTAGCCATAATGAATAATGACAGAAAATCAAACAGAAATACCAACCAAACAACTAGATAGATCGATGCAAATATCCAACAAATCAAGCCAACTCTACCAACAAAACTATTGCAAATAATCTGATTCTTGAGGCCAAAAAGATAGCAAACCCAACAAGTGCTAACAGATCGAAAATCGAATGAAAATAACACAAAGCTGCAACATACTCACTGTAAACGCGATATACCCAGTTGGATCCGCGAAGTCGAGAATGCTATTAAAACCTTGCTCTTGATACCATGTTAGAATAATTAACATACATTTTTGTAAGAGAAAATTGGAAGAAGAATTCTATATAACTTGGAAGTCTTGAAATACAACTTGAGAATTACAAATGAAGGCTACCCAATATATAGGAGCAAACCCTAGCTAAGACACACAAAGGGAAAATACAAAACTACCCTCACAAATATAAATTAATAACTAATTATAATGCTAACAGAATGAATCTGAGATTTTTTATGAGTGACACAAAATAAATATAATTATAAACTAAATTAAAAATAATTATGGAGCACAATTTATGTTGTTAATCTAATTTAATATATAGATGCAAAAGAAGAAGAAAAAAAAGACGGGGGGCAAGTCAAGTGCCCCCATAATAGGAGCAATGTCTCGGTCTTTGGGCCTAGTTTAATGTACCATTCATATTAATTTTAGTTTTTTAGATAAATCTGCAAAATCACTTACCCTTAGGGCCCATTTGGATGGAGGGATTTGAAATTTCAAGGGATTTCAAATGAATGGATTTCAAAGTCATTGGATTTGAAATCCACCTCTTGTTTGGATGATGTGGATTTGTGTAAGGATTTCAAATCCATTGTAAGTTTTGATAAAAAAAATTTAGAAGCTCTATTTATTTTCTTAATTGATATTTAATAAATAAAAATAAAAGATATAATATTATTATTTTGTAAATAATTATAATTTTATACACTAATAAAAATACGAAATATATAACTTTTATTATGTCTGAATATACGTGTGATGATAATGCATGTGCATATGTGAGGAGAGTATGTGTAAATGTGTGTGCAGTGTGTAAATATGTGCAAATATGTGTAGTGTGTGTGCAGTGTGTGTAAATGTGTGCATTGTGTAGAGTGTGTGTAAATGTGTGTGTAATGTGTGTAAATGTATGCAGTGTGTGTAAATGTGTGCATTGTGTGGAGTGTGTGTAAATGTGTGTGTAATGTGTGTAAATGTATGCAGTGTGTGTAAATGTGTGCAGTGTGTGTAAGTGTGTGAATATGCAAGTGAGCATAAAGGGGGAAAAAAGAATGGATTTCAAATGACTAGGTTTTGGGAGGAATTTGAAATCCTTTGAAAATGAACTAAAACTTAAAGAGGGATTTGAAATCCATTGACTTTGATTTATATGCCAAACATGGGTGTGGATTTAGCTAAGGATTTCAAATCCTTCCTCCCAAATCCCCTCACAAATCCCCCATCCAAATGCACCCTTATTTATAATCAAACAATTCTAATATTAAATTGCATGTACATACATGAATATAACTAAATTAATTAGGCTAAACGGTCGGGGTTTATGTATTGGATAAAGCCCATTTTTATTTCATATCATTGCAAATAATAATATTTTATTACTTATTTCAAAATTGAACATAAATAAAGACTCAAACTTTTTTTTTTTTATTAAATCAAAGACGCTGTGGAAAAAAAAGAAAAAAAAAACTGTGAACAAGTATAGTGGGATAGTCAAAACTGTACGAATTCCATACAAACAGCCCATTAAACCAAAACAAAAAATTCCGGCCGAAATGGAGAAGAATGCCGGCAACGACGGTGGGTTTTGTGGCGAGAAAAACCCACAATCAATGAAGATTTCCGATCATTACGAAAAGGCGACAGAGGATCATTTCTACGAAAAGCTTGCCAAATTGAACGAGTCATCTGGCTTCAGCCTAGTGTGAGTTTTTCGTCTAATGTTTTTTTCCGAGTTTTTTTCGCTCTTATTACATGCATTAATTTCATATTGACATAGACACACAGATAAATGTGGATGTGCATGTATGACAATCTGTGCATGCAAATGGTGTTAGAGATAATCAATGCCATGGAGTATCATACTTGGGTATTGATCGGAGAAGAAGCTTAATTAAAATTGATGGGTTCTGGTTTTATTTTTATTTTTTTGAGTGAAACTGTCAGATATATCTTTGTGATGTTAATTAATTAACTACAATGTTTAAGCTCTGCTCATATATGCGAGTGACAATGTAATTGGTTGTCATCATCTTGCAAGAATGGCAACACATTTTCTGGGTATAACCAGGAATGGGGCCAAAGTGAATATTCTCTGTTTTCCAGGGTGCAATTTGCAAAATATGAAAATTCTTAAGTTTGTTCTGTTGGATAAATGCACACTCTTAGACATATATCCATCAGGATATAGAAAAGGGATGTTTGAGAAACAAGGGAAAGGACAAAAAACAAATTTGATGTACATCCGATTCAACATACTTCATAAGTCATTTAACGCCGCAACGGAAAATTATACATTAATCTATCTATTGTTGAGTTTTAAGTTATATACTTATACGGCTATTTATTTTTTTGAATTTCACTCTATTATGTGGTTTGTATTTCAACTGCTGGATGTTGCACTCACCCTTAGCAGGAGTTTGGGAGATTGATTACATTCTTCTTCTGTATGATGCAGATTTAATTTTCGTGAAACGATGTTGGATTTGCATCGTTTGTACAAGGAAGTGATCAAGAGAGGGGGATTTTACGAGGTGCAACTCTGTTTTATTGATATATTATTTGGCATGAAGTCTTCTTTTTTATGTTGATGATTAATTATGCTTCAGTTCATTTTTACTCCAATGAATGTGGTCTCAATCAATAGCTTCAGGTAATGAAATTCGTATCGAAGACAGAAAATTTCACACTTTGATACGCTATTTAAATATTAGAGTCATAAAGTATTTAAACTGAAATTGCTGCAAAATGCACTCAGACTCAGATTGTTAGCTGATCATGCTGGAAAATTTGGTGGTTAATGCTGGAGCTTTCTTAGCCTTATCTTCTGTTTACAAATTATGCAACATATCTTGTTCGATTTTTTAGGTTACTAAAACTGGAAAATGGGACGATGTTGCATCAGCATCAAACTTGAATAGCTCTGTGTCCATGTCAGCAGCTCAACTCCAGATTGTTTATGAAACACTCCTCTTCCAGTATGAACTAATGTACTGTCGCAAGATGTCCGAAGAAGCAAAAAGCATATGGCCGGACAAAAGTTCTTTAGGTTGAAAAAACTTTACCTTTTTTTTCCCCATTTTAACATTTGTTGTGGTTAAATACCAAAACTACTCCTGAGGTTTAACCTAATTACAAAAATACCCAGTTATCTTTTATTATAGATAACTCCCTTGACATTTGTTTTTAGCTTCCAAAATTGCACCCTCAAGAGGGGGGTATTTGTTAGATAAATACAAACCTCAGGGGGTATTTGTAAGTTATCTAGGGGGGGTATTTGTAATTTTGAAAGATAACTGGGGTTTGTTGTAATTTGGCTGAACATCAAGAGTAGTGTTTGTAATTATCCCTTATTTTTGTTCATGTGCTGTTTATCACTCAACGGTATATTACTTAAGAACAAATTTAATTCGTATTAGTTTAAAGAGTGGGGAAGTTATATTTGGCAGGTTATTCGTGCTCTGGGGTGAACTCAAGCTTCTCAACAGGAAAGCGGAAGCATTGTGACAGCTCATCACCTATTTCAACAATTCATTCTGGTGATCAAGATGGCCCGGCAGGTCAATGGAAGCACAGCGATGATACTTGCAAAGTGGCCTCAGGTTTTTGCATGTTCCCTTTTAAAGGCTCAAAAAAAAGGCGCTATTGAATTGAAATAGATTGGTTTATAGAACAAATGGAGACACAAGTAAGGTCTTAGTCAAAGAAAATGGTTAAGCTCTGAATCTGTACGCGTTTTGAAGCTTCTGATAATTTGGATGATACAATAACCAATGTTTTAATTAAGCATATATATATGGGATAATTACAAAAAACCCCTTAACGTTTGGGCTAATTACAAGAAGACCCAAAGGTTTGTGATAATTGCAAAAAACTCCTTGAGGTTTGATTACATCTTACATTTTCTCCCTTCATAAGTAAAAAAAAAACATATCAAAAACCCCTGATATTTATAAAAAATACTACAGTTACCCCCTTAAATTTAACACATAATCAAACCTGATGGGGTTTTTTGTAATTTTGAAACATCTCTTGGTTTTTTTTGTTATTAGCCCAAACCTCAGGGGTGTTTTTGTAATTACCCCTGTATATATTCAAGAGTATAATAATCTCATTAGTCAATTAAGATTAGCTACTTATATACCCCTGCATGCACTGTCGCTGATGACCACCAATTTCTAGTTTCTTGTCATTTCAAGGGATAATTACAAAAACTACGCTGAGATTTAGCCTAATTACAAAAAAATCCCCCTTAAACACCCCCTTGAGGCTGGAATTTGTAAAATAAAAACAAATGTCAAGGGGGTATTTGTATTTTTGAAAGATAGCTCGGCCTTTCTAATTAGACTAAACTTACGAGTAGTTTTTGTAATTAACCCTTATTTCAATTGCGGAAAGTATTCGATTTTTGTGTACGCACACACACACACACATATAGTCAATGAGACATGCATATGATGCTTCATTTCTTGTATGCTGGTATGTACTCTATGAACTTTAAGGGGTTGGAGTTCGTCAATCTCAAAACTGCTGAGTTTAAGGTTTGTGTTTTCAGTGATGTCATTTTCCTGGTTTTGCATCATAACTATTTAAATATGCAGAACCTAAGACAAAGCATAAGAATTCAGGCACAATAACATCATCAAGCTCAAATATTAAAAAATCCATAACGGAGCCCGATGCTCCTCTGAAACCAAGGAGTGGATATAGTATCTTCCTTAGGTTGGAGGCTCATCGATTAAAGATGATTCATGGGGAGAGCTCCAGTAACCTAAATCTTCGGGAAATGGCCATTGATGCATGGAGGTGTCTCCCCGAGGAAGACAAACAGGTACTTATTTCCCTTTGTAGCCTAAATAATTCTTGGTATCTTAACTTTTTCGTAATTAGACTAAACCTCAAGGGTCGTATTTAATTTGTAATTATCCCTAAAAAATAATGTAATCTTTGAACATCATGCGTCCATCTTTTCCTTTGCAGCCATATATAGAAGCAAGTAAAATGGACAAGGAGAGATATGACAAAGAGATGGCCGCTTATAAGCAGCAACAAAACAACCAGAATGCTAAGAGCCAAACGGATGACGTTTATCGCGTGTCTTTGGAAGACGACCATGAAGACTTCGTTTCGCCTGATGAATCCATGGTTGAATTGGCTATTAAGGTGATGAAGAATGGCCGGTCGAAGGACCCTAGTTTGCCGATGGCTTTGAACATTGGCTCTTTGGACATACCTTATGAAATGAACGATGATTGGACCTTCTAGTTCTACTAAGGAGGCACCCGAATGCTTTTTTTGTGCAATGCATAGGACATAATTTCCATGTAATAAATATCCTATGCTGTTTTGTTAAAACATTTTGCTAAAATTACTGAACTTGTGACTTGTAATCCTTCCATGAAATCGCATCCTTTTGTTGGTTTTTATGTAAATTTGGTGTTTCTGGCTCAAATTTTTTGTCCCAATTACCCATTTGGCTAATTATTGGGCTACAGATACAACTACCCGGCCCACATGCCGTTTTCTCCTACGTGGCCCATGAGGCCCGCTACCAAGGAATATAAAGGTTTCTCCATCTCATTTTGTAAGTCAATTCACATAATTCATATTCGGTATTTAATGCGCTATGGATTTTTTCTAGTTCACCGTGCTAACTTAAGCATCAGAAGAGCTTCCTTGGACAACATCATAGCCCATCTAACGGTTACTGGTGTTCAAGCAAGTTCCCACCACATAAGATTTCCATCTCCGGAGAAAGAAAACTTTGACTTATTCAGAAACCTGGCCTGCGGAAAAAAGCAGCATCACTAAGTGAGAGCCTGTTTGGTTTCATTTTCATGAATATTCTTTTTTACTATTTGAAAATGCAAAATTCATTTATTTAATTACCACTTATTGTTTATATCTGAAACATATTTCAAAAACTGCTAATATTCAATGTCTTTTTAACATATACTAATTTTATTTTTAAATCTACTCACATATCACGTCTTTTTATAATTTCATATAAACAACACAATACAGTAAATATGTTTCTAATTCTAAATTTATTCAGTAAAAATATAATTAATCAAATATATTTTTCATTTTTATATGAAAAACTTGACAAATCATATTAACCATAGTGTTAGCAAATAAACACATATATTTGCAAGTAATCACGTAATTAGGAGACGATGATACATTTCAATTAGGTAGCGGAAAAAAACACCGATTCACTTCCGTTGACCCTTAATCTTGATAGCTCGTCTACAAGCCTTCTTGAACTGCACTCAAATATAAAACACGCTTCACACTGGTCGATGTGAATACTACTAGAGCATCCACAATTTCTACACACCTTAAACCCTTAGGACTATATTGGTGATTCTCAAAGAGAGACTTATAAGAATAATTGATCTATCAAATAAGAATGACAAAATGAGATTTTGCCAATGTTGTTAAATTGCTTTGCACTCATATATTTTCTTGCATTCACAGCATGTCTATATATAGTGCAAGATTATCATGGGCTCATGTATTGCACATGGTGCCTTTCTCTTTTTGCATATGTGTATTTTCTTTTTGATGCCCTTTTTCTTTTTTGTATATGGGCAATACATGTTGCACATGGCACTACACATAAGAATACTGAAAACATGAAAATAAATTTAAAAATTAGACCAAACGGTAAAGAGTATGCTAAGACGTGCTTGGTCCCATCTAGAACTGACAATTTCTAGTGCCTGTATGATAGGACTAGGCTACATTTATATAAGACCGAATGAACAACTCTACTTTAGCCCGGCCTTGGAGGGCTGATAAAATATAAACATAAAAATGGGTTTATGAAAAACGATGGACCAATATCTCCAGTGAATTTAGGTCTAACTTGACCCGCCCAATATTTGGTGTTGGCCAGTGGGCCGGCCCGATCACCGCCCTACTCCCAAGAGTTGCAACTTACTAGGGAGGCTCGTTTGGTTGCCTAAGGTAATGAGCTTGATTAATTCCACCCACATTTTTGCCTTATCCTATGGATATAATAAGGTCCAATAAGGTGTTTGAATGAAGGATTGAATTTTGGGAATGTGATGGTTTTGTAATAAATTGTTTAGTTGAAGGTGTATATTAATAAAAAGTGTCAAATCTTTTTGTCCTTATTTTATATTGCATATTCCAAATTGGCTCTCCTATTAAAAATTAAAATCCTTACTTTACATTGTATAAAAGGGGCATGTATGTAATTTGAGCATGGATGATAAAGTGCAATCTTGCTCATCCCACCTAGGGGGTGGGATAACTATTACCTTATTGAGGGGATAAATTAACGGGCCAGCACTATTTACAGGGCTTTGTCTAATTGAACCAAACAAAATAATGGAGATGAAATAATAACAAAGTAGTGATATCACTCACATAATACCCAACCAAACGAAGCCCTAGAAATATTCCAGATTTTATTCACGTTTTAGCAATATTTGCACTTTCCCCTCAGTTAATCAGAAAATCTCTGCACATTCCTCAAATCTGAGGTCCGTTTCCAAGATGGAAATGACCAACAAGTGCTTTATTGGTTCGTATATATCATATATAAACAAAATGATATTGCTACTGTTGTACCCCACCGAACCTGTGAGGCGGGGAATAACATTATCTTGTTCCTTAGCCACACGGCCAATGGCACAGCAAAAATGGCGACAAGCTGAAATCGTGTGGGAAAAGACAGACTTGCGAAGCAGATGGTGATTCTTTCTACCTCAGTGTAAAATATCTTAGTGCAACTTCAATCTTTAATTACTTGATGTTTTGAAATCTGCAGCAGACAGCAGGTATGTGTTCTTCCTGTTATCCTTTTAATACTTGAAACCAATTTACCAATGGTGAATTAGAGGATTGAATTTTGGGAAAATTCAAGAGGACTGTGTTAATGTGGCCATAAAATTAAACGAACTTGTTTTACTTATGAATTCAAGGTCCAAATAAGTTTTTGCCACTTCATTAATTTTAGGAATTTAGTCCTGTGGCTGTATGGGGCCGGCAATAATAGTCATACACAAATAACTATTTGCAAAAAGAATAACTATTTGCAATTCGTAACCTCCTGATGTTGACCAATTTTGCTTGGGTGGATATCGTTCAAGTGAATTTTTCTTTCCTGAATGTTTGTCAATTTTTCTGTCTGATACTATTTGCAAAATCATAATCTCTGCAGGATCATTAACTCACCAAGTTTTCACTAAGTTTTCTACCACTGCTTCTTCCAGTTACAGGTGAGGAGAGTAGAGAAATGGCAAGTTGATAATGCCTTGGACATGTTAAAGACCCTGCTGGGCAGGTAATGTTGTCTGTAGTCACTAAGGACTTCAGATGAAGAGTCTTTCTTATCTTCTTTTTCAATATTGTAGTTTGTTTTTCTTTTTTATTTTAATAAATCGACGACGGATTCGCCCTCGCTTGTAAAAAAATAAAATCAAGCTATATAAAGGTAAAAAGATTTCCATTGATTTGTGGTAACATTCTGTGGGAGTAAACTACATTCACTAAAAAAAGTGTTTCTCTACTACTTTTGGCTGGAAAAACATCACTTTTTAGTGTTTACAAATGCCAACTTCTGATTATATTTCATTTAATCAGAATCTAGTGAGATGAGTGTTTTAGATTTATGTTTATGCTTTTGGTTTGATTTTTACAAACAAATAAACACTTTTACAACTTTTTCACCAAACACTCGCAACTTGTGATTCTAGACTTGATTCTCGTTTGCAAACAGTATCAACTTCTAATTCTCACTATTTTTACTTCTGCTACAGTAAACCACTTTTTCTAAAAGCATAAGTTTTGCAAACACTCCGTGTTTGAGTATCAAACATGTAAATTCACTTCTATGGTCTGAAGTAACAGCTTATGTCAAACAGGTGAATATGGGAGCATTACACACCGCCACCACAACAGAGTTGCTTTATCATCCTCCACCAGCAGAACACTCGACCGAGAATTTTACTACTTCTAATCCCTCCCAGAAAACAATCTTACATCTTTTAAACACAAAATGCATCAGTTCTTTGGAAACTCTCAAACAGGCTCACGCCTTAATCCTGAAAACCGGCTATCTCCAAGACCATTACGTTGCAGGCTCCTTAATAAAGTGCTACGCTAATCCACACTTCGGAAATTTATCCAATTTATTACAAGTTCTCGAACAAGTTTCAGAACCTAACGTTTTCGTATGGAACAACATTATTAAATGGTGTCTGGATCTTAGAGAGCCCTTTGACACCATCTCAATGTACTATAAAATGGTGGTTTCAGGTTCCAGGCCAAATAAATACACATATCCTCAAGTATTTAAGGCCTGCACTTTAGAACGAGCTATTGAAGAAGGCATGCAAGTTCACAACCATGTTATTAAACGCGGACTTAATGCTGATAGCCACATAATTAGCGCTGGAATTCAGATGTACGCCTCTTTGGGATGTCTTAAGGAAGCTCGGAACATGCTTGATTCAATTGGAATATTGGATGTTATCTGCTGTAATGCTATGATTGATGGTTACATGAAATTTGGCGACGTGAAAGCTGCTCGGGAGCTGTTTGAAAATATGACGGAGAAAAATGTTGGTTCTTGGAATACAATGATTAGTGGCCTTTTTAGCAATGAGATGGTAATTGAAGCTAAGAAGTATTTCGACGAGATGCCGAAAAAAGATGAGGTCTCTTGGAGTGCAATGATTGATGGCTATAACAGATGTGGATATTTTAAGGAAGCGTTGGAAGTGTTCAATGAAATGCAAAGAGAGGAAATAAAGCCGAGTAAGTTTGTTCTGTCGAGTGCCTTGGCTGCTTGTGCTAATCTCGCGGCTCTTGATCAAGGGAAATGGATTCATGCTTATATTAGGAAAAATAGGATTTTGGTGGATGCAATATTGGGGACTTCTTTGGTTGACATGTATGCGAAATGCGGTCGTCTTGACCTAGCATGGGACGTTTTCGAGAAGATAAAAGAGAAAGAAGTCTTCTGTTGGAACGCGATGATTGGTGGGCTCGCGGTGCATGGCCGAGCCGATGATGCGATTGATCTATTCTTGAAGATGCAGAGGGATAATATTGTGAAACCCAATGATATCACTTTTATAGCTGCTAAATGCTTGTGCTCACGCTGGACTTGTTCACGAGGGATTAAAGTATTTCGTTTTGATGAAACGAACGTACTTAGTCGAACCAACAGTTGAGCACTATGGTTGTGTCGTAAATTTGCTAGGTAAATCAGGATATTTGAATGAAGCAGAGAATTTAATTAGTTCTATGCCAATGAAACCTAATTGTGCTGTTTGGGGAGCACTTTTATGTGCTTGTAGAATACATAACAACATCGAGTTAGGACAGAGAGTCGGAGAAATCTTGCTCGACTTAGAACCCGAAAAACAGTGGTCGATACACATTGCTGTCGAACATTTATGCAAAAGCAGGGAAATGGGAAAGCGCCGAAAAAGTGAGACTACTGATGAAAGAAAGAGGTGTGAAAACCGTAACCGGGAGAAGCTTGATCGACCTAAAGGGCGTTGTTCATGAATTCAAAGTTGGTGATTCGTCTCATCCTCAGATGAAGGATATTCATATGATGCTGGAGACGATTATTCGAGAAATCGAGTTGAAAGGTCATCGGCCTGATGTTTCGCAAGTCTTGTTCGATATCAGTGAGGAAGAGAAGGAAACGTCGCTCAAGTACCATAGCGAAAAGCTTGCAATAGCTTTCGGAATCTTGAACACTGAACCGGGAGCCACCATTCGTGTCGTGAAGAACTTAAGGGTGTGTGGGGATTGTCACTCGGCCATCAAGATCATTTCTCGAGTATACGAGCGGGAGATTATCGTGAGAGATCGTGTTCGGTATCATCATTTCAAACACGGACAGTGCTCGTGCAAGGATTTCTGGTAGGTCGGGGTTGATACTTCAAATTTTCTATTTTAATTTGGTATTTTATTTTATATTCTACGTACACATTAATATTCATGCTACACCAAGTGTATAGTGTATGGATAAAAGCCAAATCCTAATTCCTAGAAATAGGACATTTGAATGGTGGAAACTACACCGGCATGTGCAAAACCTAGATACAGACGAAGTATATAATTATATATCTTCCGAAATATTGCTTGTCTGGGAAATTTTGTGAGATAAATAGCAGTGATGTCGAAATGTTGTGTTGTTAAATTTGTAGTCAAGTATAATTTTATAAATATGAGACCCTTTTTTTCCTTCGTTTGGTTATAATTCTTGATATTAAGTATGACCGTTTAAAATGTGAGGATTTGAATCCCTGGGAAAGACATATGTTGTATAGTTCGAAGGAAGTATGAGATTTGTGTCCCCGGCTGGTGTAGGGTATTCTGGGTCGTCAAAAGAAAAAAAATGAAAAAGAATTAGGAAAGAATTAAAATAAAGTGGGCTACTGCACGGACTAGGCTACAGTCTCGCAATGCAAGAAAACTATTTGGTTTTAGTCCTCCTCTTATCAAATGGTATATAGAAAAGGGCCGACAAAGTAGGGCGGGCTAGCCCACCATTTTGAGGGCTGGAGAAAGGGAAAAAAACAGGGGCTTTTGATACAATTGTCTTATTTTTTTTAGAGATAATGACAACTTTTTATGATTTCTGGTACTCTTTTGGACATATTTACGCTCCTATCCTTTTCTTACACAAATTTATTTTCCCACCAAAATTTTCGGACTTTTTTACGTTGATGCTTCAAGATTATTTCGGACATGTTTCAAACATGTTTCTTCCAATAAAATTTCAGTGAAAAATAAATTTTGTCCCCATTAAATTATCCATTTTATAATCGAAATCTTATAAAAAATCAAGAAATATAGGCATAAAACAACACAGATTAAAACCGAACAAATTAAAAATATTATAGAAACAACATGAATACAAAAACACAATTCAATATTTGATCCAAATGCATGAAAAATAAAAAAATATGGAAACAACCAAAAAACTATATAAAACAAACCAAAAAACAATATGAAAACACCATATGAGCAAAAACAAGTTAGAAATATGTAAAAATTGTATTTAAACATCGAAAATCACGTGGAAACAACAAAAAAAACATCAGAACAACATTAAAAATGGTTTGGAAATAACCTAGAAACAATGTAAAAAATATTAAAAACACCACATGAATAAAAATAGCTTAAAATAGGTAAAAAAAATATATTTACACATTGAACACTACATGGAAACAACAAAAACATTATTAGAACAATATTAAAAATATTATAAAACAATACAGAAACAATAGAAACAAGGTACAAAATAATATATGAACAAAAAACAACATAAAAAATAGGTAAAAGTTGTTTTGAAACATCGAAACAACAAATAAAACAAATGTAAACAACATCGAAACAACATATATAACATATAATTGAGTCATGAAGGGGAACAAAAAACGAAAAAAAAAACGTAAAAATAAAATAAAAAAATAGCGGGAGCGTTAAAAAAAAAAAAAAAATAGGTACAAAAGTGATATGAGCATATTTTATGCCTTTGTGGTATGTTTACCGGAAAGATGATAGTTTATGTAATTTCCCCAAAAAACAGTGGCCTTAGATTTTCCTAAAAATCCCTAAAAATACAATGCCGTCCTTTTTCTTGACTGCAAATATGTTGTCATCCTCTTTTTCTTTCTTGCAAATACGCTCCACCATCTAGAACAAAATTTAAATGTAACATAGATCTCAAAAACATCAGAAGCAAATAAAAACTTATAGAATAACAGAAGAAGAAAATAAATTGCAGCAACATACATCGGAAGTTCAAATCCCTACTAGTGTACTTCTTGGTCGAGTTTGTCACACAGGGCTTGTCCAGTGCATGAATTTTTACCTTGCTAGCGTAGTTTGCATGTTATTGTATAAAGTCCAAGGGTTTACTCAGTCCACACCAGCGGAAAGGTAGTGATTGTAAATTTCTTAATTATGAAAAAATACGAGGAGAAGTTTTTAGTTGTAACAATAAACAAAGACTATTCTAGCGCATCCCTCAATGTAAATTTCACTATGTCTTAATAACATTGGGTCAATCTTGAATTCTATCAAAATTTTATGCTAACAATACTTTTCTACATAACTAAATGAATCAACTTGAAATATATACCATCCTTGATTCTCACTTGCTAGTTGCTATCAAAACCCACTTCTTTTCATCAAATTTCTAAAGTTAATCCACGAATGTCTTCAAAAAGATTTAATCTATAAACTAAATCATTGTCCTAAAATCATAATTTAATTTATCAAAGCAATTTGTATGCCAAGTTACATTGGAGAATTTGAGTATCAAAAACAACTTCATTAAGTCGTGAAGTTATCCACAGCCATTGTATTCAAATTGAAATCACGTTTCCATTACAAAGTCATTTATTTCTTAAACGAATATTAAATACACTCAATTTGTCACAAAACTAAATATTTCATTATTATCTCAATTCCAAGTCAAAGTATAAATCTTTCAACCAATTTATCATTTTCATTTTTTGTAATCTTGACTATCTGAAGTTTTAAAATCTTATTATTGTTAGGAAATTACGGACCAGAACAAACCCATGACAATAGTGATGTAAGAAAAATAAAGGTAAAATGAACACGAATATTTTTATAACGTGGAAAACTCCCAAATAAATTTGAGGTAAAAACCACGGGCAAGTGTAGGAGCAATTCACTATAAAAATATAGGGATTACAACACCTTTTTCTCTAAATACAAGGAGAGAACAATAACACAAATTTAATGACGCTACTAAAAAGCGTCATTATAAATAAGTATTTAATGACGCTTTTTAAAAAGCGTTGTTAATTATAAAAATTAGTGACACTTATTAGAAAGGCGTTAGCATTTTAGTCAATTTAATGACACATTTATTGAAGTGTCATTATTTTAATAAAATTACTGACTTTTTTTATAAGTGTCACGATAATTATAGAATTTACTTACGCTTTTATTATTTGAGTCACCAAAATGACGACACTTATTAAAAAGCGTCATAAAATTGATGACACTTTCTATTTTACTTACACATTTTTTTATTTGTCATAAATTTTTTAAAATTTACTTACACTTCTATTGTTTGTGTCATTAAAATAACGACGCTTATTAAAAAGCGCCTCAAAGTAAAAAATTAGAATATCTATCCCACATCGAAAGATTGAAGTGTTGAGAGTAACTTTGAGAGTTAATAAATAGAGACTGTGTGGTGTATAATTGAATAACAACAATAAGATTTAAAATGAGTCAAAAATTAAATATTAACTTTAATTTTTTAAAAATTAATTAATAAATAATTGATCTTTAATAAACTTTACAAAAGCTAGAAATATAAAATTCGTCATAATTTTACTGACACTAATTTTTAAAAGCGTCGCGACTTTAAAGACGCTTAATAGCGTCCCTAAATTTAACAACGCTTTTAGCGTAAGCAAAACTTCATTTAAAATAATATTAAATTTTTATTAATTGTGACAGAAAATAGCGTCACCACATAATGACACATTTGATAAAAGCGTTAGGAAATGTGATTTACCTACACATAGATCTTGCGTCACGGATATTTTCGTGACATCAAATTTAACAACGCAACTCATGACGCTTTCAAAAGCGTAGGTAATATACATTGTGACACTAATAAGCGTCACCAAATGAAAATTTTAGCGTCACTAAACACAGTTTTTTTTGTAGTGCTTGAAATAAGAAAAACTTTAACACTCTATAATGAGGAAATAATTGGCAAACTAAAAATTTGAGAACTTGATAATTTTGCATTTGCCCGAAAATACCTTTTATAGGCAAATTCCTTCTGCCATCATTAATTGGTAAGCAAAGTTTTCATACGCATTTGTCCAAGGTAGCATGCATTTTGTCAAAAGGCTAGCATACCAATTTCTTTCTTTTTGACAAATGTTTCTCACTTTTTCAAAAGTGGCATTACCTATAACAATTATTTGTTATAGTTGAATAGTAGTATAGATATATTATTAGCCATATATCACTAAATTATTCATTATAACTTAAAAAATATTCAAAATGTCAGAAGTAGGAAAGGAGCATTGACCACGGGAGGAATATAGTATGAGAAATAATGCATGAGAATATTACTGAAATTACCATTTTTTCCATTACGGGTTTGAATTTTTTCGAGTGATTTAATGTATGAGATACGACAAACATGGCATATTACTAATACACATCAAGAATATTGCAGTGTAGTAAAAATTTTCTTTTTCTTTTTTTAACAAAATTTACTAAATAAGTCGGGTGGGGAAGATTTTCGAGAAGTTAATTGTAAAGATTTGTTATGAATTAATACAATTGGATTTTTAACCTCTGATCATATATGCCCACCAACTATTTAAATTCAATGAACTCGTTAAGTTTTTTGGCCGAAAGAAAACAGAAAAATTATCAGTTAATTGTTCTATATCATAAACAAAATATGGCGAAAAAAGACATCTCTGTGTTTCTTTTCATTTGGCTTTTGGCTGTCGTAAACGCTTATGATAAAAAGTCTCAACCCGACGGTGTGAAGAAAGTAAGTCATTTTATCTTTTCAAACAATGGAATGACATTATGGGTTAATTATACTAAACGCCCTAAATTATGCGAATTTTTGCACTTTGACCCCTTAACTTTTTAGTGGCAGTTTGCCCCCTTGAACTTAATATTTTTGTGCACTTTACCATCTCCACAAGGGATATGGTGTGAGAAAAACATTAAATTGAGGGGGTAAATTAAAGTGTTACAGAAAAAAAGTTTAGAAGGCAAAATGTTATCTACCCTAACATTATTTATTCGAAAATTTACATGATTTTTTCCAAAAAAATTTACATGATTAACCATCACATATATACTTACACTTATCTAATATAAATCATGATTGATTACTAACTAATAATTTGAAAATTTAAAAAAATTATTATTATTATTATTTTTTTTTTTGGTGTCAATATATGTAGGCGGCACTCCGATGGTGTATAGTAAAGGCAGACATTCCAGATAATCAGTTGCTACAATTTCTAGATTATGCTTGCGCAGAGATAGATTGTCAATTAATCCAACCAGGTCGTGAATGTTTTGATCCTCCCACTGTTCAAGCTCATGGATCTTATGCTCTTAATGCATTTTATGGAGCTACTGGTACTTGCAGCCCAAAACTTGGACAAATTGTCGCTTTTGATCCTTGTAAGAACTTTTCCTCTCATTTCAAAGTTTCGGATAATTACAAAAAGACCCCTGAGGTTTTGGGTAGTTGAAAAAATACTCAGAGAAGTTTTAAGATTACAAAATTCCTGTTGAAATAGGTTCGATTATGTCTTATATTTTTGCACCAACCGTTAGTTGAACTGACGAAATTCGCTAACATTGATCGTCATCAAATATTTTACAATTACATCTCTCAATTTTTCTAAATATTATAAATAGCCAGATGAAAATTTGGGGCTATTTGTAATATTTATAATCATTGATGGATGTAATAGTTAAAATATTTGACGACGTCAGTAAATTCCAACAGGGGATCAAACCTTAATGAGGTTCTTGTAATTTTGAAACTTCTTTGGCTTTTTCGTAATTACCCTAAATCTCATAATCCTTTTTTTTTTTTTTTGTAATTATCCCTTAAAGTATTTTGTATTGCTTTTATATTTGAGTTTACCATATAAATTTTGTTATGGTTGTGCAGCTTATGGTAACTGCAACTATCCAGGACGGATACAATGAAATGCTACCAAGACATGACAGAGAGATTATGAATGTATGCAAGTATTACAAAAGTACTATAAAGATTTTGAGATGATATTCTTCAAGACAAGTGTTTAAGAATATATGTTGCGGCATATATCGTGTTAAGAAATAATAATTATAAAATATTTTTTTTTCCATTTGTGAATGCGTGAAGTTTATGATGATTTGTGCTACTCTATGGTAGCAAATTAACTTTGATATAGTAATAAAACTACTAAATTTTCATACTTGAAATGCTACGGCTGAAGTCTGAACCGAGTGATAACTATAAAAGTCAAACTTCATGCAAATTTTTTTTTGAGAAATAAACTTCATGCAAATTTTAATTGTGTAACATAAAGGTGAAATGTTATTTTGGCCCTACAAGTTAGTGGGGCATTCATAACCAGTCTCAAATATTCCTAATTCCAAAAACAAAACAAACCGATTATTTTTTTAAATTACAAATTCCCCAAAGTACTACCAATACCCTCACGAGGTTTCAGTTCGTTTTACAAATTACCCCTTTGATGGGTGCAATTTGTAAAATAGACAAATATTAAAGGACTATTTGTAATTTAAAGATAACTAGATTTATAGGTTTATGTAAATAGGCAAAGCCTCAGAGAAAATATTCTTAACTATCCCTATATATTATAGTGACTCACATTTTCCCCAAGCAAGTGCAGCATTAGTCCCCAGCTAAAACACAATCAGGTACATCACATTTAGTCCCCAATTTTTGAAGTCGATAAATCTAGAATTAGGGATGACAAATAGAGGAATCGGGCAAGAAAATAAAGATTAGGGGGTGAATTTTTCTTCTTCTTAACAAAGAGGTATGTTTTATTTTTTTTTCTGGGGGAGGGGGGAATTTTAAACTTTAAAAATTTATATTAATTTATATCAAAATTGAAGTTGAGGGAGAGCAACTGCCGTCGCCAGCTCCCGTGCTCCATCCCTGGGAACCAGGCAGGTATGGAACGGGTTGAGTGAAAGCGGACCTCCTCCCTTAATTCAGGACTCGAGAGGTCTAACCCACTACACCCACAACCCTCAACCATGTAATTTATATATACCAACAGGTTAATTAATTACATTGTTGGTATATAATTGGTAATGAAATTAAAATCACAACTTGCCAATAACACATAACTTTTGATCATTTTCTTCCTCTTCTTAACAAGACAAAACAATATTTTGAAATCATTTTCTTATCCCGTTAACAAGATAATAAACCATATACACTTGATCGGATAATGAATCTTGGAGAAACGCATTATTCACGTCCATTTGGTGTACATGCTATCTAGTATTCAAGGCAAGAGTTAAGATGTGAATAGTAGTGGGCTTAACTTCGAGACTAAAAGTATCAGTGAAGTAGAGGGAGACCATTCTCAAAAAAAAAAAAAAAAAAAAAAAAAAAATGTAGAGGGAGACCCATTTTGCTTGTGAAGATAAATATTTAAACATGATGGCCTCCATGGGATAACCCCAAGACCCTACACAGGCCAATTCCTAAACAAAAATGTTTGATAAATGGTTTTATCATTATTTTGATGATTTTGTTTTTATACCACAATAATGTTTTTAATTGTTGTCCAAATACTCCCAAATGATTTATAATGTTTGTACTAAACTCTCAGAGTATTTTTTCAAAGTTATTTTCGATAAAAATTGGACAACACTTTTGATGATTTTGTGTTAATGTGTTTTTACACCAAAACAATGTTTCTAAATGTTGTCCTAATACTCCCAATCGGTCTAAAATGTTTTTACTATTTTTCGGAGTATTTCTTGAAGTTCATTCTCGACTAAAATTGGACAACTCCTCGGTTTTGAGGTCAACCGTCGCCCATAGGGCAACCCATACCGAAAGTTTTGCAAAATATAGAACATCCTGCTTTCTTTGAAAAATAGAGGGCGGACTGTCACCCTTTTAGGCAACCGGTGACGCGTCGATCGGTCGGCCTATAGGGCGGCGAAGGTGTCCGGGAGCAAATTTCAAACGTAACGCTCCGAACTTATTTTTGAAATGGTCGACCGGTGGGCACGTGGTCGACCGGTCGGACTTCCGTTGATCGCCGCCTGTGTAAATGTGTATTCTTATTTTCAAACGTCTATTTGTGCGCGACCGATCGCCCTAAGGTTTTGACAAAGAATTTCGACCACAGTGACGGACCAACTTTCCCGAAATTATGGGATTGATTTCTAACATGCCTATATTCTTGATTTTAATTGTATTTTCTTTAGATTTTCAATCCCCAAGAGGAGTTTATACATGATCAATCATCTCCTATAAATAGAGGAAGTTTTGGAGCAACTAAAACAACAATTGAGATACAACACAACAAGATACATTCATGAAAATATATTTGGTCTTCCTAGTTATCATTCTTGTTATAATTTGCCTAGCTTATCACTTTCATATCTTTGAGGTCTAGGCTTTTATTTCTTGATTACACTTGCACTCAAATTGTAATATTCATTATTGAGTTGTAATCTTGATTTTGATCATAATTCAACACAAGTCATCCTTGTGAGTATTCTTGTGGAAAGAATACACTTGGGTGATCTAGGTGATAGGTGTTTCAAGAGTGTGGTGCTCTTGAGGTGTTAAAGAATTTGGTGTTCTTCAAGGTGCTTGAAGATTGTGGTAATCTTCACAAGGTGCCGCTGGAGATTGTGGTAATCTTCAAGAGAGATTGTGGTAATCTCAAAGGTGGTGTTGTAGAAGAGTGTGGTGCTCTTCAAGGTGAACTTGTAAGTTGTTGTATTAATTTTGGTAATTAATAAAATCTTTTTTTCTTTTTGAAATCCATCCCGGATATACTGGGGTGGTAGAGGATTAAGCCCTAGGTGGGTTGAACAACTATAAATCGACGCGTGTTGTTTACTTCCCGCACCTTTATTATTGTCTTGGCTTGTTTTGTTCGAAAAAGAGGGCGAAATCGAAAAGATAGAGATAATCTATTCACCCCCCTCTAGATTATCGTAGCTGCTTGGACTTACAAAAAAGTACCTTAATTCTTGGATCTTGACTATTGGATTTGTCTCAATTATTCAACTAGTTATCTTAACTCGAGTGATCTAAATCTCAATTATTCAACTAGTTATCTTAACTCGAGTGATCTACTAATCTTAGTACCATCAATACAGTCCTTTATTTTCACTTGCTATTGGAAACCTTCTTAAACTTGTTTTTATGGAATAAAGTAAATAAAAGATTCACTACAAGAAGAAACTACCTACAAAAAAATATGTAGATAAATATTAAGATAACTGTAAAGTGTACTGGTAAAATAATGCCAATAATGTTTCATTATATTTAAAAACTCTCGATAATCGGTTGGTATAATTTGAATGAAAATAATATTTTTATTGTGTAAGTATTCTGTAGGTAATTTTTTACGCCCGCCAAGTGTTCGATAAAACGTTTCAATGAAAATTCATCACCTACATGATTCTCTCGATTTCAAAAGTCTTATATATTTATAGAGACCATGTTTAGCAAATCAAATGAGTTTCATAAGCTTCTACAAGTCATATGATTGACTTTTCCCTCCTATTTGGTCTATAAGGTTCAAAGTTCAAATAGCTTGATGATTCGGTAAAATGTGCACTTTGATATGAGTATATGATGTTTTTATCGTGCTAACATTCTTTTTTATGATTCCAAAGGGGGAGAAGCAGGACATAAGCTTATTAGCTCAAAGAAGCTAAGATAAGCTCGAGAAAGAAGCTATAAGTTGTGGCTATTAAAAGCCATAAGTTGAATCTATAAGCTGTGGCTATTAAAAGCCATAAGTTGTGGATTATACTTAGTCCATTTGTTGTAGTATTGACTCAAATTCATGTCTAATGATGTTTCATTGATAGGGGGAGCTTATATGTCGTTGATACTTAAGCTCAATATGTAAAAGCTAAGCTCTTAGCTTCTGGTTGATTGCTTCTATATTACTCTTATTGTGCATATTGATCGGGGGAGCTTTTGCAAAAAAGGTTCTTGAAATCTATACTCCCATCCTTGTGTTTATGTTGCGTGGAATGTTGTCACTCACAACGGATAGTTCATTTTTAACCGGTAAAATTATTTTGTTTTCAAAATCGACCTCGTTAAATTGTTTTGGTTTGTAATCATCAAAAAGGGGGAGATTGTTTGATAAATGGTTTTATCATGATTTTGATGATTCACTACAACATAAATGATATTAGGTAATACCCAAAAAATGTTACCTAATGGCCATAAAATGTTACTATAGACAATAGGTAGCACTTTTATGGTGCTGCACTTGCCCGTGCTACCTATAGCCTAAGGTATCACTTTTATTAGCTTTTAGTGACACCATTTCTAAGTGTTACATTAAGTTCTCTATTGGTAACACTTTGAAGCAATATTTCTAAAGTGTTATATATGAATCTTATGTAACACTTTTTGTAACACTTTTTTACTTGTAACACTTTAAAAGTTACTTCTAAAGTGTTACATATGAATCTTATGTTACACTTTTTTTGTAGCACTTCGTAGAAATACTATTTTTTTGCCACCAAGTAGATTCGAACCCATGACATGTTATGTGTAGAAGTGACAGTTTGCCACTAAGCTAAGTTGATTTTTATTACAACTTTTGCTTTATTTTATACACACACACACACACACATATATATATATATATATATATTAAAATTGTATAAAAATTATATTATATGTATATATAATATATTTTATATAATAATGATTGTATTGTATAATATATGTATTAAATTATATTTTACATCGTATATATCAACTTTTATATTATATAGTATATAGTTTGAAAATCATCTTATGTTATATATTAAAGGACACAAAAAATTAAAAATATAAAAAATATATAAAATTAATTTACAGACAGATAAAAAAGTTCTAACAGTACAAAAATTAAATAATAAATAAATAATAAAAAATAATTTACCGATATAAAAAATTCCTAAGTAATTACCGACAACATCAATTTTCATTGGTAATTTTTTTAAAAAACTAAAAAAAATAAAAAAAATAAAAGATTAACAATGAAATTGGCCTCCGTTAGTAAAATTAAAAATAAATAAATAATAATAATAATAATAAAATACATGCATGCACATTTTCCGTCGGTACTACGACGAAATTAATTACCTCCATAAAAAAATAAAAAAGTAAAAGTAAAACTAAAATACTTTATAAAAAAAATTAAAACAGTAAAAAACAGAGTTCATGATGTCTACAATTTTCAGGTTTGGTGATGATTTTTTTTGTCTTCACCTATTTTGTGACATCAATTAATTAAATAAATCATTGGCATGATTTAATGATAGTTATATAATTTTGTGTTACTAAAATATAGCCTAAAAAGTGTTACAATTTATAAAATATAGTGTTGTCAATAGTGCTTCTTAAATAAAGTAATACCTATTTGCGTTACAAAAGAAATAACAAAAAAAAGTGATACTTAAAAAGTGTTACTTATTTAAAAGTGTTACATATTGATAAAGTGCTACAAAAGTGTTACATAAATATTATAATGTAAAAAGTGTTACAAACATGTGTTACATATGTACCTTATGTAAAAAGTGCTACAAAATTTGTGTTACATAATGTAATTTATGTTGTAGTGATTTTGTTTTTATACCAAAAAAATGTTTTTAATTGTTGTCCAAATACTCCTAAATGATTTATAATGTTTGTACTAAACTCTCGGAGTATTTTTTCAAAGTTATTTTCGATAAAAATTGGACAACACTTTTGATGATTTTGTGTTAATGTGTTTTTACACCAAAACAATGTTTCTAAATGTTGTCCTAATACTCCCAATCGGTCTAAAATGTTTTTACTATTTTTCGGAGTATTTCTTGAAGTTCATTCTCGACTAAAATTGGACAACTCCTCGGTTTTGAGGTCAACCAAACGAGTCCCATAGGGCAACGTGTACTGAAGGTTTTGCAAAATATAGAACATCTGTTCTTTGAAAAATAGAGCGGCTGACTGTCACCCTTTTAGGCAACCGTGCCGTCGATCGGTCGGCTTATAGGGCGGCCGGTGTCTGGGAGCAAATTTCAAACGACGCTCGAACTTATTTTTGAAATGGTCGACCTACCGGGCACGATGGTCGACTGGGTCGGACCCAGATTGACCGGTCGCCGCCTGTGTAAATGTGTATTCTTATTTTCAAACGTCTATTTGTGCGCGACCGTCGCCTCTAAGGTTTTGACAAAGAAATTCGACCGTTGTGCACTAGACCAACTTTCCTTAAATTGTGTGATTGATTTCTAACAGCTATATTCATGATTTTAATTGTATTTTTCTGTAGATTTCCAATCCCCAAGAGGAGCCTATACATGATCAATCATCTTCTATAAATAGAGGAAGTTTTGGAGCAACTAAAACAACAATTGAGATACAACACAACAAGATACATTCAAGAAAATATATTTGGTCTTCCTAGTTATCATTAATTCTTGTTGTAATTTGCCTAGCTTATCACTTTCACATCTTTGCGGTCTATGCTTTTATTTTTTGATTACACTTGCACTCAAATTGTAATATTCATTATTGAGTTGTAATTTTGATTTTGATCATCATTCAACACAAGTCATCCTTGTGAGTATTCTTGTGGAAATAATACACTTAGGTGATCTAGGTGATAGGTGTTTCAAGAGTGTGGTGCTTTTGAGGTGTTGAAGAATTTGGTGTTCTTCAAGGTGCTGGAAGATTGTGGTAATCTTCACAAGGTATTTGGAGATTGTGGTAATCTTCAAGAGAGATTGTGGTAATCTCAAAGGTGGTGTTGTAGAAGAGTGTGGCGCTCTTCAAGGTGAACTTGTAAGTTGTTGTATTAATTTTGGTAATTAATAAAATCGTTTTTTTCTTTTTGAAATCCATCCCGAATATACTGGGGTGGTAGAGGATTAGGCCCTAGGTGGGTTGAACATCTATAAATCGACGCGTGTTGTTTACTTCCCGTACCTTTATTATTGTCTTGGCTTGTTTTGTTCGAAAAAGAGGGCGAAATTGAAAAGATGGAGATAATCTATTCACCCCTCTAGATTATCGTAGAGTCGCTTGACTTAAAAAAGTACCTTAATTCTTGGATCTTGACTATTGGATTTATCTCAATTATTCAACTAGTTATCTTAACTCGAGTGATCTACAAAAAACCTTCTTTAACTTGTTTTTATGGAATAAAGTAAATAAAAGATTCATTACAAGAAGAAACTACCTACAAAAGAAATATGTAGATAAATATTAAAATAACTGTAAAGTGTAGACAAATATTTATTTACGGAATCTAAAACTCTTTGGTAAAATAATACCAATAATGTTTGATAGAATTTAAAAACTCTCGATAATCGGTTGGTATAATTTGAATGAAAATAATATTTTTATTGTGTAAGTATTCTGTAGGTAATTGTAAAATTAGGTAACAAGATCATTTCTATCGGTAAATTGAAATTTTCTTGTAGTGATTGTCTTTACAATCTTTAGTCTGATTTTTTTTTTCTTGACCACGTCTAATCTGAAATCTAGATTACCATCTTTGCAAGGTATTTAATTTATCGATCAACATAATTTGTTAGTCAAATTATATATACTTGAAATTTTAACAGTTTTTCACTAATTTATATATCCCATCTACTCATTCATATTATTTGTTTTCACAATCATATTAATATAATTTAGATTGTTTGAGTTTCGAAATTTTATTATTTGTATAATAAATAGTATTACAAAATTTGTTAATCATATCACTAAATTATTCATTATAATGTAAAGCCCGAAAAATAATCAAGTTGCCCAACTAAGTAGGAAAATAATCAATTTCGTTTTGAATTACTATTATTTTATATTTACATAAATATTATGAAATCCTTTCGAGTAATCTAATGTATGAAAAGTGCACCTTTGTTCAAACGTGGCATATTACAAACAACCTCAAGATCATGAAGATTTTCTGCAAATTAGTATAACTGGATTATAAGGTTGGAACGTGGCAACCAATTATTTAAGGCCAATTAATTAACGGAAAACATAAAACCTAAATAATTGTAAATTCATAAACAAAACATGGCGAAAAACAATATATGTTTGTTTATTATCATCTCACTTTTTGTTGTTGTAAACGCTTATCGCGTTATTTCGCAAGGGAATGGTGTAAGTTGTCTTTTTATTTTAACAATTGATTAGGAAAAAGTTAGCCAAAAAATTCATTTGCCATTATACATAAAAATGAACTTGTAAAATATTCTTGGTTTTTAAAGTAATCATTTGAGATTTTTGTTGTTGATCTAGTATGACTACTGGTGTATAGCAAAGGCAGATGCTCCTATCGATAAGCTTCAACAATTTATAGACTTTGCTTGCGGAAAGTTTGATTGTGGGCCTATCCAACCAGGTGCTCCATGTTTTGATCCTAACACTGTCCAGAGTCATGCATCTTTCGCTCTTAATCTGTATTTTCAGAATACTGCTGCATGCAACTGGCCACTTGGCAATGTTACAGGAATCGATCCCTGTAAGATACTTTCTCTGGCAAATTGCAAAAGTGGTCCTATAACTTAAGGGGCTGTCAAAATTGGTCATGTTCGCTTGTAAATTTTTAATTGGTCCTGCAAGTTTTAGCTTTCTATGAATTCTATAAAACCACCAGAAATAGACGTGTGACTCGCATGTGATCTTCTAAAATTGTTGATTTTTTTTTTATTTCTGGCTATATTTGGGCTATATAACAGGCATTAATCCACATCATCAACAATTATAATATTAGGATTAATGTCTATCATGTCACCCAAAAATACCTGAAAATCAAAAAGTCCTCAATTTTAGGGGATCACGTGCAAGTCACGTGTCAATTTCCAGTGGATTTGCAATATTCTAGGTACAATAAGCAAGACTCAAATTGAGCAATTTTAAAACTTTAGGATCAAATTAAAAATTTAAAAATAAATAGGACCAATTTTGACACCCTTTATTATTATAGTACCACTGTTGCAATTTTGCTTACTCTCTCTCGCTTGAAAATATCATGTAATTGAAGTTTTCATAATTATCTTTACATATAATTAAATTTACTTAATTTTTATTATGGTGGTGCAGCTTATGGTAATTGTCACTATCAAGGTCCGCCAGATAATACAAAATAGAGATTATGGAAGTCCAATGCAATTGAATAATTAGGCGTATCAAAATAATGTGTCACGATATAGATCGTGCTATGTAATAATTGTAAAGAAAAATTATTTATCTAAGAATATGGCATCCAATCCATGAGGATTTGTGCTACTGTATTTTACAATTACCAAACATATATGTCGGTATATTTTTCCTCAATACCATGAAATTTGTGCATCCACAAGTTTATTAGCCATCATGAGGACTTGACATGTATCTTGACAAGGCTGAGAAAATTATAGGCATGGCATAAAGGAAGGATGTATTAACTATGTTAAAAAAAATGCATTGATGAAGTACCAATTAAATTGTCAGTGGTTGATATCATGCGTCGATATAAGCTTTTAAGGTGCTACAGAATTGTTATTATTATTTTTTTTTTAAAGGTGCTAGAGGATTTCGGTTGATGCTCGAGTCAATATTTTAAAAGAAAGTGTTTCAACTCTACTTTCGGGATGAATGTTACGAATGAATGAAATTAAATATGAATGGAATGAATTTATGAAAGGAATGAGAATGGGAAATGAATAATATATGTATAATATTCTTATGTTGGGTATGTACAAACAATGAGAACGGAATGAAAGTCTCATTCCTTGATTGCGATCGTATGATTGGTAATAAAAAATGAATTGTAAGACTGGAATGAAACAAATATAATGACCAAATCACCCTAGCATCCAGTAGAAATTTTAACAAAATATTATCAATAGATTATATATTTGTCTAGACTCCCTTCTTTTAGAGTGGGCTTTTGAAAGCACGGGGTAGATCTTGAGTTTAATTTTCATACTCAACAGACTCGAACCATTTTTTTTAAAAAATATTTCATATATATTTTATTTAATTAGTTATAGATAAATGGTATTTGGTCTCACCTATTAGAGATGAGGTCAAGGTCTAAAAATTCACCCATTCCCTATAAATCCATTTGTAAAGGTTTGAATATGACAATAGTATATGTAAATGAATAAATGTGCATATCAAATAAAATTACAATAATCTTATAATTAAAAAAAATAAAATTTTAATATCTTGAATGTGAACCATGTGCGTATTAATTTGTACGTAACTGGTTGTTTGAAAAAAATGTTATTTTTCAATATTTAGAAAGTTTGATGATATTATTTTTTTAAAATATTATCAAATTATATAATTGGTCTGAACCATTCGACTCGGGTTTAAATAATTGGATTTATAAAAATTTTGATGGGTCAAATCTTACCGCGCGCGGCCGACTCCTTTTTATCCATAAGCTTATCAAATACAAGGGTGTAAAGTGTAAAGTGTAAAGTGGAATTTTCCCTAATTTAAAAGGTAACTTCATATAGGTATGAAGACATCTATAGCCATGCATTTCATTTAAATAGAAATCGAACATTGTGCAATTTCCATAGGAATTGGATCACTTATTTCGAAAAAAAATTATATTCCATCTGTCTGTCTACAAATAAATGCTCATTTGCTTAATCCGTTCCAAGTCAAAGTATCAGTCTTTCAACTAATTTATCACATCTATTCATTCAAAATTTATGTTGTTTGAATTTTAAAATTCTATTACTTGGTGTAATAGATAGATTATTATAGAAATCTTGTTAATCATATCAACTAAATTATTCATAGTAACTCACGAAAAATAATCAAGTTGCTTAGCTAAATAGGAAGAATCATTTTGGTATAGTGGAGACAAAAAATTGAATTACAATTATTTACATTAATAATGATTATGAAATCCTTTGATCTATGGATTGATGGACTTGAAATTAAGGATCTCAAATCCACAATAACAAATTCATTGTGCATGCTTAGATAATCTAATAATACAATGAATTTCAAATCATTGAGCTCTATTTAGCTATTTTTGAGTCATTGTGGTAGATTTCGATTCCATAGATGTTAGATGGAGTCATTTGAAATTCTTCTTCCAAATTATCTCATCAAATTTAATTCATTCAATTTAAAATGCAATCTTGACCTTGAAATAATCTAATGTACGAAATTTGCATCTTAATTTATCAAACATATATGGTAATTACCGACACATGATTCTAGACTCCAGAAATTCAATCGTGAAGAATTATGCAAATTTGTACTATTGGATTTGAAGGTTGGAACATGTCAACCCATTATTTAAAGTCAATGAACTAATGATACTTTTTGCCACAGAAAAACAGATAATTGTTCTATCATAAGTAAACAAAACATGGCAAAAAACATGTATACATGTTTGTTTCTTATCATTTCACTTTTTATTGTTGTTGTAAACGCTTCTCGTAAAATTCCGCAATCGAATGGTGTAAGTTCTCTTTTTTTCTTTGGGATAATTACAAAAAACTCCCTGAGGTTTGGCCTAATTACAAAAAAACCCAGACTTCTTTCAAAATTACAAAAACACCCTATGGTTTGATTTGTCTAACAAAAAACCCCCTGTGGTTTGACCTCACCCCTTTTTCCAATTTAGGTCGTTCTGTAGGATTATCGGACACCCTGAACTCTTTATTAGATGAAGATTTTCCCAACGTCTCATTTGTAAAGCCAATATCAGACCAATTATCAACTTCAAAATTGTCATCGAATTTATAATCAGACAAGTACTGTGAGACATTGTCATCATTATAGTTCAAGTCAGACTCCTTATCATCTCCAGAATTATTACCAGTATTATGTTCATCAATAATTTGCTCCCATGTGGGCTCTACATTGCATGATGTCAGCGAAAATCGTTAGGTTATATTTAACGGTTGGATTGAATTGTTAGGCAAATCAAACCACAGGGGGTTTTTTGTTAGACAAATCAAACCATAGGGTTTTTTTTGTAATTTTGAAAGAAGTCTGGGTTTTTTTGTAATTAGGCCAAACCTCAGGGGTTTTTTTGTAATTATCCCTTTTTCTTTTAACAATTGACTAGCAAATAGTTATCCAAAAAGTAATTTAATTATTTATATATATATCAAAACTTGTAATTAATTCTTGATTCTCAAACTAATCATTTGAGTTTTGTGTTGTTAACGTTGATGTAGACTGACTACTGGTGTATAGCAAAGCCAGATGCTCCTGTCGATAAGTTGCAACAATTTATAGATTATGCTTGCGGACTTGTAGATTGCGGACAAACCCTACCAGGCGGTGCATGTTTTGAACCTAACACTGTACAAAGTCATGCATCTTTTGCTTTTAATCGATATTTTCAAAAGTTTGCTTCATGCGACAATAAACTATCCATTGTTACATCAGTTAATCCTTGTAAGACCATACTTCCTCTATCGCTTGAAAATTTTATTTAATTTAAGTCTTTTATAATTATCTTTACCTATATATAAGATAATTAGATAACAACATTATCTTATGGTGTTGCAGCTTATGGTAATTGTCGCTATCAAGGACCGTCGTCAGACGTGACCAGATAAAGATTATGGAAGCCCAATGCAATTAAAGGACAATTTTGAGATGAAATTCTCTAGAATAGAATGTGTTATGATATATATATATATCGTGCTATGTAATAATAATAAATAAAAGCTATATTATTTATAAATGCTTGCAATTCATGAGGATTTGTGCTCCTATATGTTGCAATTAATTAACGAACATGTTGGTCTATTTTTTTCTCAGTTCCATAGAATTTTGTGAAGCCGCAGGTTTATTAGCCATAAGGATTTTGCGATTCATGCTTGGTCAAAATTTTAAAAGGATCGCGTCCTAATGAAAATATATGATTAATAAATTTTAGACATAAATTGTTAAAGAATTAGAAAACACACACAACATATGTGTACCAAAATCTTGGAATACATTTCAGATATTGTTTCAACATGCACAAAAATTAGAGCAATAGTTCTCTGAATCCATTTGGATCTCAGTACGTGGTTTTTATTCTCCTCTATATAAATTAGGTACTTTATTCACTTTAATTTTTTACAAAACTTTACAAAAATGTGTTTGGACTAAATTTCAATTTTAGTCCGCACTCCTCTTTCTGAAATAGAACCAAACTTACCTTCTTACTTAGGCTACTAATACGACACTAACAATTAATTATCCAAATACTACTTCTTTCAAGGAAATTTTGTAAAATTACAATATACTTTAACTCTATCTGTTTTCCCTAATTAGTTATTGCTTTTTTAATCTCCTTTGAAACTTCATATATATCGAGTCAAATTGCACCTTTTCACTACAAAAAATTTTAATTTACCGACAAAAATATCGATATAAATAACTTTGTAACTAAATTTTTGTTGGAAATTTACACCGAGATACAACGGGAAATGCCTTCAACAATGTCCTTACAAAAAATAGAAACAAAAATTACAACTTGAATCAAAATCTAACTATTACAAGTCTTGAGTGGACTTCAACTCCAGAAGCATGAATCTGACAAAACTTGAAAAAACAAAAGCCGAGTCGAGTAAAAATCTATCTACCTTTCGAGTAGATGTTCGTAGAAATCTATCTATCTACATTAGTGCATATCGTTTTATGGTACATAAGTCAAAATCCAAAAATGACAGTTGGTACCATAATTGAGTCAAGGAATGTTATATTCTTTGAGCATATTTCTCCTTGTAAAGAAAAGATAGATGGAAGTCTAAAGAAAAAACTGTATTCAGATGTTGCTGGAGATGTGACTTCTGGTGTTATCACATATGGACGATTCAGATGTTATTCTGAGATGTTCTTTGAAGGTGCTTCCGGATGTTATAACATCCGAGCGACACTGGTACGACATCTGCTGTCACATTTGACAAAACAGTTAGTTCACCACTGAGTGGTGAAGAACTGAGACGGAGTAAGAGGCCTATGGTGGTTAAGTCCTTCGGACCTGACTTTCTAACATTGATGTTAGATGGTGAGCCAAACTCGATTAAAGAGGCTCGAGTAGTCGGATGCTCCGCTCTCGGCAAGAAGCAATCAATAGTGAAATCGAGTCCATTCGCAAAACCATACGTGGGAGTTGGTTGATCTCCCTGCTGGTCATAAGCCTTTTGGATTTAAGTGGATCCTAAAGAAGAAGTATAAAACAGATGGATCTATTGATAAGTATAAAGCACGGCTTGTAGCCAAAGGCTTTAAACAAAAAGAAGGGTATGACTTATTTGACACTTATTCTCCAGTAACAAGGATTGCGTCTATTCAGGTGCTTCTCGCGATTTGCTTTGCACAATCTAGAGATTCATCGAGATGGATGTCAAGACAAGTATTTACGAATGGAGAGATAGATCTTTGAAATCTATATGGAACAACCTGAAGGGTTTGTTGCACCGATCAAGAAAAGAAGGTGTGCAAGTTGATAAGATCCTTGTATGGACTGAAACAAGCTCCAAAATAATGGCATCTTAAGTTTGAAAACACGATGTTGTCAAATGGGTTTAAAATCAACGAGTGTGATAAATGCGTATATGTCAAAAGGACATCAGAAGCATTTGTCATAGATTGTCTATACATAGGCGATTTGTTAATCATGGGCGATAGTCATGATACTATCATGGACACGAAAAAGAATGTTAAAGAGAAACTTTGACATGAAGGATATGGGGACTGTTGATGTGATCATGGGGATAAAATTCAGCAGAACTCATGATGGAATTATCTTGTCACAATCCCACTATGTGGGGGAAGTGCTCAAGAAATTCAATGCTTTTACGATTCATCTGTCAAAGACGCCCATTGATTTAAGTGTAAATCACGGTTGCTAATGAAGCGAACGGTGGCTCGGATGGAATACTCACGCGTTATAGGTAGTCGATGTACATTACCAATTGTACGTCCGGACTTGGCCTACCCAAATAAATATATTGAGTAGGTTCACGAGCAATCAAGCCACGAGCATTGAAAGCGTTAACAAGGTGTTAAAATACTTGAAGTATACCTTGAGTATGGGCTATACTACTCGAGATATCCATTGTACTTGAAGGGTATAGTGATGCTAGTTGGATTTCAGAGTCGAAGTATTCTTATTCCACTAGTGGATACATATTCACCGTTGGAGGTGGTGTGGTATCGTGGAAGTCCACAAAGCAAACGTGTATAGCTCAGTCCACCATGGAATCGAGTTTATAGCTTTGGACAAAGCTGGTGAAGAAGCAGAGTAGCTTCGAAACTTTTTGAAAGATATTCCATGTTGGAAGAAGCCTGTGCCTTCTGTGACGATTCACTGTGATAGCCAAGCGGCTATAGGAAGGGCACAGATATGTATAACGGTAAGTCTAGACATATTATTCGTCGGAGACATAATACCGTTAGACAATTGATCTCAAGTGGTGTGATGTCAATTGACTACGTAAAGTCAAAAGACAATTTGGCGCGATCCTTTGTGAAAGGATGAATCGAGATCAATTGTGTAAATTCTTTGGGGAATGGGCTTAAAGTCCACAAAGTAAATTAACCATCATAGTGGTAACCCAACCATGATGACTGGAGATCCCAAGAACTTGGTTCAATGGGAAAACTAAGCTATAAAGGTTATGTTGTAACACTTGGAAACAATGTTTCAACCCTTCCCTAGAGAGCAATGCCAAGTGTTGAACACCTGCAAGTTGTGGTGAGGCTAAGTCAATTGACTTTTAATGATTCCTACACCTCGTTGAGGTTGAGTATGGCAGGATACTCGGATAGGAGATCACCTATATAAGTGAGAAGTGAGGGTCGCTTCAAAGTAACACTTATGAATCCAAAGTGGTGTCCATGGCCAGAAACGGACACAAAACATGAGAACAGGAGGTGTTGAGACCTTACTGTGTTAATGTTATTGTCTCGGTATACACCATGGAGGAATAGTTCAAGGCATTACGTCCACTAGGCCGCCGGTGTACCCGATAGTATTGACTATGGAAGGTTCAAAGCCACAAGCTACATTTCCGGATGCAGTATTGTCTCTTGAGAATTTGGTTTTTTGCGTGTTCCGCATTCATGCATGCATTAATTTCCACTCATGTGGGGGATTGTTGGAAATTTGGTTTTGATAAAGTGAGTGTCGTCCCGACTTTGACCAAATTTTCGGTGGCTAAGAATTTAATTCTAGAGGAATTAAATTGTGAATTGTTAATCTACCTTTCGAGTAGATGTTCGTAGAATTAAATTGTGAATTGTGAATTTAATTTTAGAGGAATTAATACACGGAGTTGGCCACGCGAATGGGCATAGTTTATCCTAGTATAAATACTAGAAGGTGTTATTGGTTGGATATACTATAACACAAGTGGATGATAACAATATGCCATGGGCCGGCCCAACTCTTTGGGCTCGGGTCCAGGTTCCGTTAGTTTGTCACTCGAAAATGGGCTTGGCCCAAATTCAAGTGAGTGTGGGCCTGATGTATCTGGACATTGGAGGTGTCCAGGTTCATGTATGTCTCTTGGAGTTTGTAACTCCTAGATAGTGGTCATAATGTGATTTGTAACTCTTGGAGTTACATTTGGTTTTAATTGCCCATTTTCTATCATTAAATCTCCTCCAAGTGTTGGGAATTGCAGCCTTTATATGCTTAGCTTGCATTCAGTTTCGGATGAAGGAAATGAAGGGAAATAGGAAGAAAGAGAGAGAGTTAGAAAATATTCTGCAGAAAGTTATTCTGTCCAGAGGATGTTATCCCGAATGTCGTCACATCTGTCATCATATCTCTCGTTGCATCTTCCTTTTCTGTATTTTCTGAGTCAAGCAAGCCAGTTCTCGCTCCTCCTAGTTCGAAAGGTGTCTTTGTGTCAGTGGTGCTACTGTACACAGAGGAGGTAAATCTGTTTTATCTTTGGGGACATTACGTCAAACCGTGAGCACTAGCCGGGACGTATTTGTCTTGCGGAAAGAGTTCTATTCGACTCGTCTTTTGTTTTTTCAAGTTTTGTCAGATTCATGCTTCTGGAGTTGAAGTCCACTCAAGACTTGTAATAGTTAGATTTTGATTCAAGTTGTAATTTTTGTTTCTATTTTTTGTAAGGCCATTGTTGAAAGCATTTCCCGTTGTATCTCGATGTAAATTTCCAACAATTTTATAATTACATACACAATAAAAAATATACCGACCAATTAAAGATAGATAACCAACAAATTTTAAATTTACAGTATTTACCGATGTTGGAAAAATTGGTTTCGGTAAAGCCAATATTCCAAGTGTGGAGACTCGTTAATTTTGGAAATAAGTAGTGTATTTATTTTCACAAAACCATTTATTGGTGAATGAGAAATCGATGCACAAATTAAATGATAAACTTGGAAAGATTTATTTATGGGAAATGTATCCAATGTTGGAATACTGGTAAATTGGTCAAAATCCAGTGTTTGATAAGTTACTTGATTTTGAAGCATTGACTCTTGTACAAATCAATTAAGATATGGAAGGATTGATCAATATTTATGGACATAATTGAGTCCAAAGATTAGGGCTTACCTTCAGTGGCGTATCCTGTTGGTTACATGAGGGGGCTTTAGCCCCTCCAAATTTTCCAAAAACTCCATCCTACATATGTATTTTACTTTAAAATATTATTTTTGGTACATAAAAATTTATTTTTTTATCATTTAGCCCCCCCAAAAATTAATTAGCCCCCCTAAAATAAAATGTCTAGCTCCGCCCCTGCTTACCTTTTAAGGATCCCGTGTGTTTTCCAATAAATGAAGGTCCATACATTTAGTGGAATACGCATTTATAATCACAAAATTCGTACATACAACATACAAAGTCTGTCACTCTCAAATTCGCATCTGCATAGTAGGTGTTACGTTAGGTGTGACGTCACTCAGGGCCTTACTAATCTCAGGTCACCGGGTTGAAGGATTTGTGGTGCTCCTATCCTTTACCAAAGTGATCGTACTTTGGGAGATTCGTTGCCTGCAACCGTGACCATCGTTGACGGGCAATAAGAGTCTTAAAGAAATAGTTCGCTCGCCTCGACTTGCTTAATTACTACTTTCTTTTTTGCTTTTCTTGTCATAGACGTTGTTAGTTCGGATTTTTCCCCCGTTGTGTGTATACATTTGATTTTTGTTGTAATCCCAACAACCGATAGTTTCAGATCTTGTTGGTAAATATTTACCTACAACGATTTTTACCTATACTTTACAGTTTTCTTATTACTCTACATATTTTTTCTATAGGCAAATTTGCTTTTTTTCCTTGTGTTTAAATATTTGTTGTTCCTTTTTTTCTTTTCTTTTTTTTAACTATATTAGCTAAAATATGCAAACCTTGCATAAACGAGTATATTTTTTTTCTCAATTTAGTTAAACTTTTAGCTGTTACGAATAAATCTATTGTACGTAGTTGTACTTGATGGCTCAGACAACTTTGTGAATACGAAAGTGTATAATATGGAAGGTTTAAGATATATATAGAGTACTCATCAGCACGGAAAAACATGGGTATTTTATTTTAACATATATATTACTTAAGAGTACTATATATTTAAAAAAAATTGTCTCTTTATTTAGATATTTTAAAAGTACTTTAAAAATTGTAAATTGGGTCTAGGCTTCTCGGGTCTAATTTGTGATGTTCACTGACAATTTACATTTTTATGAACGAAAGGAAAGGAGGAGATCTAGTTTAAATTCTTTGTCAAAAGCAGTACAAAATTTCAGGTGAGAAATAGGACAAGTTTTGTGATTGATTGTGCTTTTATTTCATCCATTTTTATTTTCTGAGTGAGTAGCGGTGAAGATTTTTTTAAAGGTGAAAGTTGGATTAGTAGAGAAAAAGTAATAATTGTGTTGACATGGGCGTAACTAGCTTCGGACGAGTGCGCTCGGATCGCACCGATTTGAAGTGGCTCGTTAAATTTGAGTTGATTTCGCATTTGAAAATTCAAAGAAAGTCTAGTTCATATAAAAATATTGAGTTAAAATTTAAAAAGTCAATAAACCTTGCTGTCTTGACCCAAAATAATAAGAATTACCTGGTCCAATTAAGGTATATGAGTGGATAAATGATTTTGTTGTTTGTTATATACTCAGTTATGTGTTCCAAACTTGATGAACATTTTTTTTAGAGTATTTTTTGAATGAATTTTTGTATCTAAACGTCTTCCATAATAATAATAGTTGTTTGGTGATTAATTTAGAATATATTTATGGATAAGTCACTTATCCAAAAAGTTCATTCTAGAAAACCGTAATTGGAGATTATGAAAACCGATAAAGAATTGTTGCAAGGTACAACCTTCATATTAGCCTCCCTTTTCTATACTTTTTTCAAATATCGATTTGACATTCGTCGTGCCAAAACGAAAGAATTTCTGACTGCACTGGCTGGAAATCTTGGTTGCGCCCATGTGTGTTGATGTGATGGAGAATCTTTTAGAGATGTTGATTGTTTGTGGAATTTTTTGTAGAAATAATAGTGTAAAAAATATAATATAAGAAAATTGAATAAAAAAATAAAAAATTTAACCAAAAATAAGCAATAAGAATCTCATTCTATACTTTTTGTTATCAATATTAAGAGAAAAATAACAAAAATGATGATAAATTAAAGATATTACCGAAATTATTTATATGAATAGGAGGTGGAAAAAGAAATAAATAGTATATTGGGTATTGGGGAGTGTAAAAGAAAGAAAAAAAATGAATTAATTTTGGAAAGAAATGATATTTTCTTTTTTTTTTTAAAAAACAACTCACTTTTTCCACAATAAATCACACACCCTATAATTTTTTCTCTCAAAAATTAAAATTTTATAAAATTTCTCACAACCAATCACAACCTAACTTTAATTTGTGTACAACGCTCTTTCCCTTTTAACTTGTAAAAGTTGATTTAAAAAGTGAAATAATGGTTAAAAAAAATTAGAATTAATCAAATTAGGATGCTTATTACAGTTTTGGAAATAAAACTTATATAAAAAATATAGAATCAAACTCAAAACGTGGCTTAGAAGTCCATCACATTCAACGTGGTACAGTAATATTCTAGACCGCCTAAGAATAATTAATTAGTACTTATTCTCTAAAATTAATATAATTAATTGAATATATTCGAATGTTATTAAGGTTAGGTTCAATTAATACCTTTTAGCACATGCTATTCCAACCAGAAAAGTTTGAAGTTATCCACTCTGTCTGCCCATCTAAACTGAATTATATCAGGTCAATGACTTAACTGCTAAGGAAGTAGGGGAAGAACAATGCAAATTGTTTGTGACAAACGAGACAAAAGGATAGTTTGCCTGTCAAATTCAAGCAATTAGGTTTCAGAAAGAGAAGTTAATTTGGATAAGCATCTTGCACCAAATTAAATTAATAAAATTAAGACTAAATCATTTGGGTTTATGGGCTGTCGAAAGTAATTAATGTTAACGAGTGTACATCAAATGTATCTTTAATCATATATTTACATATACATCCCATCACACGTTTCATGCACACCCATTTGTATGTGTGTCTGAAGATATATAAATGTATGGTATACTCACCCGATGCATATCACCGAATTTAGCATCAAGACCAATAATATACTGTACATCATTATTGGTTATTTGGTTAGTCTAATTGAGGAGAAAAACATATAATGTGTGGATAATTATTTAGATGGGCTATAAAATCCTTATCATGCCAATTTTTGGTGGATTATAAAATCTTTTGTGGTGAATCTTCTTGTCTCAACACGGGTGGCATGTCTTTAATTGAAATGGGTAGTGATATATATATATGGTACAAATTGTCCCCAATTAACACCTAACTACTACACACGGTGCCAAAAATTTATTTTTTTTCCTTCATATTTTTAGGAATATCACAAAATAAAGCTATATTTTTAAAATCAAGTAATTGTTTGTAAGCACTTATGAGATGAACTTTTGGATCTAAAAGTTCCTTTTGATTTTTTTAATAAAAATTGAGGTTTGGCTATTAATTTAGAATGGACTTTTGGATAAGTCGCTTCTCCAAAAAGTATATTCTGGCATAGTCGTAATTTGAAGCTTTTTAAAATGTCACTTTCTAATATGTTTATTTTTTAAATAGACTTTTGCATAAGTGGTCACAAACATGCACTAAATCTTTTGTTAGAATTACCTTATTAACTATGTTATATCACTAACTCACAATTATTACTTTAAAGTTACTATTATAATGACACAAAAATTAACATATTCACTCATTTAATTAAATTTTTTAGATCATTATACTAAATAGAAAACAAAATCCAAATATTAAGATGGTTGAAGTCTATCAAAGAGAACATGCACTAAAAAAAACCAGTTTACCGACAAAAATAATTTTGTCAATAAATTTTAAAGTTACTTATAGAATTTTGTCACTAAGTATTTACCTACAATGATTTTACCTATATCGATTTTAGTTATATTTTATAATTATCTTAATACTTACCAAACAAAATTTTTTGTAGGTAAATTGATTTTGTTTCTTGTAGTGATGTAGTAATTTATTACTTAAGCTTGATGATTTTGACTTGAAAATTAACCTGTCAAGTATAAAGAATGGTCAAAGTTAATTAGTAAGGATGTTAAAGGAGAATATTTTTTCTTTGTTTACACCTTCGAGTTTATACAAACATGCTCTCGAATAAAAAAGAAGAAAAAAAATGCATTATTGGTGTTGGTGATACCCGAGCACAGCTGGACAAATATATACATGTGTCAGTTCAAGATCTGTTGACATGGAGCAACCAGACCACCAGAACCGAGATGAAGTGCTAAGCCGACCAGAGCTCAATTAAAGGCGTTTCAAGGCATAAAAATCCCCTGGAACCAACAATCTGCCATATGGCAAAACAACAATGAGACAACTCAACAAGCACTATTTGACACATGACAGTCATGCAACTCATGCACAGCAAGAGGAAGACAAGTGTCCCACTCACAATGTAACTATAATGATTGTCAGTCTATCAAATGTAATAGTATAAACAAAACTCATTTTATGAGGAAAAAGACAACATAAAATCCTTATATAAACTTGTATATTCAAATCTCTGTCAAGCCAGAGGTCGACCAAATATTCCTGCTCAATCACTTAATAACACTTTATAATCAGTTATTGTATTTTCAAGCCAACATTTAGTCATTTTATTTATTGTTGAGCGAAAGCGGGCATCAACTATTTGGCGCTATAAGGAGGGCCTGTTTGGTCTAGTTGCATTTTGTAGAATTTCAGTTAGGTATTTCCATTCATTGTTTGTTAAATTCCATCATGAGTCAAGACGACAGCACACGGAACCCCCAAAGGAAAGGCCTACCCCAGGATAATCATAATTCACCCCCTATAGAGGCTGGGGGTGCGATATTTCTCCCTATCCAACAACTTAATTTTCACCAATCCAAAGTTTGTACGAAGGATGGCCCAATTGGTGACATAGGCTTTGGGAGTTCCCCAACCCTAAATTCAAGCACCTGCTCCTCATCCGCCTGTAAATGTTGTACAAAACGTCCAGCCCCAGGCTCCACAGAATCAAGACAACAAGGAGGAAATTTCACAAAAAAGACGCCTAGACAATAGACACGAAAGAAGGAGAGTAGCTGACGATGCTGGGGGCGTCATCCGAGTTGAAGAATCATCTCCCCCAACCCAGCGTGTTTGGTGGGTGCAATCAGTTTTTGGTTGTTTGGGGGCGGAACCAATCTAAGAAAACTGGTCTAGAGAGCTCCCCCGAGTACTCTGGGCCTACATAACAACACACCGATCAGCCACAGGAGAAACTTGCTTCGCTCTAGCCTATGGGGTTGAGGTCGTCATCTCGGTTGAGATCGGTCCTCCAACCTTTCGAGTTGCAAAACTTTCTAAGGATACAAATGAAATTGCCTTGCGAGCCGAGCTGGATTTGTTAGATGAGAAGAGGTGCAACGCAGAGGTGAAAAACGTAGTGTACAAACAAAGAAGAGAACGATATTACAACTCCAAAGTGAGGGAAACAAAATTCCAGGCACTGCGCCAAAAAAAAGCACATAGATAACGTTTTTTTTTTGCCTTTTAGATAGCGTTCCAAAGTGCTATTGGAATGACCATTATCTGAAGCCCTATCCTGTAGATAGCGCTTATAAAGCACTATCCGAGATGCATATTTTATAGCGCTTTTTTGAGGACGCGCTATCTCATATTTGTATTCATAAGATATCACTCCATAAAAGAAGCGTTATCTGACATTAAATTGATGGAGTTTTTATTTTGTATTCAATAGATAGCACTTCATAGAAGAAGCGTTATCTTACGATGATTTTTCGAATTTCAGTATCCATCCAAACTAATGTTACCCACCATTTAATCATGTGACCAACAAGAGCAAACAAAATGCAATATTAGAACAGTTACAAAATTTATAAATCATAAAAATAGAAAATAATGATACAAAATTTATCCTAAAATATTATTTTAATAGTATAAAAATATTGAACAGTCCATCATTCACTTTAAACTAAAATAAAAGTATCTCAATATAATGTGATAAGAGTAGCTCGCGTCTCCAAAATAAAGCTAATAAGTCTTAGAATTCAAGCAATTATCTAGTAGTTTTAGAACAAGAGTTAGGCTAAGGTAGCTTCTACTGAAGAACATTATTTGTGTCATTTATTTGGAAACCATTTTCTCAACCTTCGCCGGATCAAGAACCACATGCTTGGAACCAATAACATTATTTAAAATAATAAAAATAAATAAGACAAGTAACAAGTGCTAATTTTAAATAGGGATGGCAACGGGGCGGGTTTGGCCAAACTTGGGACCCACCCCGGTAAGAAAAATCAAGATCCGCGACTCGCCCCAACCCGCTGTAAATCCCGCTGGGGCGGGTCTAGACCCGCCAATATTTTTTTTAATTGCAATAATTTATTTTTTGTATTAGTGGCCAAATTTTCAAAACCAATCCAATGTCAATAGGTCAAAAAAATAAATGTAATTATGAAATTTATTATAACTATATTTTACAACTATTTAGCTACTATTAGTTTTTTTTTATTAAAATAAACTACTACTAGGATCTTGCAATAGTACTCAAATAATACTCAAAATAAATATTCAAAGTACAATATTACAAGATTTTTAATTAAAATAAATTATAATATTACAGGATATTATAGTAGTAAATTAAAATCTATATAACACTCAAATCTAAAAGTAAATAAAGAAAAATATCTAAATACATATTAAAAAATATAATAAATATTAATGTGGTGGGTCGGATCCTTTTGGACCCGGACCCGCCCCGTACCAGGGTGGGTTTTGTATTTTTAGACCCGGGAACCGCTCGAGACGGGTCCTGGGTCCAATAGGATCGACCCGCCACATTAATATTTATTATATTATTTAATATGTAGTTAGATATATTCCTTTATTTACTTTTAGATTTGATTGTTATATTGATTTTAATTTACTACTATAACTTCTTGTAATATAATAATTTATTTTAATAAAAACTCTTGTACTTTGAATATTTATTTTGAGTATTATTGCAAGATCCTAGTAGTAGTTTTTTTTTAAAAAAAACTAATAGTAGCTAATAATTGGTCAAAATCGGGTCCAAACCCATTTGTTTTCGATACATATTCTCTTGTTACAAGGATCACGTCTATTCATGTTCTCATTTCTATTGCAGCTTTGCTGATACGTGTAAAATATACCCACATTTAAGGGCTTATTTTGATATATAATTGATGCATTTGCATGTATATTTAGTGTGTTTTTACTTGGTTTTGTTTGTTGGGCGTGATACTGCATACTCTTGTGAATTTTGCAGAAAATGGAGACAAAAGGTGATAGCATGTTTCAAAGGATATGTCAAAAGACAAGTGTTTAGTATTTTGATCATAACTTTCTCTACCAAATTGATATTGAGGTTATTCAAGTGGCTATGGAAAGCTAAGAGAAAGGGCTACAACTTTCATGAGACCTCAGGAGCAAAATCCGATCGCACGACCTGACCGTGTGGATTGACACAGTCGTGCGACATGTCTGCGGCTGAATTGGTCTCCTTTTCCTACCAGAACTCTACAAATGATCTCTCCAAGCACCTATATAAAGGGATCAAGGCTTGCACGAAAATTCATTCATCCATACAACATACAACACACCAAAATACAAAAGATTACACAGATCAAAGGTCTTCTAAGAGAGGAGGGCTAGGTTACGAATAACACCACAAGGCCTTTCACATTTACGGAAGCACAAGAGCTTCGAGGGGTTGGAAGGAAGATCCATCTTGACAAGAAGGGGTTTTCTTTCTTAGTTTAGATCTCTTGTATGTACTTAAACAATGTCACAATATTGATTTTAAGTTTGTCTATGAAATTGTTATCAATGTTTGGCTAATCTTTCGGATCTTAGGGCATAATAAAAACTGTGGATTCATGTTAAATCTCGATTAATTATTTTCTTAATTGATTCATGTGTTCTATTTTATAAATTCGAGTGCTTATTCTTAATTGCCTATTATCTGGTCAATAATTTGCATGTTATATTTGTTAGTGCGAGATTTGGGAGAGGAGTTCTAACAAAGACGGAAATTAAATTCAGACATAAATGGGTGTAACGAGTCGGGAGACCTACAACTGTTTGTTGGGAGTCATTCAATTCATAGATCTTTTGGGAGTTAATAATAGTTGTAACGTATCGGGAGATCTACAATTGTTATTAATCTACAGTTTATGCGCCGCCCAGGAGGAGGAATAGACTAACTTATGAATTGAATCCATAGAATTGCATGAATTGGTTATTGAAACATAATTGGACTTGAAGAAGCATGTTGAGATTATGTGCCTACGGTTGCTTTCATATTTGTTGAAAATACTTGTGGGGTTTGAAAATTTATTTCTTTTTATTTCTATTTTTTTATTTTTATAAAACTTGATATTCAGTTGCTTCAATAAAATTGGAATGTGATGTTATTATAGCCTAAGTTCATAGTCAATCCCTGAGGAATACGACCTTGTTTGCCATTATCCTACAAATTACGCCGTACACTTGCAGTATAGAGATCCAAACAAATTTTTGGTGAACATTTGCATAAACTTGAGATACATCAACTGGATATGAAGACTGCTTTCTTGAATGGTGAGCTTGAAGAGCAGATTTATATGGAACAACCCGAGAGTTCGTTGCACCCGGACAAGAGAAGAAGATGTGTAAACTTGTTAAGTCACTTTATGGACTAAAACAAGCACCTAAGCAATGGCATGAAAAGTTTGACGCAATTATGTTGTCAAATGGTTTCGAAATCAACGAATGTGACTAGTGTGTACATTAAATGTGCAAGTGATGCTTATGTCATTGCCTGCCTTTATGTAGATGATATGTTGATCATGGGTAGTATTCATGATTTAATCTTGAATACTAAGAACATGTTAAAGAAAAACTTTGACATGAAAGATATGGGATTATTTGATGCTATATTAGGGATTAATATCTCTAGAACTTCATATGGAATTGTCTTGTCACAATCCCATTATGTCGAAAGCATACTTTTAAAGTTTAATGCTTTTGATAGTCCTCCGGCTAAGACACCTAGATATGAGTCTACAATTAGCCAAAAATAGAGGAGAACCAGTTTCTCAGCTAGAATATGCAAGGATAATTGGCAGTCTAATGTACTTAGTGAATTGTACACAACCACACATTGCATATTCAGTGAGTAAGCTATGTAGGTTCACAAGTAACTTGAGTAAGGATACAGGAAAGCCTTGACAAGGGTACTTAGATACTTAAATTATACCATAAACTATGGAATACTTTATATGAGATATCCAACAGTATTAGAAGGATACTGTGATGCCAATTGGATATCAGACAAAAGAGACTCCAAGTCCACAAGTGGTTATGTATTCACAATAGGTAGAGGAGCGATGTCATGGAAATCTTCTAAGTAAACGTGTATAGCTCGATCCACTATAAAATCCGAGTTTATTGTTTTAGATAAAGATGGAGAAGAAGTTGAATGGTTTAGAAATTTCTTAGAAGATATTCCTTGTTGGAATAAACCAGTGTCTGATGTATTGATACATTGTGATATTCAATCAGCAATCGGAAGGTCACAAAGTAGTATGTATAATGGTAAGTCTAGACATATTCATCGAAGACATAATACCATTAGACAATTGATCTCGAATGGGGTTATTTTGGTTAACTAAGTGAAGTCAAAGGAAAACCTATTGGATCCACTTACTAAAGGTATAAATCGAGATCAAATGTATAAGTTGTTAAGGGGAATGGTTTACAATCCACAAAATAAAAATGTTCATAGCGGTAACCCAACCTTGTGAATTGGAGATCCCAAGACCTTAGTTGAATGAAACATCTAAGTTATGAATGTTCATCTGAACACTTGGAAATTATTTTCAGCTCATTCCCAGAATGTCCAAGTGAAAAGCTCTGCAGAGTGTGGTGAGGTTAAGTTTATCTTTTAATGATTCCTATACCTAAAAGGTGGAGTATGATAAGATACTCTTTATAGGAAACCACCTATATAAATGAGAAGTATTGGCCGCTTCTACTTGTAACACTTATGAATCTAAGATATGGCCCAGGGCCGAAATGGACACAAAGTGAAAACAAAACGTGTTAGAACAGTTATTGTGTAAGTATTGTTGACTTGGTTTAAACAAACGACTGAATAGTTCAAGAAATTGTGTCACTAAACACCTAGTAAATCCGATGGTACTTTACTATGGAAGGTTCAAAGTCATAAGCTATCTATCCTGATGCAATAATGGTTCCTTGGAACTTTCAAATGAGTCTGCATACATGCATGCATTAATGTTTATTCATGTGGGGGATTGTTGGAAATTGGTTTTATAAAATGGGTTTTGACCCGATTTTGACCAATTATTTAAGTGGGATCACTTATTAGTTTCGGAAAATAATTGATGTAATCGTAATGTACACCATGGGTAGATGAAATTAGCATTCTGAATTTCTCAAACTTATTTCGGGTGAATAAGAAATTAATGTATAAAGTTAGCCACTTAAATGCCTTTTATATAAGAAATATAAAAGGGTGGGAATATGGAAAGCCGTATCCCACATAAAAAAACATATTAAATGTTTGACTAGTTTATATATAGCTTCACCATTAATAAGGAGTAATCAAGTGGAGTTCTTTATGGTACACCCTAGTGGACCAAGTCAATTTTGACTAGCCTTTGGCTAGCTCAAATAGCACCAAGGACGGTGCGGAGCACCATTTGAGCCCAATCCAGAGCCGAGCCCAGGCCTGTGCACATTTCACGTAGTCTCATTGGGCGCTTTAGAGGTGCACTTTGCACTTCACTTGTACGCATCGCCGCGAAGATCTTTGAGGAGCCTTAAAGTTTTGGAAAATTGAACCAGGGTTCGGTCAAGTGGCTCGGTGACGTGGAAATGTAGCTCAGGTGGCAGTGACTTGGAAAGAGTTATCCGGATGGCAACACGTGGCATGCAGTGGCACTGACTGGATGCACATGTTCGCTGACTAGACATGACTTTCAGTATGTAAGGGTGCATAGTAGGGGTTGTGTACCTTCGGAAGAGATGTGATATGGACCAAAGAATGCACCTGCTCTGAACAGGCATCCAATACTCTATATAAACAGACCCCCAGAACTCAGCTTTCTGCGTCCGAAAATCATAGCACTTCAGTAATTCTCTGTCTTTCTTTTTTGTACATTCAAAAGTTCTAAACACATTTATGTTCGCTGTAATTTCGATTTTTGCAAGTGCTACTAAATTGAACTTGGAAGTTGTTGTATCTTAAGGATAATTGCCTAAACCGTTAGCACTTCGTACCGGGCAATTTTGTCTTACGGAGATAGTATTAGTACTAGCCTCGACTTCAAATTCTGTCTCGTTATTCTGTCCATTTTTTAGAGAAAACCAAACACAACAAACAACAGTACCTCCTGGGTTGATTTCTAGAATAAACTATCTGATCACATTGGATTCAAATCGAACGCGTACGGAAACAAGAGGGGCAGTCGCAGCAGCTGTAAAGGAGGAGGTGCCACCTAGGAATGATAGAAAACCAGTACTAGCGGAAATTATTTTGCGGATGCGGGAGGTGGCTTCAGAGTGGATGTCGAAAAGGGAGAAGGCGGAGCGGTCGATGAGCTCCAACTAAGGTCGGCGCTGGGAGAGACTGTGGCATTCAGACGTGATAGAAAGTTGTGGAATACGGGGGTGGTGATGGGCTTCGAGATTGATTGAGGGTTGAAGATCGGGAGCTTCACGGAGAGGCCATTCTTTGGTTTAGAGAGAAAATATGGTATGCTCTAATGGCCTCCTATTTAGTCTTCAACTTGTTCTTTAAAAAATTGAAAAATAAGAAGATAATAACTAACTTTCATACATATGATGACCGTAATTGTGAACCTGAGAGTTGAGAATCAACTTGAAATTCTTAAACTCTACGCCACAAAATTACAACAGTAGATCCGTCAATGGCATGATTAAGAATTGTATCTATCAAGAGGCTCGAATCTATTAACACGTTATTTTGGAGATGGGAATCTATTTTTTTTAGAGACAGTTTGTGAAGAATTTTTTGGTGAGAAGTTTCATTAATTTTTTTGAGAGACGGTTTGTGAAAATATTTTGGTGAGAAGTTTTATTGAGAAAGGGTTTGTGAAGAAAGCAATTACGCAAGAGTAGATGTGCTGGAGGGAAATTATTTTTCACAGATAACACTTTAAGATAACGCTTGTTGTACAATGCATTATTATGAGACATATATAGTGTTTCTTTAATTAGTGTTATCTTAATAAAATAGACTTAGTCGAGAGATAACACTTTAGCATAACATTTGTTGTTCAAAACGTTATTCCAAGAACATATATAACACTTATATAATTAAGCGCTATCTTCAGTTTTCTTTATATAACACTTTGTTAATAAAACGCTGTTATATGGTTTATTCTGATAGCGCTTTCCTACAAAAGTATTGTCTAAAATATCTGTGAATATTTCAATAGCACTTCCATCTGAAAGCGCTATCTAAAATATGTTATTTGAACAATTTTATGGCGTAGTGAGGTCGATGATTTTGTCTTGAAGAGAATTACTGGAAGTGATCCTGGTCCACTACCGACCTGGGAAAGACCTTACAGAATTAGCAAAGTTTTGCAGAATGGTCATACGAGCTCGAATATTTAAACGGAGAAAAACTCAATCACCCTTGGAATGTAATTTACGAAGCGGTATTATCAATAAAACACGTGTTCTCGGCCTAAAGACCGAGCAAATTACTTGTCTTTTTCTCTAGCAATTTTCATCTCATTAGTCTCGGCCTAGCTTCGAGCACATTACTTAATGGTTTTCATCTTATTAAGATTGGCTAGCTCGAGCACATTACTTAACAATTTTCATCTTATTAGTCTCGACTAGCTTTGAGCACATTACTTAACAATCGTCGCATCTTATTAAACTCGGTGCAGTAATTGAGCACATTACTTAATAATTTTCGTTACATTCTACTAATCTCGGCCTAGCACCGAGCACGTCAAATTGAGCATCTCGACTCAACACCGAGTACATGGCAAGTTAAATGAGTACAAATCTAAGCAAATATGAAATGAAAGAGCTGTCCTGAAAAGAGAAATTCCATTAAAGATAAAATATTTATAACAGTTTGGCTTAGGGCCGATTACAAAATAGGGGCTTGAGGCGGATCGGTGATAGACTGGTCGGTAATAGGGGCCTGGTCAAGTGGCTTCCCACTAGATGTCACTTCTTTAGACACAAAGTGACCCTTAGGTCCCAGGTCATCAGAGAACGTCATCCTAGGGACATCAGTTGTGCCAAATGAAAGGATAATGGGATCCACCCTAGGAATTTGCTCAGTCCCCAGGATCTCGACCCCATATCCCCTCCTTTTCCTCATGGGCTCCTCTGTCTCAGGCTCGACTTTCCTCTTGCCCTGTTGGATCTCTTTCCGCTGCTTGGCAGTCTTCTTAGCAGGGTCTCAAACCACTTTCATCACCTTTTTAAGGTGGCCCATGACGTCCATGTAAACCCCAGGGGAGTCGTGCAAAAATGACAAGAGTATTAAACTTGCAAAAAGACAAACACTATATACATGAAATAATTTGGGTAGTTTTACTTGGGGGTTCTTGTTCTCTGTTCGATTTCTTAAGGCTCACTCCTTTGCTCGCCCTTTCTCCATTCCGAAGCCTCAGTTTCTGCCCTTGGCTCAGTATCCGAGAGAGCTAGTGGATTGTGTAGACCGGCTTAGATAAAATTAGCATCCAAGGTCAAAGTCTTTATATGTCGGCTCGTCTTCGAAGCCCCTTGATCTTTTCAAGTCTATCCAAGAACTCTGTGGAGAACCATTCTCGGGAAGATCGGTTCTCTCTGCACAAGAAATAAATAATTAACGATTAGAATTTTCTAGAAAAAGTAAAGAATCGACTTACAAAAATCATATCTAAAATTGAGGTGGGAAGCAAGGTACTGCTCGCCCTTACTCCCGAAGCTCATCCACTCCCCATCAACCCAAAACCATTTATCCTTCTAGTCCTTTAAGGACCCGGGAAGGCCTTCAACCATATTATTTGAGTACCCAGGTCGGGTCACCAGATAGTGCCACCCATATGGTCTCCCCTTTTGGTTGCTAGGAGTGGCTTTCCACAGGAAGAGCTCATTGATCTCGTCGAACGTGGGACTAGGGAAATGATGTCTATGAAAGAGGATGACCAACCCAATCAACATTTTCCAGTAGAGCGGATGCAATGGGCAGCATGTTTCCACCTCCGAAACCACTTTGTAATTAGCTTTAGGAAAAAAGCGCAACCCATCTTTGGAGGTTGCGGAAGTATATTGAAGTGCATCCCATCGATGGGTGTTCATGCACCTTGTCGTGATCAGCCAATAAAAAAATGCACCATATCTGGAGTTTCGTAAATCCTATGAAACATATCCAGCTCGGCCTGGAGCAGCATGCAGAGAATTTTGTTCTGCTCAGTGTCAGTCCAATCTCTGGCGATGTTTTTTGGAGGCCTTCGAGCTGGACCCCATGCTTTCTCGGCATCTCGACCTGACATCGAGGGCCCCACACCTTGCCCAACTCCACTGGGCCCAGCAGGCTCGCCTCTGCTCAGCCCCGTCGTACCACTTCCTCTTATGGGCAGTTCTTCCGTCCCGTACATTATTCCATCCCTTATTGCAAAAATAGGAGCACGAGATAAAATTTCCTTGCCTCCTCCCAATCCCTCGGGAACTTCTTGCTCGGAGTCTTCGTCCGAGTCCGAAATCTCGACAACACTATCACCCTCCTGGATACTTCAACATCGGAGGGAGGGTCTTCAATCCCAACATCTACACCATATTATTGGTTTTGGCTATCCGAACCAGACATGATTAAAGAAAAAAGAAGAAAAATTACCTAAAAAGGTTTGGAAGGCTATTTCTCTTAAATATTGACTAGAGCTCTGCTCGGTCTTTTTCTCTTTGTGAAAAGGTAAAAATGCTCGCAGTATAAGTGAAAAATGAATGCTACATGGGCTTATTTATAGGCTAAGGCTTCCAAAGGACGCGCCTTTTCAAACCAACAGACGCATCGCCTAGGTTCACGTGCCCCTGAAGCCCAATGCATTTAAGTCCAAGCGGCTACGATAATCTAGAGGGGGGTGAATAGATTATCTCCATCTTTTCGATTATGCCCTCTTTTTCAAATCAAACAAGCCAAGACAATAGTAAAGGTGCGGAAAGTAAAAAACACGTGTTGATTTAAAGAGGTTCAACCCACCTAGGGCCTAATCCTCTACCACCCCAGTATCTCCGGGATAGATTTTAAAAAGAAAAAATGATTTTATTAATTACCAAAATTAATACAACAACACCTTACAACATCACCTTGGAGAGCACCACACTCTTCTTCAACTTGTTCGCCTTATTTTTAGCTTCACCGCAAGTGTACGGTGTAGTTTATAGAATAGGGTAAGCAAGGTCGTATCCACGGAGACTAATAAATTAATGTGCTAAGTATTGAACTAAAATAGACTTATTTTTATTTAGACGATCGATATTGGATGATTGTTTGTGGAAGTAAAGACAAGAATAACCACAAAAACACAAGATGAGAATAATAATGGAATTATCAAGGGAATGAAATGGATTCCCGGGTTATGGTTTCAATTAATATTCCTCTTGTTGTCCAATTTAATCAAAGCCAAAGTTATCATCAATACACCTATAAGACAATCACAACGGTATTTTATCCTCCCTCTCGAGATGTATATAAAGTGTAGATTGAAATATCTATGCTAGCATCTCTACTCAACATAAGATACACAACTCCCAAATGCACAAAAGATCATATATCCTCACAAATATTCACAAACCTCTCGATTATGCAAATATTCATGTCAAGTACTCAAGATCTAATATTGAAACTCATCTCTCGAATTATGAATAAATATATCAAACATGCTAAATCATTGGCCAAATGATAAAATAAGAATAAGAACAAAGTACTCAAATAGGCTTCAAGACAATAACTTCAATGAAGATTAAAACATTCAACAAGAGTTCAATTAGTCTACTTCCAAAACCCGGAAATCACAAGAAGTTTAGCTACTCATTACAAATAAACAACCCATAAACAAATTGTTCATATTCATGACAAGCTAAAATGAAAGATTAAAGCACAAAGAATGAGAAAACTTAGGGAAATGGATAATCTCTTGATTGATCTTCAATCCTCAAGCTTCAATTCGACCCGATTCTTCCATTGGTTCTTCATTGATGAAGTTGATGTATTTCTTGTGTTCTTGGGTGTATTCCCAGCCTTTCCTTTCATCCTAGATCAAGCCTCACATATTCTATTTATAGCCCCTCAAAAGTTCAAGAAAAAGGTGGAGGAACATAGGAAATTCCGCCCAGGGGCGCTGCGGCGCCCGAGACGGGCGCTGCAGCGCCCAACTTTAATTTTCGGGGGTGAAAACTCTGTAACGGGCGCTGCAGCGCCCGCCCGGTTTTAACGCCCAACACAGTCCGATTTTGATTTTGAGCCCCTCATCAAAGTTGTAGCTCTATCTCTTAGCTTTCCATAGCCACTTGCATCATCTCAATATCAATTTTGTAGAGGGAGTTATGGCCAAAATACCAAACGCTGCCAGTAATGGAAATTTCAGACACGTTTGGACGTTTCTTCAAATCAATCTCTTGTTGTTTGCTCGTTTGTACTTGTTTTATTACACGATTCATTACTATGACTATAAACTCAATATTATTGGCTCTCAACATGTCTTGGCTACTCAAATGACTCAAAATACTCAAAAACAATACAAAACTCAAGTCTAGGAAGCCCAAATCATTGGTATAAAACCAAGTGAACAAGCACCACACTCTTCTTCAACACCACCTTGAAGATTACCACAATCTCCCTTGAAGATTACTACAATCTTCCTTCAACGGCACCTTGTGAAGATCTCCACAATCTTCCGACTTGAAGAATACCAAATTCTTCAACACCTCAAAGAGCACCACACTCTTCAATAAGAAGATTACCACAATCTTCTTGCACTTAACACTTAGATCACCCAAGTGTGTTCTTACCATAAGAACACTCACAAGGATATCTTGTGTTGAATGATAACCCAAATTCAAGATTACAACTCGATAATAAATGATACAAATTTGAGTGCAAGTGTAATCAAGAAATAAGCCTAGACCTCAAGATGTGAAAGTGAAAGACCTTAGGCTATTACAACAAGAATATTGAAATTGAAGAACAAAAGTGTTTGCTTGAATGTATCTTGTTGTGTTGTAGTATTCTCTCTTGTTGTGTTGCTTCAATTCTTCATCTATTTATAGAAGATGTCTTGAACATGATAGGCTCCTCATAGGAGATTGAAATCTGTGAAAAATTACAGGACAAATGAAGAATATAGCTGTTAGAAATCAATCCCACAAATTAGGAAAAAGCTGTCTGTTGTACAACGGTTAGAATTTTGATGTCAAACCATAGGGCGACCGGTCGCGCAATAATACAGAGAAAATTTTACACATCAATAATTACACTACTCGACCGGTCCAGGAGGGTCCAACCGGTCGACCATGGGTCCGACCGGTCGCCCTTCTTAGGGATTGGTCACCCTGCTCAAGTTTGAGAGACAGTGCGTTATGTTTCTCTTCAGGCACCAGTCGCCCTTTTGTGCGACCGGTCGACCTCCAGGGTTTTCCAAAACGTCTCGTTTCTATTTTAAAACTAATCTTTTAGACACGGGTTGTCCGGTTGAACATGAGACAAAAGTGTTGTCCAATATTTTATCGGAAATAACCTTCAAGAAATACTTTGAAAATTTAGTAAAAACATTTTAAATCGATCGGGAGTATTTTGGACAACATTAGAAATATTGTTTTGATGTAAAAACACATTAACACAAAGTTATTAAAAGTGTTGTCCAATTTTGTCGAAAATAAACTTGAAGAAATACTCCGGAAAATTAGTAGAAACAATTTAAATCATTTAGTAGTATTTGGACGACATTTAAAAACATTGTTTTGGTATAAAAACAAAATCATCAAAATCATGAAAATCATTTATCAAACATGCATGGTCGCCACGTGTCAGTCATAATTGTTGGCATTTAATGTGTCGTTTTAACATTAAATGACAGTGACAATCGTCAACGTTTTCAAATGCACTTAAGTCCTCTCTCTCTCTCTCTCTCTCTCTCTCTCTCTCTCTCTATCTCTTCAAGTTTTAGCCCACCTCGGTATATCTCCACCTCGACCTCGAACTTGGAGGCCATTGATGATACCCGAGCAGAGCTGGACAAACATGTACAGGTGGCAGTTTAAGACCCGTTGACGTGGACCGACCCGACCACCAAAACCGAGAAGCAGTGCTAAGCCTACCATAGCTCAACTAAAAACATTTTGAAGGCATAAAAAGCCCCACCCTTAAAGTCAACAATGACAGAGTTGGAACCCCAATGGCAGACCAATCTGCTACCTGAAAAAACAACAATGAGACAACTCAACAAGCACTATTTAGCACATCCAGTCATGTAACTTATGTAGAGCAAGAGGAAGACAATGGTCCCACTCACAATGTAGCTATAATGATTGCTAGTCTATCAAATGTAATAGTATAAATAGAACTCATTGATGAGGAAAAAAACAACAGGAAATTCTTATATGAACTTGTATATTCAAATCTCTGCCAAGCCAGAGGCCAACCAAATATTCATGCTCGGTTACTTAATAACAAGCACTTTATAATCAGTTCTTATATTTCCAAGCCAACATTCAGGCATATTATTTATTGTTGAGCGAAAGCGTACATCAACAGGTGTTAAGAATTTGAATTGCATTATAACTAATAATTATCCAGACAAGTGCAACAATTTTTTTACAAAGACTTTAAATACTTTTACTTTCAAATCTTTAAATCCGAATTGAAGAAAATAACTAATGGTAAGTCATCACGATTTCTGAATGCTTGGCACAAATATTGCCATTAAGATTTGTCACTAAAATTGAACTGCGTCTATTGACTATTATCAATAAGTCAATAATACGGTATTGTCTATATCAACTTCTTACGAACTTTATTCATTTAATAAATGCCTGAATGTGTTCAATCAAGCTTATATGTTGAACAAGTTGTTTTCTTTAATAAGTTGGGAGTACTGGTTGGAGGGAAAGTGATAAATTTCAAAGAAACTGAAAGATACAGGGTTCGAACCATGGTTATTACCCTTATAAAGGGTGAGTGATACCACTTGAGTTACAAACTAGTGGTTTTAAAAAGAACCAACACAACGGTTGGACATAAACCCACACAAAGGAGGGACATAAACCCACATGTTGCCAGTGGGACTTGAACACCAGACATACTGGTAACTATGCCTCAGCCTTACCACTATAGCAAGACATCATTGACACCATATGTTGAACAACTTGTTGGTTGGCAAGGCACTTCATAATAAAATATCATGTTCATATTGAATTTTATAAGATTTATTCCCATCAGTTTAGTATGATACATAATTTAAATTGATAGTCTAATTTAACAACTTTGAAATTAGATGTGGCAATTTAGGTCCGGATGTGGGCTAGCCCAAATATAAGCCAGGTTGGACCCAGAATTCCCAGGCCCGAAAGGACCGAACTTATTTAGCCCTGTCGGCGTGGCTGCTCAGGCTTCTATTGCACTACACGGGCTAGGCTCGACCGTGAAAAAATTGGTCTGAATGGATTTTCGGATCAGGCTGGCCTGGTCTGGTTTTACCCTCCGGTCAAGCTCGGCGACGATTGCCCTCTAGCCCGCCCAGGCTGAAGTTTGCTCGACTTCAAATGCACTACACAGGCCAGGCTGGACGGTAAAATCTGCCTGATGGGTTTTTGGATCGGGTTGGACTAGCTTGGTTTTATTCTCTGCCCTGACCTGGTCTAATTGCCACGTCTAGTTTCAAACATGTAGTAGTTCGTTGAAAGAGTACTGGTGGCTACTTAGATGCTACAAAAAAAAATAACAACATTGTTTTTAATGTTTAGCAATGGTTACAACTTGCAAACAGTTGCCAAGGTAAACGCGGCCATTCGGTAACTGCCACCTAAACATGTGTCGCAAGTATTTCGCCTGAAAGTTGCATAAAAACAACACTTGTCTTCTGATTTGATGAAAGCTTGCATCGTCAAAAGAGAATTGGACGCCACAAAATTAACTGGAAATAGTTGATCCATAGAAATCCTTACGCTCAAGTATATCTCTTCTAATTCACCATTGATGTTGTTTTTTAAGGCAGATCACTCCAAGTCAACTGCGTTGACCAAAATCCTTTTCCCGAGAGGAAATTCTTCTGTTGGAAAATTTATGTAATAGATTTTGATGATACTATGTAAAACTTAGATTAGGAAGTTGGCACCCCAGATTACATTTTGTAAAAGTCAACTATGTGATAGATAGGGTTTCTATTAGATTAGTCGAAGCAACCAAGTTGAAGAATGCAGAAGTTGGTTGAAGACCAAGATGAAGAATCAGTTGAGTGGCAGCTTAGTGAAGTGAAGACAAGTCTCAGTCAAGTACATAGAAGTCATTTTTTACAATCGACAGACAGTTAAGTCATTCCAAAATGATTGGAGCTGACTCAAGATAAGGGGAAAGCAACTGTTAAAGTCAAAGTCGACTGTGATGGATATGTTGCACACAAGTCAAGGAAATTACTTATTATAGTAATACTTCCATACTACAGTGCTTAAAGTGCTCATCCTAGAAGCGTGCAAATAGAATAAACCAATGGGAAGTACTTAGTGTATGTCAGAACCTGAAAAGCTGCAGATTTCAATTAAACTAGGATATGTCACCATCACATGCTGCAGATCAAGAAAATATAAGCCAACGACCTCAAAGTGTAGTTTGAAAAATACATCTATCTCTTTAACGGATATATATTTCAAATAGGCACTATAAAAGGCTGAGAAATTCAAGAGAGAAGATGAATCTATGCAACTCAAGACACACAAGAGAAATCAAGCATTCAAAGAGCAAATACTCTCGAGCATTCAATACTATCCTCAAGCCTAAAACTTGAAGAAATCAATCCAATACACTATGTGAAGGAAAGACAACTTCAAACTATTGAAGAGAAAATCTTGTTTAAAGACAAGGGGTCTACACACCCAAGGTTGAAGGAAGTGTAGTGAGGTTCCAGTTCGAACTAGAAGCTTTGGACTTGTTGGAGGGCTGAGTGATCAAATCCAAAAGTCTGAAGGAGTTGAAGTAGAATGACAACTGTCTTGTGAAGAAATTGAGTCCTAGAAGAAGTCGGTTGTGTGATCAAGGTTGTCTCGGACTTCCATCCTTTTGTAACAAAGTCAATGTTACTTAGTGGATTACCTCCTGGGGTTGGAGAAGAGTGGAATATTAGAGGAATTACCCCATCCTCGAACCACTATAAAAATTTATCTGTGTCTTTTACATTCAACACTTTAATTTCTTGCTTATCTTATTGGTGATTGTTATATTTGGTAAGTCAATTGATGATAACTTAACCTAAAAACAAGTGTTGAAAACTTATTTTAATCAAAGGGTGAAAGTCTTCTGTTGTAAAACCAAGTCTACTGAATTTCTAATAGAGTTAACTGAATCAATTTGGTGAACCATTCCAATAGATTTAAGATTTGAGATTTAAGATGTGATTACCGTATTTGTACGGGGTTGCGCTATAATATCCCAGGCCTGAACAATACTTGGCCTCAAAAGCCTGGTTCTTTTGAAAAGTCGGGTCAGCCTGGTTGGGACGATTTTTTTGTGTATTTTTCATGGGTTGGGTCGAGTTGGACTCTAAATTTAGCAGTTCAATCACTGTTTAGCTCGGCTCAATTTTTTCTGTTATCCCAGTGGGTCGGCACCCGGCTGGCCCAGCCCATTGATCCTCTACTCTTGTGTGCCATGTTAATAGAAGAAAACCACTGATAAGTATACTCTTTAGTATATTTAATGTTTTAAAAATTCCCTCATGCCCGATTAGTCCCCCCTAGGCCCTAAGCTCCCTTGCCTACCTACATTTTTTTCCGATTAGGCCCCGTTTAACCCCGTCCAAGCTCTGTCTACGCTAGGCCCCAATCTGTCGCCCAACTAGCGTCTTTCACTTTTTAGAACATTGAGTACATTCACTTCTTATTTCAATTCGCTTAAGACCTCACGATCTAACTAACTAAATAGTCGGAGGATTTCATCTATGACTGAAAATTCAAGCACATTGATTTTAACCGAGATGAAATATATATCAATAATAACATTATATTATACATGTGATAGTTCTTCATATACTGTATCAAAACATTATGAAGCAAAACACCCCATCTAATATTTCACAACATACGGCTCTTACTGCCCATAGTAGAAGCGGTGCACATTCCAGTTCGATCGAATTGAACGAAATTTCAATTAACAATTTTATAAACAAAGATTCATACCGTATTTTTGTGTGTGTAAACAAAAATTCCTTATCGGTAAGGGCTATTTAAGTTTGCAATTCAAGGATCTTACTGATTATAATCGTGTTTTTGCTAAAGCCACTTGGAATTTGAACCCGGGAATGATTCGTATCACTAATTGGATCCCAGATTTCAATCCATATAGAATCAATATATCTGTGGCACAAGTTTGTGTGTGGATATATGAATTAAGCATTGAGTATTGGCATCCTTCTTTGATTACAAGTATTGATAATGGAATCGGTACTCCTATTCAAATCGATGGGCGGTCTTTATCAGAGGTGGGGAATTTTGTTCGAGTTTTGGTTGAACTTGATTTAAATAAGATACTTTAGGAATTTATTATGATCTAACGGGTGGGATATTGTTCATTTAATTCACTTAGTTATGAAAATTGCCGGACTTTTGTGTTAGTTGCCGCATTGTGGGACACAATATCAATAATTGTCAACAGAATAGAACACAAGATGCTACTAAAAAGGAGGACATGACGCATAAGAAAAAAAGTCCCATATGTGGATGGTCAGCTGTTAGGGGACATCCCACGGCTAATAATAGCAAAAAGGTTCAATCTAAAATTTGGGTTCAAGTTAAGACTAAATCAACACATCCTCTGGGGTGTGTTCCGTCTTCTTCGGTTATTCAGATAAGGAATTCTGTTGACGTTTTGGGTGGTGATTCAGATGTTTTACCAGGTAATAATATGAATATGGAGTCTCCAATCAATAATGATAGAGCTATTGTTTTGGTAGATCATGGTGCCACTCCAGTAAGAACCATGGTTAGATATCAACAACCACAACCGGATCATTTTATTATTACTAAGGATTCGGTGATCACGTCGAAGTTGGATGGAAAAGGGCAAGCTGATTTGCAGCGGGCAATGGCAGTAATTTCCAAAAGCCTTCCTATTAATGAATATGTTATAAGCTCCAATAAACCTTCGGATGGTTTAAAGGCCATGGTCGCAGACACTCGACAACGCTGGTCCGATATGGCAGATAAGGAAGAACAAGACAAATTGGAAGCTTTAAAGACCATACTAGGTGACTCATCTGTTAATGTTATTATTATTGGCAAATTTGGTTGTTTTGCACAGTGCAAAATCTGGTGTTGTAACTCTGGGATGTAACACTGTCTGCACAGAATCTGGGTGGATTTTATGCCAGATTCTCTGTTTCTGGTTTATGGCTTGTGTTCTATTTTAAGAAGATTGCTGATAATCTTGGATGCCTTATCTAGATTTATTCAGCCTATATTATTGCCATTTAATCACTTTCCTTATGTCTTTGTTCTCACCCATAAGGAAAGGATTTGTTTTTGTTGTCTTCTTTTTTTAGATTGTAACCTCCATCTCGAAATCAGGAAATCACTTGATTTCAGCCACAAGGGATTAGTTTTGTTCATTATAAAAGGAGAGATCAGCCTCTTGAAGAAATTATCTAGAAAAACACCATTGAGCTATATTGTTCTTCAAGAAATTTATTGTTTGATAATTCTTATTCTTCGGGAGAAGAAGATGAAAGATCTACGGTGTGGATCGGCTCAACATTTCAAGGGATTTGAAGTTGGAGGGATTCCAACAGAGTTGAGTTCTTGGAAGAAACTTTCGAGATTAGTTGAATACAAGTGTTGGTAGAAATTTATAGAGGGAGTCTTGGAATTTCATAAAACCAGTTGTATTTGTAATAACTGTTTGTTTTCTAATAGTGGATTGTTTCTTCTCTGGGCGTTGCCTCCTGCATTAAGATTGAGGAATCTAAGCACGTGAAAAATCCTGGTGTTATTTTTTATTTCCGTTGTGCAATCTGTTTTTATAGTGCATGTCTTAAGTGTTATAACACCACTGTCTGACACCAGAGATTGTTTCAGATAATTAAACCTTTGAAAGTCTAGGGCTTTGGTGAAAATATCAGCACTTTGATTCTCAGTGATAACAAAATCAATGGTAACAATCTTATTCTCAACCAAGTCTCTAATAAAATGGTGTCGAATATCGATGTGTTTAGTTCTGGAGTGTTGCCTTGGATTTTTAAAAATGTTTATGGCTCTTGAATTATCACAGTAAGCAGTAAGAGTTTTCTCTTCAACCCCATAGTCAATCAACACTTGTCTCATCCACAACATTTGAGAACAAAAGCTCCCTAAGGTTGTATATTCAGACTCAATAGTGGATAAGGATACACAACTTTGTACTAAATTGTTACCAAGGTAGACACATCCTCCAGGAGTGCTCTTTCGATTATTGACATCTCCTGCCAAATTAACATCACTAAACCCATTCAAGTTAGTGTTATGCCACTTAGTGTTGTAACACTGGAGCTGTTCCTGCATCAGATAACAATTATCAGAAGATATGTTACCCTTCAAAATGCATTTGTCAGTTTTATCAAAAACACCACACACATTTTTATCAAATCTCACAAGTAAATTATCATCACAAAGATGACTGATACTGATAAGATTGGCTTTTAATCCTTCAACATATACAACATTTTTGAGAGAAGGAAGACTAGACACAATCAAGGTTCCTTTTCCCAAAATTTTCCCTTTAGCACCATCACCAAAAGTAACCAATCCATTTTCATGTTTTTCAAATTCAGTCAGTTTTTCCAATTCTCCAGTCATGTGATGGGAGCAACCACTGTCAAAGTACCATGATTCAGTCACATTGGCTTTCAAAGAAGTGTGCACGACATAGCAAGAAAATTCATCCTTCCTAACCCAGATTTTCTTGGGTTGGTTTGATAAATTTATTTTAAAATGAGGAGTGTTTTTTTTTGATGTTGGAACATTTGGAGTTTGCACCCTGCCTTGCCTATAGTGTTTCTGAAGGAGATAACAGCTAGGTCTTATATGGCCATAGCCGTTTGCAATAGTGACATATAGGAACAAAAGCATTGCATCTTTTTCCATTATGGTGAATGATGTTCCTTCTTTAACAAAAGCAATCTTAGAATTTTTATCCTTTTAGCGAGTTTTTGTTAGCATTAAAACCAAAACCAATACCGCACGATATTCTTTGGTATTTTCCTTGAAAAGAATTTCATCAAATCTCCCCTTGCATGTGTTCAATTTTTTGACAAAAGTTGTCATCTCATTGAGGTCTTTCTTCACTTTGTCAAGTTCTTCATTTCTTTCAGTTGCCGGCCTTTCGAACTTAATAACCTCTCCTTTGAGTGCCTCTTTTTCAGCAGTAAGACACACTACTTTCTTTTTTAGGTTCTCATTTGTTTTCAAGACAACCAAACATTTTTCGTACATCTTTTGGTAAACTCTCCTTAGTTCTTCATTCCTTGATTTTTCATCAGCTTCAGAGTCATCCTCAGAGTATTCATCACTTGAGTTGTTTTCCTCTGCAGCAATCACAGAGTTTAGACATCTTTCAACAAAAGAAAAGTTAGTGTCATACCTTCTTGGTGTTGTAACACCAGAAATAGCACTGGGGTGCATTTCATTACAACCAACCTCTTTGTCAATGAAGGTGAATGATTTCCCATTCTTCTTTAGAGTATTTGTACATTCAACCTGGATGTGTCCAAAGCCACCACATTCTCTGCATTTAATACTTTTACTTTTGATTGAGGATTTGCTTCTTCTGTTCTTTTGACTATCAAGGAATTGAGGGCGTAAAACCGAACTTTCTTCATAAACACAAGACATGTTAGCAACAAATACAAAACAGGATCTCACTAATAAGAATTAGTGTTAGGCTCTTGATTCGATGTGTGTATTATTTTTGGAAATGATTTATTCCTTAAATTTGTCTCTGATAATAAATGGTATTGTTCATCTGTGCTTATTTTAGATTAATTGCACACCTTGAATTATGGGACTTTTCCAAAAATATTTGAATTTCAAATTTGCAATTGGAAGCTTTTCTTGGAAACTCCCATAGTCGCCATTTGTATCACTTCAATTTGGCGGTTCATTCTCTCATCAATTTTGGTAGGGACTACATACAAATTCTTGAAGGAGATTGTTTTGACCAAAAAATAGCCAAAGTTTGGTTGGCTTCTTTTGTCTTTTTTTGGTCAAAAAGGGGGAGAGAGGAGACTCAAATGTCGAGAGACCCAAGTAAGGGGAAGCAAACTGAGTCAAGTGAGATGGTGAGATGAGACCCAATTGAGGGGGAGTCCGAAAAGTCCTGTGATAAGGGAAGAAGATGATGATGATGCTTCTAAGGGGGAGTTTGAATACGTTGATGAGGAAGATGATGTGGCTGACTCTGAGGGGGAGTCAAAGGATGACTTAGTCTATAGCATTCAATGTTTATCTTGTTTTGTAGTTTGATGATAAAACTTGTTTTATTTTGGATAAACTGATTGGATATGTATGCTATTGGATAAATGCCTAATTTTGACTGTGCTAACCTCTGCAGGAATTAAATTCTAAAGTGTTGCTTCACTTATGAATATTTATTGTTTCCTGCATTTTGTGTTTTGACCAAAAGTGTCAAAGGGGGAGATTGTTAATGTTATTATTATTGGTAAATTTGGTCTTTCGCGACGGTCTGCAAAATCTGGTGTTGTAACTCTGGGATGTAACACCTTCTGCTCAAATCTGAGCGGATTTTATGCCAGATTCTCTGTGATTATTTAATGGCATATAATCTATTTCGAGTAGCTTGGTGATTTTCTGGGATTCTTTATCTAGAATTATTCAGCCCACTTAATTGACATTTAAACTCTTTCCTTGTGTCTTTGTTCTTACCCATAAGGAAAGATTTTGTATTATGTTGTTTTCCTTGTATAGCCTTTATAACTCCAGCTGGAAATATGCATGTCCTTGATTCCGGCCACGAGAGGATCGATTCTGCCATGTGAGGATCGTTTTCATTTCTCTATATAAATGGAACTTTTGAAGAAGAGACACACATAACATGCATTGAGCTTATAATTCTTCTTCAAGAAAATCATTTGTGTCGCTTTTGTTAGTCTTCGGGAGAAGACGGTGTGGATCGACTCAACCGTTCAAGGGATTTGAAGTTGGAGGGATTCCAACAAGGTTGAGATTGTGGAAGATTCAATCAAGAGATTAGTTTTATACGAGTGTTGGTGAATTGATAAAGAGAGAGTCTTTATGTTATTCGTAAATCCAGTCGTATTTGTAATAAGCTTTGCTTTTCTAATATTGGATTGTTTTTTCTCTGGGCGTGGCCTCGTGCATTAAGATTGAGGAATCTAAGCACGTTAAAAATCCTGGTGTTATTTTCTGTTTTCATTTTGTGTGAGTGTGTCGTATGCTTCGGTGTCACAACATTAACTTACAACATGCTCGAATCCAAAATCCGGGTTTTTGTATTGATATATTGATTAATAGGGCAGCATATTTTATCATCATCAACTACTCCGCTTATCATTCACTCATGTGATTTCTCAGAAGCTATGAAGGCTATGGGAATTGCGTCTCGAGGATCCTGGGCCGACATTCCACGGGCGACATCAGACCATCAAGACGATACTCAAGCACGTGCTAAAAAAATAAATAGTTATGCCATTCGAAAATCCTTGAGAACTAGACGGCAGACGCCCTTCATTTAAATTACTTTTTAAGTTATTTTGTTGTCTCTTTTTTCTGAAGTTTAACATTGTTTTCCTTTGCTACATGATCGGCTTGTGATCAGGATATTTTTCTTTATTTTTATATATTTCTATTTATTTAAAAAAATATTTTGAACCGCATTTTAAAGATTCGGATCGATTTTAACCCTGAAAAAAATCGATTTTGCAGTTCGATTTTTTGGTTAACCGGAATTTTATTACAAAGATGTAGAAAAACATATCATAAAATTAAAATGTACATTTTTCATTTTTTTTATTTTTTTACTTTTGTAAGTCAAAAATAAAAAAAAAGTATAAAATGATAAATAATATTTTACGAAAAATTATAGATACAATTTGATTTTCAGTTCACAGTATGGTTGATCGAAACCAAAACAGAAATCGAACCAAAACTTTCTATTTTTGGTTCGGTGCAACCGATGAACCGAACCATGAACATTCCTAGCCCGGAATCGGACCAATGAAATTCCAAACTTAGCAGAAAAGGAAGTACAAAAGCAAATTTAGGCAATGTGGATCAAACCTCTCCACGCCCAACAAAGGTGTATGTCAGTCCAAAACTCCTTTATAAAAAAATTGAAGAATGAATAAAAACAAAGTAAAGGCCAGAAGTGATAGAAAGTGCCATGAAAACAACCACATGCTTTCCTTTTCTTTGCCAACTTTTTCTCTATTTGTGCACCACCCACTAATCATTGCTCGCTACAAAAACAAATTCGATTGGCCCCATTGCTAAGCCAATAAATGGTGGCCAACATCATCTTTTTCATTTTCTATTATTTACTTTTTTATTATTAAAACATCAACTTGTGGATTTTTGAATTGTGAAATTTAAGTGTCGTATCTATTTTATTTTAATTTTTGGATGTTGGCCTTGCAAGACACGATAAGGAGACAACATACTTGCTATGTTTTCCAATTCTTTAATTTTTTTCCTTTGTACTTTTAAGATATAATATATTTTTTCTAACAAAAGAAAATTCGTAATTTTTTTTGGTTGTTTGCAGTGAGTTCAAGGTGACATACATGCCATCGATGCACAACGTGTTGATGAATAGCAGCAGCATTCACGTCTTTTTTTAATTGGACTACAAAGGGAAGAATAAAAACAATAAAAAAAACTCAAAACATCTAATTAGCTCTCAATATAGAATTTATTGTTGGTTAACAAAGGATTTTTGCAACATTACAATTCGCTAATTATGAGTCTAGAAATTCTTATAGAGACAGATAGGCTCATAGCCACGCATAAGTTCATGCAATTTACCTTGAGTTCATAAACTTAAAGTACTAGTGTTTAAAAATTGGACCGGTGAACAAATCGATCATACTAGCGGTTCACGGTTTAACCGATCGCACCGATTCATGGTCCAACCAATTTAATAAAAAAGAATAAGTTTTTTGTTATATTATATATAATAATATATTAATATATCAATTATTATGTAATATATTTTTAAATGAAAAATATATAAACAACCAACTAAAATAATATATCTAACATAGCTCCAAATTCAAATAATCATATATATAAATATAAAAAAAATTAAAAACTCTAAAATTACTAAAATAAATTAAATGAAAAATAAATAAAAGAATAGTTCTGGACGGTTCAACCGATATTGGCCGGTGTTGAATGGTTCAACCAGTTTGTAGTCGATTTTGACCGGTTCAACTATAAAACGGTTTTTGATACATAACCGGACCAATCCAACCACTAGTTTTGGGTTCAATCGATTGAACCGGTCGGTCCGGTCTAGGTTTTAAAACACTCCTTAAAAGCACAAGATTTGAACTTGGAAAATACAATAAAAATAACATTTAAGAAAGTAATGATTGATACACGATTCTTCATTCCTACGATTAATTGTTAATTGACAATTCATGTGAAAAGATGACTATGAATAGTTAAAAGGATCTTTATTGCACATTATAAATGAGAAGTAATCATAATAGTGAACAAACAAATAGTCTTAGAGTTTAACAAACATGTCATGACAACTCCTACATTTGAATAAAATCAAGGGGTTTAATTAAGTTATTGACCACGTGCTTAAGCATTTATGTGCCTTTATAAGCAAGATAAGTTGATGAGGTTTCAACTAACATGCCTAATGATCGTAATGATCGTTGTCTTGGTTTTATATAGCATGTAAATCGTCATCCAGTTAAATCACATTAGATAAGCCCTATATAGGACACGTTTGATCCAAGTAATACAGATGCAGGGATTCGGACTTAAGATCTTTTGCCTCAAAAAATCATTGGGTACGTAATTTTTTATAATTCTTATTCAAAATATATTGATAAAATGTCAATAAATTAATCCAAAATAGCATTGGACTAAGCTGCGATAGATACGTCTCATGTTCAATGAGCATGTAGTGGGTTGTATATTATAAGCAAACGGTGAGCCCCTATCCCAAAAGATGCTTATGTTAATGATGAATTATGTATAGTGTTAGTACCAGACATGGACGGATCTAGGTGGCCTCCATGGTCCCGACGCAGCCAAAAAAAATAAGCATGTATTTTTCTAAGAGAAAAAATAAAATGAAAATTATATATTCTGGCTAAGGAGAAAATATAGGGGTTAAAGGAAAAAAATAATTGGGATAAGAATAATCCAGTGTGCTGGCTACGCCTTTGATATCAGATTGTAGGTTTGGAAATATGAGAACTGAAACAAATAACTATGTGTTATTCTATTTCTACACATAAGCCTAGACACATGAAATTTAATTAGCCATATATTTACGGATTAATTTTATCCATGAAACATGTGAACTGCAAGTACATAACTAAATAAAATCATTAAAAATGAAATTGGGAGATGGTCGAATTTCTGAGTGCCAAGAAATATGACTGTTAATAGAATCAAATGATGAATATGAGTCAGATATTAGAATTACACTGATCCAATATAGTATTGTTGTGGACTTATAAGGGAATTAATGTGAAGTTCGTTTATACTTTTTAAGTTAAATTAGAACGAAATAAAAAGTGAGATCCACACTCTCTATTTGATATTTTTTAATCATGAAAACATGAAACTTTGCTTCTCCAAACAAAAAATAAAGAAAGAATAAAAAAAACTTTCAAAACGTAGTTTCGGCACGAAATTTTGATTTTATGATTGACAAAAAAAAAAATATTTTAAAGTAAACCATAAAAAAGAAATGAAATTATAGTTATTACCTCGGCACATGAAAACGAGAGAGAGGGGAAAAAGAGTATTGTTAGCAGTGCAATAAATTGGTGAATAGACAAAAGACGCGTGTGTCGTTTCCTCTCCACTTTCTCTTTACATCCCCCCCAACTACTATTTCTCCACTTACTCCCATTTTCCAATTTCAATTTCTGATATATCATATACCCCCAATTAGCCTCTCTCCCCTTCCCAAATCTATTCCTTCTTCTACAATTATCTCCCTTTCGCCGACGATATTTTTGTATCAGGTATCATCGTGTTCTCTGTGATTTAATCTTCTTTTTTATTCTCATAACAATAATTTTTATTTTTGTCTGTGAGGATTAGATTTTTTCTGAGTTTTCTATTTGCATTTTGCAGTTGATTTTTTGCGCAATCAGAGAAACAGAGTACATAATAATTACCTATGGCTGAATCGTCTTCAATTTCGAATCCCGACGCTAATTCCAACCTATCTCGCAAGCGAAGAAAAATTGAGCCCAAATCCCCTGCCGGAGCCCCAACAGAAACGGGCCGGCCCAGATGGCAAAACGACGTCGAACAACAGATCTATTCGTTGAAGCTTGTCGACGCCCTATGTCATCTCCGCCGCCCTGATTCGGCCGACAACACCAGCCGCGCCGTCCGCGACGCCGCCGACCAGGTTCTCGCGGTCTCCGCCAGGGGCAAAACCCGATGGAGCAGAGCTATCCTCACCGGCCGGCTCAGCCTCCGCCTCGCTCACATCAACAAGAAGCACAAAAAGGCTGCTAAACGGGCCGCCGTCGGCGAGTCACGGACGAAAAAACCGGCGGTTCAGAAGAAGCTGCCGCCGTTGGAGAAGAAAGTAAAGGTGTTGAGCCGATTGGTTCCCGGCTGCCGGAAAGTCTCGCTGCCTAACCTTCTAGAAGAAACGACTGATTATATTGCGGCTTTGGAAATGCAAGTCAAAGCTATGACTTTTCTCACGGGCCTACTAAACGGCGCCGTTTCCTCCTCCGCCGCTGCCAGCGGCGACAGTTCGTTAGCCGATCGCGGCTAGTATTTTAGTTCGTCTTAGGTGGCTATTTTTATTTTGTCTTAAATTATTTTTGGGGTTAAATTTTTTAATTAAAGTTTTATGTTAATAATTGAGAAGGTTAATATTTTCAAGCTTATGTTAATAATTTTCTCTTTTATTTTCTTTTTAATTGTTCCCACTTTTGGATATCTTCCTTTGACTTTTTATTTAACTTATTTGTTCATTCGTTTTATGAATTGAAACATAGGGGTGATCAACAAAAACCGAAAACCGCTAAAACCGACCGAATCAAACCGCACCACACCGCAAATGCTTATTTATTGGAAAACCCGCGATTAAAATTTTTAATCAAGACCGCACCGCAAAAGATGGTGCAATTACAATTTCAAGTCTCAAACCGCACCGACCGCACCGCAAGTAGAATACTATATATACGTATATATATTCGATATATATTATTACATTTCTCTCAATCTATAGTATATTTGTGTATAATTATGAATTGTTATATTAATTATTTTCCTTGGTTTATTGTGGGTATATTAGTTAATTTACTTAATAATTTAATACATCAAAACCTTCATTTCTTGTTATGGATGTAAATTGTATAATGAGATTTATTTTGGGAAATTTGTGATATGGAGATTGACATATTGAAGTTATCGGAGAGTTTGCAAAAACTTATGCTTTTAGAAAAAAATAATTTATTGTAGCAAAAGTAAGAGTAGTTGTGAATCAGAAGTTGATAGAGTTTGAAAATAAAATCAAAAGTTAAGAATCGAAGTTAAGTTAGGTGAAAAAGTTGTAGAGGTCTTATAATTTGTTTATAAAATTTAAACTAAGAGTAGAAGACAAATCTAAAGACCTCTCTCCATACTTTTAGGTTATAATTAAAAACGAAGTTGATCTTGGAAACACAAAAAGTGATTTTTAAGCAAAAATGTAAGAAACAATTTTTTGTAGTAATTGCAAACACTCTCTATATCTATTAGATTCAACTATTATATGTTATTGTAGTTGTTATAATATTCAATTTAGACAACAACATATCATTAACTTTTTAGTTATCGAATTGATAAGTTTTTTTTGCTCATTTTGATTGTTCCGCATAATATTCACGTACAATACGTTAAAACCGCAAAACCGCCCAAAACCGTTGGAAACCGCATGTTTGTTTTATTCTAAAAAACCGCGACTTAAAATCAAACTCTTGGCCGAACCGCACTTAGCAATTCGGTTTGAAAATATTGAAAAAACCGCCCAAACCGCACCGTGATCACCCCTATTGAAACATGCCAACTCACACATTTGTTTTAATGTAAAGGCCTTTTCATTTGATTCCCACTACTTTTGTCTTTTTTTTTTAAATAGACAAGTTTTTTTTTCAATCCACCATTTAGCTTATTTTTTTGCTTTAGCTGGTGGTGACTTCTCCTAAAGGGCCAAAGGCAAACTTATAGATTTTGATGTCACATTCGGGTGTTCATCGAATCGAATTTCGAATTCTTCAATTTTCTCTTATCGAAATAATTGAATGGAAATTTTAAAACTTCAATTTGAAATTTGATTAATTTCGAATCGAATTTAATCGAATTAGAGCTATCGATTGTCGTACGAAATCGAGTCAATCCAAAAATCTAAATTTGTCGATAAATCGGGCGCGGTTATGTTTCAGTATCATATTTTTCAGATCCAAACCCATATTTTTCAAGCAAAATTTCAATTTTATTTTTAACAAAAAAAATTCTATAATAAAACAAAAATATAAGCAAACTAGATAAATTATCAAAATTATATTTACAATAACTAAAGACAAAATAGTTTTAAGGCTGAAATCTATCAAAAGCAAATTATTATTTTTTGAAGAAAAAACATATATTGTTTTTTTAAGTTTAAACACATCAAGACAATTCAAAAACTACACAAAAAATGTTGAAACTTTGAAATGAGAATGAACCGAGAAACTGACTTTGACCAATTCTATAATATAATTCTACTGCCACAATTTTATTATAATAGCCATGTGAAAGTAAATATTATTTATACATCAACCAATTATATTATTTCTATTTGCATATGCAATTTATATCTATATAATGTTTAAAATATACAATATATAAATTAAATTCGGATTATAATTGAGTTCGAATCAGTATACCAATTTGAATTGAAATATGAATACGAATAGATATTAGATTGAATTTACTCGAATTTCACCTCGAATTAGGATTTTTAAATAGAATCCAAAAAAATCCTCTAATTCGTTATTTGATTCGACTATTCCTATTTGAAATTCGAGTTGATTCGAAATTCGATTCGAAATTCAAAAATCCTAATTCGAAATTGAGATTTGAATTCGATTTGAATTGAATTTCGAATTGATTCGAAAAATGAACACCCCTAACTCAGTGTTTAAAATACCATATCGTACCGATTGGTTGAACTGGTTATACCAATAATCGGACCGGTACGGTAACACCCTAAGTACCATTTTTACGGTTATAACGGCCAAAACTGCCCCAATAATAATTTTGTTAGTGTATATAAATACTGGTATTGCTTACACAAACAATAATCATCCATGGAGGTACTTTTCATAACAAAATGGAGCTTTACTATAGCTAAGAATAGTTATATTTAATTGAACAAAATTTTAAACATATAGCAATTTACTTTGTAGGCAATAGAATCGCTCTTAAATGGGGTTTTCTTTTATTATAATTCAAGAAAATTACATGATGGTGTGTGGATAATGAGATACTACCCAATTTGTTGATTTCGAGATACGGTCTAAATTTAAAGCTTATCAAATAATTTTTAACTATTACTTTGGTAGGCTTTCTAAAATTTAAGGGGAAAAAAAATCCCTCCTTACAATGTAGTAGTATGAAAAGAGGAGAAAAAAAAAAAGAAAACACCTAATTGAGATATTTCAAAGTAGGCCACTGCATGTACAAACAAGTACAAAATGAAAAAGAAAAAGTGGGGGAAGAATAGGGGAAAAAAACCCCACCATCTTTCAAAGTAGGCAAAATGTGCCAAAGAGCCAGCCTAATAGGCAACAATATTTGGCCTGTCATGTGCTAACACTTTGAATCAGCCCCACCCACTTATTATGGCACATGTGAGATGGCTACTAAAGATTCAAAACCTTTATATGGTCTAGTACTATTATTGTTGCATCCACAAATTAATATATGGTCCAAAACAAAGCCCCCTTTTTCCCTTACCCTAGTCTCAAAAATTAATACTAGTTAGATTTGGCATTATAAGGGATAATTATAAGAATTATCCCTTAAAATTTGATTCCGTCTTACATTTTTTTCCTAATAAGAAAAAAGTTTCCAAAAGCCCACCTAACATTTATAGAAATATTACAGTTAACCCCTTAAAATTAAGTTAGAATCAAACCTCATGGGTATTGTTTTATAAATTTGAAAATTCTCTGAGTTTTTATTTTGTAATTACCCCAAACTCGGGGATAGTATATGGTTCAAGTGTAATTAGTACGACTTGTTCTATTTGTTTTGTGTTTTTGATTAACTTTTCATCGCACGACAACGAACATTTGAGAAAAAAAGATAAGTGCGACATTAACTAATCTCTTTTCGGTCCAAGAATCAACACGTACATGTACCAGTCTAAGTTTTTCCGATTGAGATGTGAATGGGAGTGCCATCGCCATCGCCCATCAGAGCTAGAATTTTGGAGCTAAGACAAGTTATGATGGTAATGAAAGTTGGATCAAGGACCACAACGTGTGGCTTCTCTTTACTATTTGCTTTTCTAAGTTTAACTAAACAATTATGAGCTCACATTTTTCTCCTTATAACATTGGTTAATAATAGAGCCGACAAAATTGAGTACAGTAGATGGGTGTTCCAACCAGCCCGCATATAGAATTGGGTTGTGCTTTATTTTTAACTATCTAAAAAGGACCAAGTCTACTTGGCCCGACCCAAAACTCGAAAAGATCGAATGACCCGATTAAAAATACATTTGATGGGATGAGCCACAAGAAATGTGGCCCAATGAAATTTCGACCTAGTCGGCCCAATTTTTCCAGTTGGCACATTGGGCTAGGGTCGGATTGTCATGAGCAGGCCCATTGCGAGCTCTAATTAATAAGATGTCTATAGGGGTTGATCCTACTTAGTGAAAATTATCATTATTAATTAGAGAAAAATAACAGAAAACTCGTTCAAGAAAAAGGTCCTAGTAATAAATTTGAGTAAGTCTCATGTAAAGCCGTCTCACAGATTTAAATTCATGAAGCGGATTCAACCCATTTTACAAATTAAAGTATACTAGATCGAAATTCAAATGAGTTAGTTATATCGGTCAGGATCCGTATCACGAAATTAATTCGTGAGAACGTCGCATATGAGTTTTTGTCAATAAATTTTGTTGTCCGTACATATAGCTAGACCACATGGGTTCATGTGAGAGGATGATGAATGATGAGTAAGCGTTAGTTTACAATCCCATTGTGCTATGATAATGGTTGGCAGCAAATCAAGATAAGCTTGGCGGATCAACAATGGAACATTATTTCGTGCAGAAAAATAGAATGGTGTTAAAGTGCAGAAAAATAGAATGGTGTTAAAGTGAATTTGTATTCTCTTCTCCTTCTTGTGATTGTTCCAGAATGTAAGATTTTTGTACTTATTTTGGATTTTATATTAGAGTCCGTTGGATTTTTGGTTTTTCTCCATAGCAAAAATATTTCTTATCCATATTTTTCAAAAACGTGGTTTTTAGTCATTTTTGAGTTTAAATGTTCACTTTGTCCTTTTTTCATTTGTGGGACCGGTATACAACTCGATACTGAGTTACATGACTCGATACCGAGACATAACTCAGTACCAAGTTACATAACTCAGTATTGAGACATATAACTCGGTATCGAGTTATGTACCATATTAATTTTTAAAAAATGATCAAGTAACTCACAAAAAAATACACGAACTATATATATGACCATCAGTTTTTAGTCAAAATATCTAAAAACATTCTTTTGAAAAATATGACTATAGAAGAACTGTCTAAAAGTAAGGCTTTATTGTGAGTTTTAACCATTAAATAACTTTAATTGTGACTTTTTCTCGTATGTCTCCAAATATGGGTTTTATTCTTAAAACTCTATATAGATTGGTTCTGGTATTATCTAAAAATAAGTTAATAAGTTCTAAATAGATTCCATAAATAATTTCTAAAAAAGTTTCATATTACATATAAAAAAAGTAGATTCTTTTAAAAAGAAGGATAATATTAATGAACTTATAGATATCTACACTTTGGGGTATAATTCATGAAGAATATTACCTATAATGATCATACTCATACTTTACAGTTATCTTAATACTTACCTATATAATTTTTTGTAAGTAAATTGATTTTTTTTATAGTCAGCCAATTTAAATGACTAAAAAGAATAATTTAATCACCTTCCTTTTTTTATTTTGATATATTTTTAAAATATTTATTTTTAAACAGAAGCATATCATTCAAAACTGTCACGGATGTTTTATTTGCTTTGATACTTTTCTTTTTTTTTTTTTGCTCTTTTTTTTTTATTCCTAAAATTTTATTTTTCTATGCTTCCCATAGCCCACGTGAAAAGAGACAACTGTAGGGCCTCACTTATTAAGGGAAGGCACAACAAATCCAAAACATAAAATTATGTCCCCAAAGTCAAAATCCCAATGGCATGCATACATTCAACCACGATTTACATTTGCTGAATTGCTGTCGATAAATAAATGAAAGCCCCAATTAAAACATAGAAAATGCCAAAAGAAGTCTCATCGATATACACTCTCATGTTCATATTTTGCCAATTATTGTCCCATAGATCAGATAAGGGGCCCGCCGCCCGAATAGAATTGGCTAGTGCGAATACTATTTGCAAATAAAATATGCAATTTGTATCTCATATTCCGTGGATGTTTCAATAAATTAAATAAATTTCAAATATACAATAATAATATCATATTATACGCGTTATACTTACATGATATATATGAGTAGAGTTGTGCTTCACAGGGCCCAAGTAAGATTTTGAAAATAGGCCCTTATGAGTAGAGTTGTGCTTCAAATACACAATATTTCAAATGAATTGCAATACTAAATACTCAATAATTATCACAGAAAATAATTACCTTAGCGAGAACAACACGACTAACTAAGAATACTCACAAGCTCAATAGAATTTCAACTTCCTCATTTTCAACATAACTCAATTCTGATAAAATTTCAACTGCACAAATTCCAATTTGACCCCAAATTAAAACAACAATCATAAAACATAAACAAATAAACAAACTATTATTTGGGTCAAAAATCATACTTCCAACTAAATCAATTTAATGAAATGACAGACAATCTAATAAAATAAGCAAAATGAAGAATATTAACACAATAAAAAAATTAGGAATATTAACTCGAACGTAAGAAAATATTCACGAAAAACTGTCATTATTTAGAAGGATTTGATACTCAATTGTCATTGTCATTTTTAAGAAATATTTTGAGTTAGGGTTCACCAGTACTTCACATTTGAGTGAACTTTTCTCCTTTTTCATAATGTTAAGTTTCTTGTTGAAGTTCCACCTTTTTTTATGGTGTTGTGTGCGTGAAGGGCAAAAGGATTGCTTATTTAACCATTTAAAAAAAAAATATTGGGGTCCTAAATATTTTTATACTTAACCATTTAAATGAAATTTAAAAGTGGGGCCCCTAAATATTTAGGGCCTTAGGCACTAATTTGTTGGGCATACCTACATGTCCAGACTTGCTCCTATGTTAAAAAACACCACATAAATACCATGAGAAATATGAGATCACGTATATAAACGTATCCTGATTAAGGAAATAAATAGTTAATTAATCAATTTTATTGTATTCGTGTAATAATAAAGGATGGTTTTTTTATGATTTAGTTGGAAAATGTTGGCCTATGTAGATTCACTTGAAACAAAATGGTAATGTTTTATAAATTAATACTTAAAATTGTCGGGGGCAAAAATATTATTTAATAAATTAAATCTATAATTCATTTTATATATGTTTATTTAATATTAATTGTCAAATGAGCTCTTAATAAATAAACCGGCCCAAAAGAGTCCGGGTTCGGCCCATCGGTCGATTTCTCCTACATGGCCCACAGGACTCATCTCCCAGGTATAAAAATGCCTCTCCAATTATCTGTAGGTAGATTAACTGATTATTCTCCTACCCATTTATGATACAGTATTCGTTTATTGTTTATTCACTCGTTCACCGTGCTTACTTGAGCACCGGACGGGCCTCACTGGGCAACCCCCAAGAACCCCCTTAACATTTGCGTACGTATGCAGACAAGTTCCCAGTGAAAATATTTTCAAGCTCTCAGAGAAGAAGACTTGAAGACTTCCCCCTCGGGAAGAGGAAGATGAGAAGACTTTCCTCTCAGAAAGAGGACTTTGGTCAACCCCGTTGACTTGGAGTGATCTAATTTAAAAAGCCGCATCATTTTGGCGTCGTCTGTGGGAACGAAAAAGTGCACGAAGATGCAGACCCGACCTCAAGCGCATGGAGCTGGATCCCAATCTGCAGGTCGTGAAGCTAGAGACTAGCAAGAGGAAAGGCCATCAAGAAGGCGGGAGGCCAACTACCTCTCCACTGGAAGGGCGTCGCCTCCCCCACATGAAGAAAAGGCATCGCCACCGGAAGGAGCTCGCCCGTTGAAGAAATTTACATGCCCGTCGGAAGGATGCCACATCCCCGGGAGGGAAGGGCGTTACCTGCCATTTGAAAAGAGGTTTGCCCCCAAAGAAATTCACCTGACCCGGGAAGTCTTCCAAGCTCTGTTGGACAAAGCTTTCCGGAATACTTTGAAGAGACAAGTCGTGGCCGGATCCACGGAGAGACCGCCCCGGGCTTCGCCCACCATTGAAGACCTGACCTAAAAGGTCAAGGAAGAAGAAAAGAAGGACGACGCTAGAATCATGAAGAGCCGCCATTAGCTGAAGAATCCCATGTTGTGGCTGTAGATCCAGGAATCAACAAGAAGAACTATCACATTGAAGATGAGGGAACAACCTCCTTCCTCCGGGAGGGGAGCAGTCCCCGTTTAGAACCAAGAAGGGTGTCGCCTCATCCTCCTGGGGGGCTTCACTTGTTGAAGAAGTTCGCTTAACGTGAAGGGCCCTCTAAGCCCTGCTCGAAGAAGCTCACCGAGATGCTTCAAAGAATCATGTTGCGGCGAACGCTACAGGAAGACCTTCCTCAAAGCTCCGTCAGATGTTGAAGACCTCATCCTTGGGTAAAGAAGATAAAAGAAATAAAGGACTTGGAAAAAGTCAAGGAGACCAGCGCACTCCCACTAGAAGAGAAGCTAGAAATGAAGCCTAACACTCCCAAGTCCACATTCACAAAGCCCACTGAAGAGTCGCATGCGGTAAAGCATCATCCAAGCAAACTCAAGGGCCATCGCTATAGGGAGGAAGTTCACTAGCCCCTGCCATTTGGGCTAAGCCATTGCCCTCGGGTATCAAGATCTCCAGCCTCCTGGAGTATGATGAGACCAGAGGTCCACCAGGGGCACTTACACAAACTCCATGCAAAGGTGGATCTCTACGGTATGATGGACGCTTCCTGTTGTAAAGCGTCCAGATAAGACTGACCAAGCGCCACCAACGTAGTTGATGAGCTCCCAATTAGATTAATCACTGGGAGGGATAAAGTCACTACCGCCTTCGCAGGACGATTCTCCATCAGAAGGAAATATTCAAAGACCATGGCTTATCTTTTTCAACCAGAATGAAAGTTACTGCAAAGACCTCATGATAATTTGGGGAAACCGCAGGCTCCAAAGCTGGGAACACCAAGCAAGAAGGCAGATCATTGAGAAGACATAAAGATAGACCCCTCCTTCTAGTGGGATGCCATTCAACAACTCAAAGGGCTGAAGGATGCGCCCTTACCCGGGTGAAGGAGGCACCCTTGCCCGCTCAAGGGGTTGCCCTTGTTAGATAAATGTTTTTATCAAGATTTTGATGATTATGTTTAAATGAGTTTTTATACCAAAACAATGTTAATAAATGTTGTCCAAATACTCCTAAATGATTTAAAATGTTTTTGCTAATTTTTGGAGTATTTCTTAGAATTTATTTTTCGATAAAAATGGACAACACTTTTGATGGTTTTGTTTAAATTGGTTTTTACACCAAAACTATGTTTATAAATGTTGTCAAAATACTCCCAAGTGATTTAAAATGTTTTTACTAATTTTTTGGAGTATTTCTTGAAGTTTATTTTTGATAAAAATCGGACAACATTTAAAATTGGAGTCGGCCGAGTCGCCGTCAAAGCGTCGGCCGTGACGCAAGCAGAATATTGAAAGAACAATCTGTACTCATAAAAACGAAGAGGGGACCGGTCAAGTAGGGGGCCGACCGGTCGCACCCCCCCGTCGATCGGTCGACCCCCCTTCGACCCGTACCTGGATCGCACCATTTTTTCAAAACGTTCGAAATCTTATTACAGGGCAATCGGTCGCCCTATGGTATTTTTTGACAAAAATTCCAACCGTTGCAATCTTATCGGCCAAGATTTACTTTTCATTTTTGTAAAATATTTCTACATCTTGTGATCCTCTTTTTGTAGACAAAAGTGAAGAAGAAGGAGCCTATGTTGGGAGCCTATGTTGGTGAAGACTTCCCTATAAATAGAGGATTAATTGAAGACACAAGACACAACACATACAAGCAAAACACACAACAAGAAATCGCAAATTGTTCAAGCTTTCATTTTTACATTCTTGTTGTTGTAATAGCCAAGTACTTTCACTTGCACATCTTTGAGGCCTAGGCTTTTTGATTCTTGATTACACTTGCACTCAATCTTTGTATTGGTTTCATAGAGTTGTAATCTTGAATTTTGTCCATCATTCAACACAAGACATTCTTGTGAGTATTCTTGTGGTAAGAATACACTTGGGTGATCTAGGTGATAGGTGTTTGAAGAGTGTGGTACTCTTCAAAAGGTGGTGAAGGAAGATTGTGGTAATCTCCTTGAAGGTGTTGCAAGAGGATTGTGGTGATCCTCAAGGTGTTGTATTAATTGTGGTAATTAATAAAAAAAAATTCTTTTTGAAATCCATCCCGGAGGTACTGGGGTGGTAGAGGATTAGGCCCTAGGTGGGTTGAACCTCTTTAAATCAACGAGTGTTGTTTAATTTTCGTATTTACATTCTTGTCATTTACTTGTTCATTCGAAAAAGAGGGCAATTTGCAAAAAATCGGCATAATCTATTCACCCCCTCTAGATTATCGTAGCCACTTGGACTAATGACCTAGGCTGACCAAAAAGGCACCCTTCTGCAATCTCCTCCTGAAGAGCTATGCTCACCAGATAAGTCCGTTGAACCCAGGAAGCTCTCCAGCTCAATGAAACTACCCGGAACACTCTAAGACATCAATACTCCTGGAGCCGCACGAGGATATCCCCGAGCTCCACGAGTTGCATAAAGACCCCTTGTAAGGGCACCCTCCCATTGCAGGCTGCAGCAACAGCTGCGTGAAGAATGACCCTCGTTCGACTAAAATGGAAGAGATTAACAATGAACTGAAAAGCAACCAGGCACTAAAGAAACCATCACAGTAATGGGGGAATAATAAATGTTAAGTCCAGAAAGTATAGGTAAAAACTCCCATCGGCGCTCATGCTCAAGATTCAAGAGCCATCCAGACTAGTCAAACTATCTCTGGAACAAGCAACAATTTATGGGAAGGCAGAACTCCCAAGACAACATGTCGGTGAACTATCCTTAGCTGGAGGGAGCTTCATAAAATCCCCATTCACTTGAAAGGTACACCCCAACGCAAAAGGAGGAGAAATGCTCAACTCTTTGGAGAAGATGAAGACTCCTTAGATGAAGAAAGCTGAACCATGATGGGATACAGTCCCGAGGACACTTTCGAAGTGCCATGCAAAATTTAAAGTCCCAAGCCTCCAAAAGTAGCACAATTCATTCAACTATAACGGTGAAAACTCTGGAGCGAAAGGAGGAATATCAAACTCCACGGACAAAGGCGGAAATGTAATGACTAAACCAGAAACTCAACGCACAGTAACGCCTCGCCTCCGAGCGGGATGAAAGAAGGATCGGAATCCGACTTAAAATATACAAAAACTCTAAAGAAAATGGGGAAAAGCACGCGAGGAGAATGTAGGGGAAGAGCCGGTCTTGGGCTTCCAGGGGCCTGGAGCGAACAAAAAATGGAGCCCTTGTGTTTAAATAAAAAAAATTAAAAATAATAAAATCAATGGTACAAATATAATTTCATTGATATAACAATAAAAATATAAAATATATATTAACAAATTACCAAACTCCAACTTTAACATTTCGGTTTTATTAAAAAAAATTGTGAAAAATTGTTCAATATAATTTACCATAGAGAAAAAGACAAAAAAAATGAAACAACTAATAAATTAGCTATGAAATATTGATCTTCTTGTATTTTTTAAATTCTATATTTTGGTTTTGCAAAGAGAAAACAATGGCAAATATGAATGACTGAATGAGGACTTAAAGGTGTGTGACTCTTCCAATTCTTCAATTATATTTTTGGTTTTGCAAAGACAAAAAAATAGTTAAATAAAAAATTAGTTAGAAGATAGGCGGGAATAATTGTTAAATAGAATGGCAAAAAAACCTTCACTTGTATTTTGCAAAAAGAAAAAATATAGTAAGATAGATACTCTGAAAAGAAAAAAAGGTAGATAAAAGGGTAAAAAGGAAAACTTGATCGTTGTTTCTATTGGGTTTTGAACTCATGACCATGAGCTACATTAAAAGCAGCACAACCGCTCTGCCAACTAGCTCATTAGTTTAGTGTTTCAACCTTTAATTTATATATCAAATATATATACATATAAAATAAAATATAAAAAGTTCAGGGGCCCTTGCTAACGGGGGGCAATGTGCGGCGGCACCACCTTGGCCGCCCCTGGTCGGGGGCTCGGGATACCCTCTGGGGGGGAGCTTGGCGCCCTCTATCGCATGTGGATCTCTCATCTCTCTTTTTGCTTGACACACTCAACACGTCACTCCAACACTCCCTAAAATCTCTGCGCGACTAAAAACACCAAAGGATGAATATTCATATGATTAGAGTTATCAGCATAACCTCTAAAGGCCCTGAAGAGAGATGCAAACTCCTCAGGAAAGACGATTATCAAGCCCAGCAACTTTAGGAGCCGCAGATCAACGCCAACTCCCACAAACCTCAAGAAATGGTTCACAACCACACGCGTAATTCCTCACAGATATAAGTCACAAAATGTGCAGCCAAAAGAGAGCCAAAAATGCTAACACCTACGCTAAGGAATGAATGTGCGACCATAAGAGTAATAAATGGAAAGATTCATGTAACGCCCCCAAAGTTTGAACTATAAAATGTGTGCAAAAATGTATTTTATCGTGTATATTTGTTTTCCATAATAAACATGAGAAAGACAACTCGTTATGGCATGCCATTTGGTTTTTAAAAGAACAATAATTACAGTGGAAACAATCGCATAAAATAATTTGAATAAAATTTGACATCTACATATAATTCTAACAGACCATTTGACAGTGAAAGACTTTTAAAAAAATCGCGTACATATATTTTTTTATAAGAGAAAATAGGCTTGTAAATACATTTCATTCAAAATTCAATAGCAACAGCGGAAGCAAATTATAAAGTGTAGAAAATTCATATATTCATTTATTTCTAAGAAATTCGCACATTTACTAATTTATATAATAAAAAATATCCCTTTTAGTCTATTTGCATAAATAAACTTAGAAAATCATCGTAATTCATCATATATTATCTCAATTCGAAAATTTTCTAGAAAGCGAACGTCTCATTCTCAACACCAATCAATCATCACAGTCTACAGCATCGTAGGTAAATACTTAGAAAATAATAGTATTTTTTAAAATTTCTTATTCATTTGAAAATTAACATTTAAAAAAAGACATCACTCTATGTTTGCCTTATTTTTAGCTTCACCGCAAGTGTACGGTGTAGTTTATAAAATAGGGTTAGCAATGTCGAATCCACATAGACTAATAAATTAATGTACTAAGTATTGGGATTGTAATAGTCTTATTTTTATCCAGACGATCAGAATTTAGTGATTTCGTTTGTAAAAGCAAGACAAAAATTTATCCTAAAAAGACAAAGTAAAGATTGATTGAAAGATCAAGGAGATGAATGGATTCCAGGGCTATGGTTTCAGTTAATATCCCCTTTTATTATCAGATTAATCACAAGCAAAGTTATTATTATTCTTCCCTATAGAACAATCACAAAGGTATTTTACCCTCTCTCTCGAGATGCATGTAAAAACGTTGATTGGATTATCTATGCTAGCATCTCTACTCAACATGAGATATCCAACTCCCAAAAGTATAAAAGATTATAAATCCTCACAAATATTCACAGACTTCTCAATCTTGCAAATATTCATGTCAAGTACTCACAGATCTAGTATTGAAACTCATCTCTCGAATTATGAATCAATACATCAAAACAAGTTAAACCAAAGGCCTTTTGATAAAACCAAAAATAAAACAGAGTACTCGAATAGGGTTGGAAAATAATAACTTCAATTGCAATTAATCATCCAATAAAAGTATCCATTAACCTAATCCCAAACCCGGGAATCACAAGATGTTTAGCCAGACATGGGAATTAAACAATTCATAGACAAACTATTCATGTTCATGTCTAACTAATCGAAAGTAAAAGATACTATGGAATGAGAAAACTCAGGGATGTCGATGATCTCTCGATCTATCTTCAATCCTCAAGCGTGTGGTTTTGACCTCGATCAATCTCTCGAATCCTCCGGTAGAAGGTTGCTCTTTTCTTTGCTTTCTAGGGCAAATATCAATGTCTCTTTGTTTGGGGCCGCCTCGTCTCTATTTATACTCCCATTGGGTCAAAATCTAAGTTAAAAATCGTCAAAACCTGACTTTCCCGCACAGACGCACGGGTCGTGCGCTTCACGCACGACCAGGTCTTGCGCTTCACGCACGACCAGGTCTTGCGCTTCACGCACGACCAGGTCTTGCGCTTCACGCACGACCAGGTCTTTCGTCAGGCTGTAGGACTGCTTGACTCTCGACGCACGGGCCGTGCGTCACCCAAACTTCCGAATTTGCTTATGAGATCTTCATAGGAGTTGTAGCCCTATGTCTTAGCTTTCCGTAGCCACTTGAATCACCTCAATAGAAATTTTGTAGAGGGAGTTATGGCCAAAATACTAAACACTGCTAGTGTTGGAAACTGTTAGCGCGTTTTGACGTTTTTGAAGGAAATTCCCTTTTCTTTGACCGTCCATGCTTATTTCCTTCATATTTTTGCTCATACCTTGTTTTTTTACATATCATTCAAAACATGCTATCATCTTTTGTCCAATTTAGCTCCATTTTCTGCAAAATTCACAAGAGTACGCAGTATCACGCCCAACAAGGGAAACCAAGTAAAACACACTGAATATGCATGCAAATGCATCAAATATATATCATTTTAAGCCCTCAAATGCACGTATATTTTACACTCATCACTCTAGTAGTTTCATAGGAAAATCACAATTCATACAATAATTTATTGTTTAATTGAAAACACCATTTAAAAATAAAAAGACATTACTTCAGTAGTTTCATAGGCTATCAGTTTCCCACCGCCAATAACCATCGCCGACTCCTTAACCTGAAAAGTTTGATTATATATGGGGTGAGCGACACAGCTCAGTGGAGTCAAAATTGTCCAAACTAAATATACATATATCTCACATAGGCATGCAAATACAATCCAATAGAACATAGCATAGATTTTTTGAAAAACCATAGACATAGACATAGACATAGATCGCACTGCAGGGGTTCCACCTGAGGGATACATCGACCCTGGACCTCTTGAGTCCCTGAATCATGGGTGTCTAAAGCAACTGTACTACACAATCATGCAAAATAATCTAAGCATTTAATAGGGACAATAAAGTTTAGAAAACAAACCCCACCTTGAAACTTTGCTTGAAAAATAGTAGAATGATTTGATACAATATCCCTATTGAACTTCAAGGCACGCCATCCTTGCCGCCTAACATGGATATATATATACATCTTAGTTCCTAGAAGTCAAAACTTAAGTATTAACGTCGATATCGGAAGCACTAAAATAACATTCGTGGGAGCTCACGGTATTTTCCTAAGGTTTAGGGTTCAACTTGGTAGGTTTGAACAATACTAAATCTCTCTTGTGATTGGGATCGAATAATATTTTCTCATAAACCGTTTCTTGTAATTATTCAATATTTTTACAGTAGATAATAAATTCAAAAATAGATATCATATAAAACTTTCACGAAGATTCGAAATGTTTAGCTATTGGTTTTGAATTTGTGAAACTGAAATTGCTGTAAGACAAAATCCTGCACAGCTATGGAAGAAAAATCATATATAAATAAATATAGTACTATCGGATCTGAAATTTTAATGACATATAATACACATACCATAGTATAAGATATCCAAAAATAATAATATTTAAAATTCGTTAACTAAGTTTTGAATTTCATAAACTGAACCCTTTGTCATAGCTAAAACTGTAATATTTTGGAAACTAGTTGCTATTTAAATAAATATAAGTTGGAATGATCTGATATTTTAGAAAAAGGTAGTATTCATTATAATACATAACATATAAAAAATTCAGGTATTTGGGATGTCTTTAAATGTGGTTTCATGAATTTATAATTCAGAAATAGAGTATATTCAAGATTTGGAAAGCGTAAATGAAAATTTCATATAAAATAAAATACACCTCAAACGTATATGAAATTTTAACATAACATTATTTACGTATACTAACATAACATAGTAAAATCTCACGAATTTTGAAAATGTATAAGTAGGGTTTTGGATTTTCTAAAACAAACATTGGGAATAACATAAATTCTGGCATCTTAGTTTGAAAATCTAATAACTACAAAAGTACTCGTAGGATTAGTATGAAATGTTAACTATACGATAAAAGCTTTATAAGGAATAACATATTAAAATCTCAGAAAATTTTGAACAGTATAGGTTGGGTTTCGAAATTTAGAAGTAAGTTACCTTAGGAGTTGAGAATGAAATAGGGAAGGCAATTGATGGATCATGGCGTTGAAGAGAAACTTCGTCGTGGTTGTGTGGTAGATTATGGGGGTTGAATGGCGCAGAGAGAAGTAAAGCTGGAGCTTTTTTGTTTTTGTCATCTCTATTGTGGTATAATAAACCCTAACAACGAAAGACTTCTAATATAATTACCCTAGGTAGTTTTCCAAGCACCTTAGAATTCCTCATGGGCCATGTAATTGGATAATCAATCCAATAATAATAATAATTCACTAATGTACTATCTAACTAATTAAATACACTTTTTTTCCGGGGTGTTACAATTCATCTCCACACACAGTGCAAACAACTCCCTACGGACAAAGGGTCACAAGAACGCGCGAGGACGCCTATAGTGAGGTAACTTAATGCTATCCAAGGTCCCTCATTAAAACCCATAGTGAGGTAGTTTAGCGCTATCCAGGGTTCCCGAGGGTTGCCCATAGTGAGGTAGTTTAGCGCTACCAGGGTTCCCTGGAGTTGCCCATAGTGAGGTAGCTTAGCGCTATTCAGGGCTACAGAGGTCTCCCATAGTGAGGTAGCTTCACGCGATCCAGGGCCTCTTATTAAAACCCATAGTGAGGTAATTTAACACTATCTAGGTCGGGGAATGCCTCTAGTAAGGTAACATTACGCTATCTGGACCCCCCAACATATTAACCTCATCCGGCTAAGACCCCGGATGGGAAGACTTCATCTGGCTAAGACTCCGGATAAGAGGGGCCTCCTCATAAGGATCCCCATGAATTCTTCTCCATGATGAAAACTTGCAAGAAAAAGAAGGCAAAAATGATAACACATGTGGGGAAGATATCAAAATGATGAGTCAAAATCTTGGGGAAAGCCCCTGAAGAGCGCCCCATATGCTCCATGAGGGCGCCCACTCCGGGCTTTGGACAGGCACCCCGTGAAATATTACTCCCCATAAAAAAAAAAGGCAAAAGCTCTAACACCGAGAGAAAAGAGATCGAAGCGATGGAGTAAGAACTGGAGAAAAGCTCAAATCTTCACGTAGTCAATTGAGATAAATTATCAACCCTTTGGTTAACAGACCGCTAAATTATCCTTTGACTTCACCTAGTCAATAGAGATAACACCAGATGAGAAAAAGTTGTCTTTTTGTATTGTGTCTATGACATATATGTCTAGACTTACCATTGTACATATTGCTCTGTGCCCTGCCAATCACAGATTGACTATCACAATGTATAAAAATTGATGGCACGTGCTTTGGCCATCTTGGAATATCTTCTAAGAAATTCCCCGAATCCATTCAACTTCTTCGCCACATTTGTATAGAGAAATAAACTCATACTCCATTGTGGACCTTTCTATAACTGTCTGTTTATAAGATTTCCATGATATTGCTGCGCCTCCTAATGTAAAACAAATTCACTTGTAGACCTAGAGTCTTTAATATCGATATCCAATTAGATCACTATATCCTTCAATAACAGGTGGGATATCTTGTATAGTGCGATCCCAAAATCACGAAAGTACATCTTAAGTAACTTAGTATTCTCACAATACCTTTCCAAGGGGCATATTTCTGGATTACTCATGTATTTTCTCAATTTACTCACTGCATAAGCATTGTCTGGTCGTGTAACTCCATTAAGTACATTAAACTTCATATTACCTGTGAGTATTCAACTTGAGACACAACCTCACCTCTATTCTTCTATAGATGTTTGTTTGTATCTATCGGAGTTCTAGCTAATGACGTGTCATACTTACCAAATTTCTCTATAATCTTATCCACATAATGTAGTCGATCAAGAACAAGCTCAATTGAAATTCTAGAGATCTTTATTCCGATAAATCGCCTAAACATTTAAAACCTCGAGTTCAACATATTTGGGGACTTAATTATCTTATCATCAATCCCAATGATAAATATATGTCACCTACATAAAGACATAACATGACATCGTCATTTCCAGTCTCTTTAACATAGACACATTTATCACATTTATTTATTTTAAATCCACGTTCTTTAGCAGTTCTCTTCAAGCTATACACGTTGTACAATGAATCTGCAAGGTCATTCATGACATAATTTCTACACAAGAAATCAATATGTATCCAAGCAACTAAAACGTTAACCATTTGTGTGCATCAAGTCATCCTCACTAAGTGGGGATAATTTTTAGTCAAGAACCGTGCCAAGTAGAAAAATATTTTTTGTTGCCACCACTTAAAATTCAAGCCGTTAAACTTTTTCCTTTTATTTTACCATGATTAATCGGCACATTGAGCATGGGGTTGACTACAAAAGCCGGTGTTGGCACAATGGACTTAGACCCACCACTGTTTGATTCATATGTCGTTTTTGAAATAAGCAATATAAGAAGTTTAGCACTTCGATCAATCAATCAAAATAAAACCAATAAGAACATATTTATTAAAATATTCATATTTTTATTATAAGGTCCTTGGAATTTCCTTTCACTCCAAATAAGCATATGGAATCTATCTTATTAGTCCAAAGGTTAGTCCAATTAGTCCAAATATTAGTCCAACTTTTAGTCCAAATTGCAATTTCTTTCCACTCGAAATTTGCATAGGTGTTAATTTTTCAGTCCAAATCAACAACTTCAACTCCAAATAGAATGGGTATTAATCTCTTTAGTCCAAAATAATAAATATTAGAACCAATTTAATATCCAAATAATCATCCAAATTGCATGTGAACTTCAAGTAATTCACAGATACATTAGCATTTTTTTATAATATTGCAGTACTATAAAGGCATAATTGAGTTAATAAGCCAAACTATCTAACGATTAAGATAGCCAACCCCAAACTTCCCGCCGGCGATGGTTTGGACGACCAACGACTTCTAGTCGCTGGTCAAGCCATTTCCAATCCTGAGATATCCTTTTATTTTAGATTTGATTGGTCTTTGATACATGTGTTCAGATCCGGGCTTGAGGAGAATCTCATGGAAGTGGGTAGCGGCGGTCCAACCATAGCTCTAGGCGGACACGGTGGTGGACGGTGAAAGGCGGCAGATCAAGGGAGGGAGCGGTATTCGTTTTCTTGTTTGGGTTATGTCTTTTTTAGGTAGTTTGGTTTTTAAGGTGGTGTTGATTTTGTTTATGGTTTTGGATCTTTTGGTGTTTTTGTGTGGTTTCTGATTGTTTGTGGTAGTAGTGGTTTTGGTGTTGGTTTTGGCAAGTGGTTTTGGTGTTCTGTTTATTTTCCCCATCTGGTGGTTTTTTGTCCCAATAAGTGGCATGTTTTGTCCCATTTGTGGCTTTTGCTCAAAAGACTCATACGTGCCTTTAACCGATGATATGCGACAAAAACGAGATCAAGTTCTTTGGTACGTGTTTTGTCTAGCGCCTTTGCTGCAAAGCTCTGAAGCTATGGATTTAGATCTGTTAGGTTTAAAATTTGTTTAGATCTGTTTAGATCTATGATCTGTAGACTTGCAATTGTTTTACATTTGATGTTGTACTCAATTGTAAGTTTCTTCTATTTAATGAATGATATTCATTTTGACTCAAAAAAAAAATAGCCAATTAATGAGGACCTATGAAGCTTAATTGAGTTGGCAATAAAATATTAACAAAACAACTGCAAAAAGTTGATGATTGAAAGTTTGAATTCCATTTTTTTTATAATAAAGTGGAAACAACTTGAAATCAACACGTTACCAAATGATTAAGTAAAACTAACAATTGCAAATTGATCCAGAATATGATACCCAAACAAAATTGCAAAAATGATCAACTCCGAAATTCTACCGCCAGGTTTTTAATAATATGAGCATTAGGCATAAATCCAAAAATTTGCAGATATATATGTCAATATAAAGTGTATTAGAAGTTTTCTCAAAATCTTTTTTAAGTTTGAAGGAAAATAGTAGTGTTTCTTCTAGTACAATTTATATGAATTAAAAAAATTGAATCGGTATAATTTGCAAAGTAAGCAAAATAAAAAAATTAGCTCGAATTGTGTGTTCAACACACTATCCTTAAAACAAACCGTCTCTTATTCTGGACATCAGTTTCCCAAGATAAGATGAGGATCGGATTATCTATTCCAGCGAACTGAAATTATGCCTGAAAATTATCACCAAAAATTAAATTGCAAGAGTTTTATGAGATATATGGAAATTTTTGTGATTTATTTGTACTTTTTAGATGTGAAAGTGAGTTATACTTATAGGCATAAATATGACATTTAACCACCAAAAATTTGACATTTACTATTAATAAGGTCAAATTAAAATTTGTCCTTTACTATTAACACAATCAAATTAAAAATAATAACTTTCTTCAAATATTCTAACACTCTAAAATTACAAAAATTATTTAAAACCAATCTTTGCATAAAAATCTAAAAGATTATCTAATCCACTCTCCTAGCTTGCTACCCACTAACAAATTGTGTTCTAAAAAGTGATAGGCACTCGGGCGGCGGACAGGGGCCTAACGCCTAGAAAGCCTAGACGGGGACTAGACAAAACCTAGCACGGAGCCTTAAATATATATCTAATTTTATGTATAATTCCCATAATACATGAATGTAAGGAGTAAGGTCCATGCTGTTTTGACAAAGATATATGCTTTTAGCTATTAAATGACATTGAATTGTAAAATGTACAAAGAAGAGGAAAAAAAATCTCTAGTGCACCCAAACTTTATCATATATTGTGACATGTAATAAAAGCCTAAAACTCCTCCACAAGATTATAAGGTGGGCCCTTTTCTCTCTTGGTCTACGAGGTAACACGTGCGCACAATTTTACAATGTTTGGGTTTAGGGTTGTGGGAGGACCACCTCTCTCTTGTCGGTAAGCTTAGCGCTACTTTTTTTGATAACTCAACATTTACCTCTGATGATGTTTCATGATAATAGTTCCGACCCTTAATCATTATCATTAAGGTAAATTGTCGTGTGTCATCATTGACCAGTATTACAAGTAAAAAAAACAATTATGTTCAATTCTTAAATTTAATAATAATTTTTATTTCCCCAATTAAATTCACACGAATATTATTCAATATGAGTTTCCACCAGATCTTCATTAACTATCACTATTAATAAATTAAAACTTGGCCCAAAACTATCTAAACTTATAACTAGGATAATAGTTTATTTCAAACAAACTTTGACAAATAACCCAAAATACTCAAAATCGATAAAATAATACAAAAGTCACCACAGATGAGTGATATATTTTTAGAAACTGATTCTTCTAAAGGGATAATTACAAAAACACCCCTGAGCTTTGGGCTAATTATTAAAAAACCCAAAGATATTTCAGGTTTGATTATGGATTGAATTTAAAGGGAAAACCGTAATATTTTTCTAAATGATAGGGGGTCTTGAAATATATTTTGCTTATGAAGAGGGAAAATATAAAACATAATCAAATTTCGGGTTTTTTTTTTGTAATTTTAAAAATTATTAAGTTTTTTCTATAATTAGCCCAAACCTAGGGGGATTTTTTGTAATTATCCCATTTATAAATTACAAATATCATCTTGAGTTGCTCACTGAAATGACCCTTGTTTTTTTTTTTTTTTTGCATATCAACCCATCATAGTGATTAAAAGCACATATATCTACACTTGAAATTTATGGATGTTTGACTAGTACCATGGGCGAAGCCACATGAGGCCCAGTGCGGTCCGTCGACCGCACTGGATTTTAAAATTGTCCTTTTAAATTTGGGTTGGACCGCACTGAAACTCGGAATGACCCGGTTAAATTTGAGTTGGACCACACTGAAAATTCTGTCTATAGAAAAAATTAAGATAAAATTTAAAAGGTCAAAAGAATTAAGCATCACCTGGCCCAATTATGTGTTGAATGCTCCAAACTTGATAATATACAACTTTTTAGAAACACTTTTCAAATAAACTTTTGAATCTAAAAATTTATTTTTCATAATAATAATAGTTGTTTGGTTGTTAACTTAGCATTGACTTTTGAATAAGTCACTTCTTCAAAAAGTTCATTCAAGATAAGCCAAAATTGGAGAGTATGAAAATCGGCAAAGAATTGTTAAACGTATGACCTTCAAATTTGTTTTTTTATTGAAATATTTTTTATGTTCTGTTTTTAAAATTTCGGCTCGATAATCGCCCAGTCGAAACGAATTTTTTTTACCGCACTGGCCAAAAATTCTGGCTACGCCTATGACTAGTACCCTTCTTAATTGGTGCGATCACTAATGGGAAACAAGTTAGTGGTTCTGCAGTTGTCTTTAGCAGTTCTTGGTATTATGATTCGGCTTGTTATAGTTGTAGCAATATTCTTTGAATTTTTCAGCATTAACCTGTTTTTGGCTGGCAGTGGCCACGGGTATTACTCTTCAATGAAGAGGCCCGGGTTCGAGTCTCTGCAATGACAGGGCCGAATTTTTAAAAAAAAAAAAAAAAAAAAAAAAAAACCTGTTTTTGGCTGGTGTCCCAACGTTCTCTTTTCCTTTTAGTGTGCGGCTCGACCAAATTTGCCTTAGCCTCCATTTAGAAAGACCAAAATGTATTTGTAATTTACAAGCTTAAAGGGATATTTATATCATTTATTGTAATTAAATTTGAAAATAAAAAAGATATTAATTTCCAATACAAACACATAAAATAGACCTATATATACTAAATGTTATCTAATAAATCCCATGCACCTAAATAAATAAAAGAAAAATCACCAATTTTAGTTCTAATGTCCACACAATCCCCAACGTACATTCACTGGTTTATTATGCAGCCACCAAAGCAAAAGGCATAGCCAGCCTAAAGAAAAGTCATAGTCCACCACTATTAAAATTTGTTTGTTTTGCAAGCTTGTTTAAGTTTTTTGGCCATAATTGCAGATAAACATGACATGAGTGTCATTCTCTGTTTTGCTCAATCAATGTGGAAAAACACAAGACTTTGCAACAGCATCACATGCATCCATGTGACTTTCAATTAAAGACAGCCCATCTTTTATTTTGGCATTATAAGCCCACCAAGCAAACTCGTGTACCAATCTTGTCATTTTCACTTCTGACTCATTATTCAAACTGCATTTCCCTTTGTATTTTTATATGTAGGGTCATCCTATGTGTTTGTGAGGTTGGTGGGCCTTCTTTGCCATGTGTGTGGCTTAAGTTCCCATATAATCCAAACAAAAGGATCATTTTCACACAAATTGTAAACCGGCCATAACATTCAATTCTATGGGGAAGAAAATGAAGGATTGAACAGGGCCTAGCCTTTTGGCCACCTTATGACTTAAGTCTCCTATGGGGTGAAGGTTATATCTTCAAAACCCCACTCCATCAAATTGCTCCCTAAGATATATGCGAGTTGATGAAGATTTGATGGTAACTCATACTGAATAATATTCGTGTGGGTTCGATTTGGGGATAAATCAACTATTATTAGATTTGAGGGTCGAACGTAATTGTTCTCTTTACTTGTGGCAGCGATGAGGGGCTAGAGTTGTTGTCCAAGATAGCCTGTGTCAGAGTTCAAAGTTCAATTATCGAAAAAAGGGAAGGATTGGATGGGAATTGAATAGTGACCAAGTGGTTAAGACTCTTAAAACCAGACTAAATGTATGGGGTGGATTCTCATCACCAGGGGCGGAGCTACATGGTGGCTCAGGGGGCCCTGGCCCTCCCCAACTTTTTTTCTTCTTTTTAGTACCTATATTTTTATTATTTAGTACTTTGGCCCCCTCATAATTTTGTTAGATAAAAATTATTCCATGAATTTTAGTAAGTTAAATTGGAGTATTTGTGGGTCTTATTTTATCTTATTATCATCTTAAAATTATATTTTATATTCTTCATCAAAAGATGGGTTTCTCATTATTATTTGCTAATATATACTGAAAATAAAATTATAAAAACAAGAGATATTAAATTGCAGATAGTTTTCGTGATATGCAAAAGAGACTCTAAACAAGTTAAGGATTTATTGATGTAATTTGTAAAAAATTACTGATGAATATTAATATATTCTTTTGATACAAATGTAATATATAAAAACTTTATTATCTTTTATATATACACAAATGTCATCTTTTGTTTTTTTACTTTTGGCTAGAGGTATCAATTTCTGACACGACACGATAACTCGGCACGAATTTAACACGAATTTAATATTTTTTTTTAATATTTAATGTATTTTTTTTTGTAATTTTAATTTATCTCCTTTTTTCGTGTCAACTTTAAATTATATAGTTTTTTCGTGTCGTGTCGGGTTATCTGTGTCATAAGCGGGTCGTGTTTGTGTCGTGTATCTTGACACAAATAATTGAACGGGTCGTGTTCGGGTTCGTGTCAGACCTATAATATTTGTGTCGAAACACCACCCGCGAACACGAAACACGACAAGATTGACACCCCTACTTTTAGCCCCCTTACGCTTGTTGGCCCGCTCGCTCCCGCTCATCACCCTCTAGTAGCGGACGCGGATTTTCTGATTGGCAGGGAATAAAACACTTTTATGAATAATTTTGGAGGGTTGAATACTAAATTCTCCTTATAAATAATTTTAATGCATGTTTAAATGATACATATAAAAAATTGAATTTTTTTGGGGCAGTAACCCCCCTTGCCCTCTATATCCGTCTCTAACCCTTCTCCTCTTAAGATATGTACTAAAAAACTATAAAGATCAAAGCGGGAGGATCGGATGAGTTATAGAACATCTAAGTTTTACTTTACGTACACACATAAATATGCATATATTTCAATTATTATATTTTTGGACATTCTATAACTCTACATCTTCCAATCAGTATATCATTATACAAATATTAAAATAAAAACAACATGGAATATTAAAGAAGATTGATTTAATATCACTGGTCATCAGTGACCACACAGTTTTACAAGATAAGCTATCAACAATAAAAATTATATTCGTAAAGTAAAATATTCATAATACATCAAGCAACTATATATACCCACAATAAAACATACTACGTATTAATTCATTAGGCCTTATATTTGAAGCCTCTAATCTGTAAATCCCAAAAAACAGGAGATGAGTTTTATGGTTGGGTCTGTAATCTGCAAAGTCCAATAAAAAGAATGTGTTATATGGTTGGGGCCTTCAATCTGAAATTTTTCATATCTAAACATTCACTTGATCATGGGCTTTGGTCAATTAATTAGGTTCAGCATAAAATGTGGCCTTACAGGCATACAGCTAATCAAAGACCGAGGGCCAAGAAACTTTATGCAAACTTTGTAGAATGGTTCTATGGGGTAAGGCCCAATCGGATTGTGAGGAAATTTGAAATGGTGCATAAGAGGGAAAGGTCATTGGACTATAAAGGGGCGTTCAAGAGGAAAGATGAAAAACTATGATCCTGAAACAACAATTCAATTGAAGCTAATTTTTGGGAATCGGATAGTAAAGATACTCAAGCCCAGACAAGGTGTCTGGGGCTCGATTTCCATTAGTCTCTCCCTTCCCAGGATTTATACTCAAAAAGAAAATGAAGCTAATATTCAATCACAATGTTCAATTTTAAAAGTTAGCGGATGTTTGCAAAAAACGGACCAAATCCGAAAAGAGGACAACTTATAGAACCAATTTCGCAATTTTGCCTAAGTTTTATAGGGGTATTTGTAATTTGAAAGATATATAGTTGGGTTCTTTTGTAATTAGGCCGAACCTCGCTCAAGGGTATATTAGGTAATTAACTTTTGTTCTTTATTCAATTTTCTGAAACATTCCTGGCTGTGATCATGAACTCCCCAGAAATGGCACATAGATTTCGGAATATTACATGGTGGTTTTAGAAAAATAAAATATCAGTGGGTCTTGCTACATGTATATACCACCAGAATAGTACCACATTCTGTATAAAACCACAACAATGGTAGAAATTTCATGTATGATACTAATATGCATAGATTCAATCATTGTCGATATTATTTGCAATAAATGAGACCTTCAAATTTTGTAAAAGTAGATAATTAAAGATGTGGTAAACCAAAAGTATGGTATGTATTATAAGTAAAGATATTACATGTTAGGATTGTAGGTAGTTGGCAAGTTGAATCAATTCGAAGTCGAAACATCATTTATTTTTGTTACATAAATCCTGGGTAATGGTATAGTGGCAATGTGGCATAAGTCCGAAGAAATTATTAGAAATTTTACAAAAGTTCTACCCTTTTTTTTCCCTTTTATCGAACTCTGAAATTTCATTCACCAGTTGTCTACGAGAAATATCTTATTGTTGGTGCTTTTTTTTTTTTTTTTTGTTTGTTTCTTCTTTTGGTCAATGGGATCCTCTGGTTTCGATTCATGTAAATTATTAGTTTCTTATTGTTCTTTGAACCAACATATAAGTTTTATAAATTAGAAATATAGCTTCATAACTTCGATAGTTATATTATATATTTTAAAGTAGCAGGTCTCTTGCGAGTCGGCGTGAGATCGTGAAAAAAGAGAGATAGTGATACTTTTAGTGTAAAAAATGATATTTTTAGTATCAAAAGTGATACTTCTCAAAATACACTGAAATTAGTGTATTTAGACAATTATAATTTTTACACTAAAAATATCAATTTTTATGTAAAAAATGATACTTTTAGTATCAAAAGTCATACTTCTCAAAATACACTGAAATTAGTGTATTTAGACAAGTATCACTTTTTATACTAAAAGTATCATCGTCTCACGGTCTCAAGAATTTTTACCGTCTCGCATAAGTTTTTGCGACTTTAAAGTAGCGCAATATCATTGAATTGATTGTAGTTAAGTTGTTTAACATTTGTGATTGACTGGTATTTTGCATGTATTTTGGGCTTAATATTGGCTAGAATGTGTGGATATGCATGCGTTATATGAGTAAATTGGGTATTATTCTTGTTTTGTGGAATTGGATTACGCTTTGCTCGTTTTGTAGGAATTTATCTATATTTGTAGCATGGTGGCAACAATTCGGGCATTGCAACCGCCAATACTTGACATGAGGAACGAAGTTTTGAGTCGAATCGAGAAGAAGTTGGACGAACCGGGCGAGAAACGGAAGAAAATAGCCCATGTGCGTATTGTTCCAGGTGAGCACGGGTAGGGCGTGCTCTCTGAAGATGTACCCGTGCTCAACCTGCATGAAGACTAAGGTCGCCAGAGCACGGCAGCCCGTGCCATACGGGCACGCCCGTGCTCATCCGAAGAAAAATTACAAGTTGTTCGGCACCCAGCACGGGCTGGGCGTGCCAGAAGGGCACGACCGTGCCTTGCTGCGGGAAAAAACAGAGGTTCATCCAATTTCAACTAGGTTTCGACCCGAACGAAGTACAAATAGACACGAGACGGCCACAAACAGGAGACGCTAATTTTTACCCTAGAAACCAGAAAATAGCGAGTTTTCCACCGGAAACTTGGAGAGATCGATCAAGACCGCAACCACACCTTCGAGGATTGAAGATAGATCAAGAGATCGTCATCATCCCCCGAGTCACTCATTCCATCGTGATCGTTATTTCAATTAGTTAGATTTTGATTATGAATAATTTGTCTATGGATTGTTTATATTCGATGTCGAGCTAAACACTTTGTGATTCCCGGGTTTGGGAGTAGATTAATAAACACTTTTATGTGATGATTAAGGATAATTGAAGTTAATGTTTTCTTTCTATATTCAAGTACTTTGCTTTAATTCTTGTTTTATCAAAAGGCCTTTGATCTAAACTTGTTTGATGTATTGATTCATAATTCTAACCGATGAGTTTCAATACTAGATCTTGAGTACTTGACACAAATAGATCGCATGATTGAGAAGTCTGTGAATATTTGTGAGATCTTTTAATCTTTTGAACTTTTGGGAGTTGGATATCTCATGTTGAGTAGAGATGCTAACATAGATATTCCAATCAACGCTTTTACAAACATCTCGAGAGAGAGGGTAAATTACTTTGGTGATTGGTCTATAGAGAAGAATACGTTTAACCTTGGTTTGCTTAATCTAAGCATAAAAGTGGGATATTAATTGAAACCATAACCCAGGAATCCATCCATTCATACTTGATCTTTCAATCGCTCTTTGCTTTGTTATTTTAGGATTAATTTCTGCTTTAGTAATAATAAAACAAATCCTTCAAATTTCGATAGTTTAGATAAAAATAGGACTATTATAATCCAATACTTGGTACATTAATTTATTAATCCCTGTAGATTCGACCTTGCAAACCCTATTCTATAAACTCGATCCGTACACTTGCGGTGAAGCTAAGAAAATAGGCGAACAAGTTTTGGCGCCGTTGTTTTGGATTAATCAAAATTTTTGTACTAATATTGTGATAAATAGAACTATTCTTAATCTAGACATTTTTCTTTCCTTTTTATTTGTTTGATTTTTTTCTTGTTGTGGTTAACTTGTTTTCTTTAGTTGGTTCGGGTAGTGCATGATCACTCGCTCAAAGCAAGGAGAATTAGCACCGTTCATACCTGGGAGGTTGAGGCTTTTGCTAGGAGAAATAGTGCGGCTACTAAACGGGCGAGAAAGACAATGCGAGGACCAAACCATGGCGGTGAGTTGAAGACAACAACAGAGAGGCAATAACGGAGGTAACAACCAGGCCAACGGGGTAAATGTTGAGTTACCGATGCACCGAGGTTCCAGTGGCTCGGCGATCCAACAAGCGGTGATTCGCGATTACTTTTGCCCAATCAATCGCAACTATAGTGGAATTGCCAACGTCCCGATCAATGCGAATAATTTTGAGCTGAAGCCAGCTCTGATCTCGATGGTGCAACAGAATTAGTTTGGGGGTTTCCCGTCTGAAGATCCCAACTCTCATCTTGCGAATTTCATACAAATCTGCAATACTATCAAGATGAATGGGATGATCTGGTGATCTTTATACGCCGCCTATTCCTTTCTCTTTAAGGGATAAGGCTAGGAACTGGCTAGGCACCCTAACTCAGGGGAGTGTGAACATTTGGGACGAGCTGAGTCAAAGGTTCTTGTTCAAATATTTCCCACCAAGTAAGATACTACAGCTTAAAAGCGAGATCACTCAATTCAGGCAGTCTGATTTTGAGCCTTTGTACGAGGCCTGGGAGAGATTCCGGGATTTGTTGAGGAGGTGCCCGCAAAGACGGATTTCGAGGATCACTCTGTCTCTTTTACAATGGGTTGATGGGGCAAACTAGATCGTTTGTGGATGTTGCAGCAGGGGGCGCGCTCCTCGCAAGGTTTCCGGAAGATGCATTCAACTTATTGGAAGAGATGGCCATGAATAGCTATCAGTGGCCCTCCGAGAGAACTAATGTGAAAAGGGTAGCCGAAGTGTCTGATTCGGACCCAATTAAAGAGTTGACCCGGATAGCGATCGACAAATCAACTAAGTGCTTTGACAAAGGCAAACGAGGGAAACGCTGGTACAAGTAATGGTGGAGTTCCTCTAGATCTGATAGAGGAAGCAAATTACGTGAATAACCGGAATTTCAACAATTTCCGGAACAATCAAAATCCCACTCATTACCATCCGGGCTTGCGGAATCACGAGAACTTCTCCTACGCGAACACAAAGAACGTGATGCAACCACCACCAGGGTTTAATGTGACTAACGGTGTTATTACTGCAGATCCTAAACCAACCATGGAAGATATGTTCACCTCGTTTATGAATGAGACGAGGAACAGGTTCAACAAGGATGAGGCAAAGATGGATAAAATTGAAAACCATGTCACCCAATTGGGGTCCCAGATGAAGAACCTCGAAACCCAGATAGGTCAGATAGCTACAATTATTGGTGGGCAGCATCAGAAAGGTCAGTATCCGAGTAACACTGAGATAAATCCAAAGGAGCAGTGTAAAACCATTCGTCTGAGGAGTGGAACGGAATACGAGGGGCCAAAAAAACCAGAAAACTCGCAGCGGCATGGCCGTGCGTATCAAGACGGCAGCCCGTGCTCCTCATTGGGAACGACAATCGAGATCTGGGAAGATCGTAAACCGAGGCAAATGGCGAAGTTGAGGCCGATGGAGGAGCTGAGGAACATCGCGCTGAACACAAAGGGGCTCAGAAGCTTAAATCTTCCTCTAACCCTGATATTTCTAAAATTAATGTTCCACTTCCTTTTCCCCAACGTTTTCAAAAGAAAAAGTTAGACGCACAATTTGCTAAATTTCTAGATATTTTTAAGAAATTGCATATTAACATCCCTTTTGCAAACACATTGGAGCAGATGCCCAATTACGCTAAGTTCTTGAAGGATGTTATGTCAAAAAGAGGAAAATGACTAGTTTGAGACAAATAACGGACAGAGAAGTGCGGTCAATCATCCAAAGGAAACTACCATAGAAGTTGAAAGATCCAGGGAGTTTCACTATCCTCTTGTGCTATTGGTGATGTTTTCTTTAAGAAAGCACTTTGTGATTTAGGATGAGTATTAACTTAATGCCCTGTCTATTTTCGTGCAACTTGGATTGGGAGAGGTGAAGCCATCTACGGTCACCTTACAACTCGCGGACCGATCACTCACGTGTCCAAAGGGAATCTCGAGGATGTCTTGTCAAAGTTGATAAATTCATATTCCTGTGGATTTCTTAGTCTTTGGACATGGAGGAAGATAAAGACGTTCCTTTGATTCTTGGGCGTCCATTCCTAGCGACGGGGAAGGCCTTAATAGATGTGCAAAAGGGAGAGCTCACGTTACGGGTTAATAATGAGCATGTTTTATTTACTATATATAAGCGCTTCAATTTCATGATGGTGTGGAGACTTGTAATTTCATAGGCGTAGTTGAATCTGTATTGATGAGTATGCGGATCATACATTGTTTAGGGATACTTTGGAGTTTGGTTTGACACATTCGTGTTCAACATCAAACTTGACTATTGATATTGATAACCAAGACTTGTATGATTGTGTTTGTGCTTTGGATAATATGTAGGAACTACCGAGGAGTGCAAGAGGCGCACACACGCTGAAAAACGTACGGGAGTCAGTTCTACAGGGACGCACGGCCCGTGCCCTTGAGCACGCCAGGTCGTGCGTATGGCAAGGAAAATTGAAGAAAACGACGACGGCACTTTGTCCCGTGCGGATAGCTGGGCGGCCGTGCCTAAGGTCGAAGAAGAAGGAGGCGATGACGGCACGGCCGTGTTCATCGGCGGGCGAGCCCATGCTCCCATCCGAAGAGGCCAAATCGAACCTTAACTCAAGCCCTTGCACGAGCATCTCAAATATGCATTCTTGGAGCGAATAACACGAGTCCGATGTCGTATCATCTCTTTTAACTTCAGTTCAACTCGATAAATTGCTTAGGTGTTACGAAAACATAAGTCGATAGGTTGGTCAATTTCTGATTTAAAAGGCATTAGTCCATCGATTGTGATGCATAAGATTAGAATGGAAGATGTCTATAGACCTTTGGTGCAAAATCAAAGAAGATTAAACCCTATAATGCAAGAAGTCGTTAGAAAAGAAGTTTTAAAATGGTTAGATGTTGGAATTATATATGCTATTTCTGATAGCTCTTGGGTAAGTCCGGTACAAGTGGTGCCGAAGAAAGGGGGGATGACAGTAGTGAGAAACGAGAATGATGAACTTATAGCGACTAGAGTAGTAACTGGATGGCGAATTTGTATCGATTATAGAAAGTTAAATGATGCTACTCGCAAAGATCACTTTCCCCTTCCCTTTATTGATATGATGCTTGATCGTTTGGCGGGATATGATTACTATTATTTTCTCGATGGTTATTCCGGGTATAATCAGATCATGATTGCCCCGGAGGACCAAGAGAAGACGACCTTTACATGCCCCTATGGTACGTTTGCATTTCGCAGGATGCCATTCAGACTTTGTAACGCACCCGCTACTTTTCAAAGATGCATGATGGCTATATTCCATGATTTCATTGAGAAAATAATGGAGGTTTTCATGGATGATTTTTTTGTACTTGGAGATTCGTATGATCATTGCTTGGATAACCTTTCTCTAGTTTTGCAGAGATGCGAGGAGACTAACCTTGTTTTAAATTGAGAAAAGTGTCATTTCATGGTACGAGATGGCATTGTTTTAGGCCACCGAGTCTCTTCTGCAGGTTTGGAAGTTGATAGAGCGAAGGTTGTGGCAATCGAGAAACTCCCACCTCCAACAAACGAGAAAGCCATTCGAAGTTTTTTGGGGCACGCCGGATTCTACAGAAGGTTTATCCGTGACTTTTCTAAAATCACTAAACCTTTAAGTCAGTTATTAGAAAAAGATATTGCTTTCAATTTTTCCGATGATTGTTTGCAGGCTTTTGAGATTCTGAAGAAGGCTTTGGTGACAACAACAATTCTAGTAGTTCCGGATTGGAGTCAGCCCTTCGAACTTATGTGTGATGCCATCGATTTTGCGATTGGGGCTGTTTTGGGCCAAAAACGGGACAAGATGTTCAGAGCCATCTATTATGTGAGTAGAACTTTAGATAGTGCCCAGCAAAACTACACGACCACTGAGAAGGAAATGCTGGCAATTGTGTTTTTATTCGACAAGTTTCGATCATACTTGATTGGAACTAAGACTATAGTCCACACCGACCTCTATTTGACAAGAAGGATGCCAAACCGAGACTGATTCGGTGGATCCTCTTGCTACAAGAATTCGATGTGGAGATTCGAGATAGAAAGGGTTGCGAGAATGTAGTAGCCGATCACTTGTCCAGACTGGAATACAAGAAGGAGAAAAATGCCGACGCGGAGGCAATTAAGGAGGAGTTCCCCGATAAGCAACTTCTGATGCTACAAGCTAAATTCCCATGGTACGCAGATTTTGTTAACTATTTGGTTGCAGGGGTTTTGCCTTCGGATTTATCATCCTATCAAAAGAAGAAATTCCTCCATGACGTCAAGTTCTACATGTGGGACGATCCCCTGCTCTTTAAGAGATGCGCCGACACCATCATTCGACGATGCGTGCCTCAAGAAGAATGGGAGGGAACTCTACAACAATGCCATTATTCACCTTCTGGGGGACATTTCGGTCCGACTCGTACGGCGGCTAAGGTATTATAAAGTGGATTATACTGGCCTACATTATCTAACGATTGCTATCTATTCGTACAAAGTTGTGATAGGTGCCAGCGGATGGGAAACATCTCGAGACGACATGAGATGCCAATGACCAATGTGATGGAAGTTGAACTCTTTGATGTGTGGGGGATCGACTTCATGGGCCCCTTCCCATCTTCGTCGGGTTATCAATACATTCTACTTGCAGTGGAATACGTATCTCGATGGGTTGAAGCTATTCCGGCACAGACCAACGATGCGCGAGTAGTGCTTACATTCCTAAAGAAAAATATATTCACTCGGTTTGGAACCCCGAGAGCTTTGATTAGCGACGGGGGGTCACACTTTGTGAATAAATTAATGAGCACTCTACTTGCGAAATACGGGGTTAAGCATAAGGTGGCATTAGCATACCATCCGCAAGCAAACGGGCAAGCAGAGGTAGCCAATCGTGAGATTAAGCAGATTTTGGAGAAAACGGTAAACATAAATCGCAAGGATTGGGACATGAAGCTAGATGACACGTTATGGGCATATCGGACTGCATACAAGACACCCTTGGGCACATCACCATATCAGTTAGTATTTGGGAAATCGTGTCACTTGCCCGTCGAATTGGAGCATAAGGCGTTTTGGGCTGTAAAGAAGTTAAATTTTGACTTCCAAGCAGCGGGTGAGAAGAGGCTCTTGCACTTAAATGAGATGGAGGAATTCCGGGATGAAACCTATGAAAATTCCCGGATTTACAAGGAGCGAACCAAACGATGGCACGATCGAATGATAAAGAAGAGAGAGTTTTTACCGGGTGAACGAGTCCTTTTGTTTAACTCGCGTCTTAAACTCTTTCCGGGAAAACTTAATTCTAGATGGTCGGGGCCGTTTGTGATAAAGAAAGTGTTAAATCCTCCGGAAATAGTGGAATTATTGAGCCGAGATGGGGAGACATTCATGGTGAATGGCAAGAGGATCAAGCATTACTTGAGCCGAGATCAAAAGGAAGAGGTGACACGCCTCACATTGCTAGAGCCGTGATCGACTAAACAGGCATCAAGTTATAGACGTTAAATTTAGCGCTTGTTGGGAGGCAACCCAATGGTTTTGTTATTTTATTTCTTCCCATGTTTTCTTAATTTGTTTTTTTTCTTTTCTAAGTTAGGATTTAATTGCTTTCATAGGTTAGAAGTTTTCCCTATTTTTTTATAAAAAAAAATCGGAAAACAAGGTACGACATATAGCACGCCCGTGTTCCTATCTGCTGCAGGTTAAAACAGACAGGGGGGTTCGAATTTTTTCACAAAAAAAAAAACCATTACCCCCTCGCGCGACTGACGAACAAGCTCGCCCCCTCCAAATTTTTTTTTCAAAACCATCCTAGAATATCACCACTACTCACCTCCCACACTACTCCGAACACGAATTACATTGGTTGAATTGCTTGGAAGCAAAGAATTGGGGTAGAAAGCACCTAGGGTTTCAAAAATCCAACTCTCTTCCTATTTTCAAGATTTAAGGTATGAATTGAACTTTTTATGTCAAATTTCTTGAGAATTAAGGATTAGAGTTGATTTATGATGCTTGTTTGATACTTGTGCCATGATTTTGATTGAAATTTTCTATGGGGCATTATATCGAACACCTTGTGGGTTGGTGAATTGTGATGATTTTGGTTGATTACTTGATGGATTATACTTGTGCTAGATTGTTTAGGATGTTAGTGGCTAAGATTCTCGGCAATTATATTGGTATGTGAATTGAAAGCTTAATTATGGGTCGAATTGTTAAGATGAGCTACTATGCCTCTATTGTAATTGTTGTATTAATTCATCGTTTGTTTTTACTTGGCACGTATGGATTTTCACGATTATTTTGCCAGGTACTTCTCACCAATGGCGGAACCACAAAGAGGTCGGGGTGGGCGTTTGAGGAGAAACGCGAGGCCAATAGACCCCAAGCCCGCTTGCCTATGGACTCACATTCACCGAGCATGATATCATGGCGCGTTGGAAACGACTCATCACTCGTGATTACATTCCCACACGCTTATGCCGATGATGAGTGTACCCAAACAATAGGGATACACGAGGAGGTGTGGCAAATGTTTGAACGAGTTGGGTGGACGCGTTAAAAGGACGGTGGCCAACATACAAAACACTCGTACTCGAATTTCTAAGACCGTCCAAGTCACGAAAATGCGACCAAGAAATGAGCCTAGGCAAATCCACTTCAGAATGGGCAATGTATGGCGGGAAATCACGATCGCCGAGCTGAATCGAATTTTTGGGGTACCATCCGACGCCCGTATAAAATGGTGAAAATTACAATGCGCGTGAATTCTGGCGGTTGTTGACAGAAACCCCCGAAACCGGCCTCATGCAATATGCCGCACACTCTTCCAAAGCATCGTCACTCCGCAACCCCATCTTCCGCTATATTCAAAAAGTGACGACCCACTCGGTATTCGCCCGGTACAACAATGGGGGTATGCAAGCGAGAGAGTTATACTTGTTATGGTGTATGCTCACTAGCACCCCCTATAACATGGCGGCTTACTTCGTGGAACACGCTGTCTACATACAACAACATGATGTGGGAAAGATCTTAATTGGTGGAATGATAACCCCCATTGCGCGCCATTTTGAAGTTGATATAAGCCATATGGAGCCATTAGCGGGCAGCTGAAGCATCAACTTGAGCGCCCTTCATACCATGAAGATCATCAACAATGAGGAGAATATCCTCTGTTTTCAACAAAAAGTCGGGTCTTCGTTTCCCCTTCCTAACCCGCACTCACGGCGGTGATTGATAACCAAATCAATCGCTTATGTACTCGAGGAGCATATCAGTCATGCGGGGTTTGGCCGCACGAAAAGCGCAGGTAGCCAAGGTTGCCCGACGAAGAAGACTTGGTCATGGAGCGCGGGAGTATGATAGGCGGGAGAGGGGTTTGAGCAAGGCTTCCAACAGGGAAGCTTCGGCGGGCGGCCCAGGGACGGCGACATTCCAGAGCTCTCGCCAAGGCGAGGAGCGTGGGGGAGATGATCATGACAGGTTCTGTGCATTTGAGGAAAGCTTGCGACAGCATAGGAGTGATTTCCGTGCTTACCAAGAAGTACAAGATCAAAGGTACCATGCTCAGAGCTTGTGGAACCAAGCACACGAGCAGCGGGAGTTGGAGATATTGCAGCGATTTCTACGGATCGAGGGGTGGCATATCTCCCAGGGCCACTACCCGCCGCCACCCCCACAGTGATCCAGGTCCTTTCCACACTTTTCATTGAAATTTTACCTTCTCTTGCATGAGCTATAATTTCATTCAAGTTTTGGGGGGAGAGGTAGTACTTTTTTTGATGGGTGTGGCGTTTGCATTCATTTAGTTGCATGTAGAGCATATAGGTTGCATTGCATTAGATGTTTTAATTTTTTTTATGGTTTTAGCATGTTTATTACTTTAGCACGTTTATTGCTTTCCTAGTTGTTAGGGAGTGAGTTGACCGCTTTTGTGTGTTTGTTGTGTTTTGATTGAGATCCTGACCTTGGGAGCATTTGCGAATTGATTTGTGTTATTTTGAATTGGATGTTGAGTGTGAGTTGATCGGGTTGAAAATGGTTCATATGGAGCATGTGATTATTGAATCTTGGTGAACATACTTTGAATTATGCACTAACAAGCCTGTGAGCTTTTGAGCATTTACTGCTTTCATAATATGCAGTCTTGTTTGTGTTTGAGTGTGTCATTCATGTTTGATTTGAATTCTAGAACTTGCTATGGTTTCTCCGTCGAAGTCACATGTTGTATGCATTCATGAAAATGATTTTAGGTCATCTTTGTTAAGCCTTTTGCCTATCCTATGATATTTGATTTCCCTAGTTAGCCAATTTGAGTCTATTGCCTGATTTTTGATAGCCACATTTTAAGCCTTCGAATCTTAGGTAATATAACTGTTACCCTGAGCTTAAGCGTATAGAGTTGAGAAAAAAGGGATGAATAAAGGATTGAATGAAGGAGTGTCAAAAGTCAGAAAATATGTACATGTTGGGAATTTGGGAATAAAAGAGGAAAAAGGAGAAAAATACTCACAAAAGTCGAAAAAAAACGACTGCAAAGTGAGTCGGCCAGAAGTGAAAAATAGGCTGAGAATTGTGATGTAAGGCGAAGGGAATAATGTGTATGAAAAAGAAGGGAGAAATAGAAAAGTGAGAGGATATAAGGCGATTGGAAGCACATAGTCGAGTGGAATTAGAAAAATGGTTAGAGAAGAACAAAGGTGTTTTCCAATCTATACGCTAGATTTGAGTCACTTTATCCATATTTCCCTACCTTAACCAAAGAGCCTTCATTACAACCTTAAATAAAGTCCTTTATGATTTGTGAATTGCATACAAACGAGTGGCGGAGATGTGAGACGATTTGCAAGCATGTGGTAATTCTTCAACATTGATATGACTTGAGCGAATACACGTCCCTTATGATTCTAGTGAGCAGAGTATACACTTTATCCTTGAGAGGCGTGATTTGAAGTGTTTTACCTTGATTTTTATAAATTTGTGCTCCGTGTTAACTCTTTGAAACTTGGTTGATTTGTGCTTGATGTCTATGGATAGATGACATGAATTATGATGCGGTGTTCTTGAGTTGCTCTTCTTTTCCCCAATTGTGTTGTCTTGCTTATAAAGTGTTGACCAGGACTGTCAACAGTTTAAGTTTGGGGGTTTGATTGACTGGTATTTTGCATGTATTTTGGGCTTAATATTGGCTAGAATGTGTGGATATGCATGCGTTATATGAGTAAATTGGGTATTATTCTTGTTTTGTGGAATTGGATTACGCTTTGCTCGTTTTGTAGGAATTTATCTATATTTGTAGCATGGTGGCAACAATTCGGGCATTGCAACCGCCAATACTTGACATGAGGGATGAAGTTTGGAGTCGAATCGAGAAAAAGTTGGACGAACTGGGCGAGAAACGGAAGAAAATAGCCCATGTGCGTATTGTTCTAGGTGAGCACGGGCAGGGCGTGCTCCTCAAAGAAGACCCACCCGTGCTCAACCAGACATGAAGACTCGAGGTTCGGCTGAAGCACGGGCAGCCCCGTGCCATATGGGCACGCCCGTGCTCTCTCAAGAAAAATTACAAGTTGTTCAAAGACCAAAGACGGGTCAAGGCGTGCGAAGGCACGCGGCCGTGCCTCACAACAAGGGGAAAAAATAGAGGTTCATCTAATTTCAACTAGGTTTCGACCCGAACGAAGTACAAATAGACACGAGGCGGCCACAAACAGGGAGACGCAGATTTTTACCCTAGAAACCAGAGAAAAGAGCAGTTTTCCACCGGAAACTTGGAGAGATCGATCAAGACCGCAACCACACCTTCGAGGATTGAAGATAGATCGAGAGATCGTCATCATCCCCGAGTCACTCATTCCATCATATCGTTATTTCAATTAGTTAGATTTTGATTATGAATAATTTGTCTATGGATTGTTTATATTCGATGTCGAGCTAAACACTTTGTGATTCCCGGGTTTGGGAGTAGATTAATAAACACTTTTATGTGATGATTAAGGATAATTGAAGTTAATGTTTTCTTTCTCTATTCAAGTACTTTGCTTTAATTCTTGTTTTATCAAAAGACATTTGATCTAAACTTGTTTGATGTATTGATTCATAATTCTAACCGATGAGTTTCAATACTAGATCTTGAGTACTTGACACAAATAGATCGCATGATTGAGAAGTCTGTGAATATTTGTGAGATCTTTTAATCTTTTGAACTTTTGGGAGTTGGATATCTCATGTTGAGTAGAGATGCTAACATAGATATTCCAATCAACGCTTTTACAAACATCTCGAGAGAGAGGGTAAATTGCTTTGGTGATTGGTCTATAGAGAAGAATACGTTTAACCTTGGTTTGCTTAATCTAAGCATAAAAGTGGGATATTAATTGAAACCATAACCAGGAATCCATCCATTCATACTTGATCTTTCAATCGCTCTTTGTTTTGTTATTTTAGGATTAATTTCTGCTTTAGTAATAATAAAACAAATCCTTCAAATTTCGATAGTTTAGATAAAAATAGGACTATTATAATCCAATACTTGGTACATTAATTTATTAATCCCTGTGGATTCGACCTTGCAAATCCTATTCTATAAACTGATCCGTACACTTGCGGTGAAGCTAAGAAAATAGGCGGACAATTTGTAACAAAGACTATTGATCTGGAATTAAATTCCACTAGTAACTACTTTTCATTAGGTCAACAATGTAAACATATTGTCCTGGGGCATAACTCGGCTGGTAAAAGACTTGAGTGACGTGTTGTCTGCATGGTGGCACTCAAAACGTGAAGGTTCGAATCCCCCTAGTAATGGGGTGGAGATTAATTTCTTATGTAATTTCGACCTGGCTGGGACCATGACTTGTTGAGGCACATCCCGCGATTCACATCCTCCATAAAATTCTAAGGCAAAGACAGTGGGGGCCTTCGGGAATGTGGTGCAACCTTATTGTTGTAACTATGTAAACATATTTTTTTATTATAATGGTGACAATATCATTTGGCGATGAAAATAGTACTTTGTAATATTAATTGATGGAGCATACTGATATTTTTTTTTTTTTTTTTTTTTCTGTTTCGTGTACAACTTTTATAATTGGTGGCATTTTAGTTTCGTGGCTTTTAGTGTTAGCACTTAGCAGCACCTAGTGATGGGCAGTGTCATATGAAATTCCATACCAAGTATTATTGTCTATTGAGTGTCAATTTGCTAATGTCATGCTGTATTCTAGTTGTATCATCCCTATTTCCCTCTAAGGATTTCCTGAAATAAAATAAAAATTCTTAAATGAAAATTTTCTTGTGACATATATCCTGTCACTTCAAATAATAATGTAATTACCATTAATTCTTAATTACTACTTTTGAGATCAACAATGTAAACATATTTTTCTTCATTATTTCTTTTTAATAAGTTTGGAATGGTTGAGGGGAGACTAGAGAGGATCATATAAACTGTAAGACTAAGGATTCGAATTCTAATCAACACCTCTGTAGAGGGTGAACGATATCATTTGAGCTACAAGACTCGTGGTAACAATGTAAACATATAAAAAAGGTTACTTTTTTTATATTTTAATTTATCTATTTTAATTCAAACATTCATGTTAAGTCAAAATGGATACATAGATATGGAGCAGTGTGTAATTTTTTTCTAACTTGATTAAACCTATAGACATGTTAACTGTTATTTAAGAGGTGTCCCATGCCCATCTTTGCATCTTGAAGTATATCAGTATATGGGAGTACGTTGCTATATAACTCAATTATATCGTTTGCTAGACAGTCATGTCTAACAGTATTCTGACATTTTGTTGAGAATTTATTAAATGCCATCATGTATATGTATATATTATCTAGCTTCCTTTTTTTTTAAAAAAAAAATATAGTTTATCTAGCATGAAGATTGAAATGAAAGCTATAAAACAAGTAGACATGTGAAACTGGACAGAAATTGAGATTTGAGCCTTGTTTGATTAATTTATATTGGAGAATGAAGAAGGATGTCACATGCATTATTTGAGTCCCTGTTTGATTAATTTATATTGGAGAATGAAGAAGGATATATATAAAAAAAATTGGTTTATATCCCTAATCAGTAAGATTTATGTTTAATTTTATGGATTAACTAATACTTCGTGAGTACGTATTATTGTGATTATGCATTTGACGGTTTCACTGAGACTAAAAAAAAAAGTTGATTAATGGTGAATTTATTTTTTATTGGCACTTGAATTTTAGTACTCTTGACATCATGGTCTTACAATTTTATAGAAAATTAAAAACAATTGGAAGGTAGAGTTATGCCAAACTTACAGCTAAAGTATGCGTTGAGGGTTGCCATGAAGTTAGATTTTGTTGTGACATCAATATTTTTTAGTCATTATGTATGCCATGCGATCTTGATAATAAGCCATAATTGGACATGTGGCATCATGATTGTTAGAATTTGTATTAAAAATTCAATAATATAATAGAAATATGTACACGGATAATTTACTGAAAATTTGAAGTATTGAGGCTGGATCTGCAGTCTTCTGGATTGCCTGTGAAGTGAATTTTGAGGAATTCATGTCACTGTGTTTAGAGTTGACAATTTGGGCGGCCCGATGATAAGACTAGACTAAGCCATTAATTTGTAGGTAGAAAAGGATTGAATCAATTTGGCTCGGCTTAATTGGCACAATGGCCTGGATGGATGGTCTCAAAATACACTATACGTGGAGACTAAAGCCATCAAAATATTAACCCGAATGAATTTTGGGCTGACCCGTCGGACTAGCACCAGCCCAACCCGACCCAACCTAATTGTCACCTCTAACTGTGTTTTTTGCAAGATAAAAAAAATATTTGTTAAATATATATTAATTAAATATCTTTTTAATATGTCACATCAATTGTAATCATTATATTTGTATGTAGCCTGCATATTATTTTCAAGAATATTTTTAAGAATTTATTAAAATACTTTCTTAAGAAAACCTCTTTTCTTTAAAATTGTTTTATTTCTCTTTTGTTATTTAATTTTTTAGGTATAGAATATAAAGCAATTAATTTCTAAGGTTTGGAGCCCACACTCCATAAAAAGGATTAGGTTACCTACCAAGTACCAACTATCATATAACATTAATAAAACTTATTAGTTTCTGAGTTTTGTGTGTCAATTTCCCCTCCAAGGTTGTTTCAAATCAAGAGGGATTTTAGTGGGAAATTTGAAATTTTCACATCAGAATTTGTTCTTATCTCCTAAAAATTCAAAAGTAATGAAAAAGGAAATGCCAAAAGTGTCACGCTCATAACATATTAACATTTAACACATGATAAATAGGACAAAATTCTAGGAAGATATGAGGACCCTATAGATATTTTTATGTAGGACTCCTGATTTTCGTTTTCCATTTTCATTTTCATTTTAATTTAATTCTTAATAAATGAGGAGAAGTTGATGTTGTTGCGGCTACCTCGTTGGGGACAGAAGAAACATTGGACTTTGGAGTGTTGAATTATAAATCGGATTGTAACAATAATTATTAAATCCTTGATTCCAAGTTTTAGGTGAAATTTCCGACTAATTGAGCACTAATTCTTAGAGTTTTTTAAAAATATATGGTGATTTTGTCAAACGGAATTTAAATATGACAAATTTTGCTACACTTCTATAGTTAGATGACTAAATTTGCGTTTCACTTAAGGATGACAATGAGCCGGGTATCTAAAGACCCAAACTCACCCTATTCTTAGAGCTGACGGGCGGGACGGACCGATCGATCCTGACCCAATTTCAATAAAATTAAATACAAAAAAATTGAAAAAAGGAAAAATATATATTTATAAAAATACTCTTTACAAAAGTTGTCATTTTCAATTAATAAATGCTAGATAAGATATTATACACATAAAAATTATATTATAACATATTATATATGCAAAATATATATTAAATAGATTAAAAAATAAATTTGATAGATGGGGAGGGGCGGGATGGGGCAGGCCAAAGCAGGTGGAGCCAAAACTGTCATCCCTAGTTTCACCGGACACTATTTTTGAAATTAAAAACATGATATATATTTATATTTATAATACATCTAGTATTTTGTATTAGTTTAAATACATTTATTTGAAATTAAATGGGAAAAAAAGTATAACATAGGTATTTTAAGGTGTAAAATGTAAATTTCCATATCAACATATATCAAATTTATATTCCTAAATATTGGAAAAAATAAAACAATAAACAGAGATATTTGATTGTAAAATGTAATAATTTAAACCACGAGCTTGTAGCTCAAGTAGTATCGTTCACCCTTTACAAATTGTTAATTGGGGTTCGAACCCGGTATCTTTCAGCCCGATATCTTTCAGCTTTTTTCACTCCTCTCCAACCAGTACTCACAACTTATTAAAGAAAGAACATAATAATTTAAAGAAATTTGTAACTTGCCCATTTTTCACATTAATATACATAAAAGATAAATCATAAAAAATCATGTGTAGGCATGCCAAATTGTGGGTTTCTCCTCGATGCGACCAAACTAAGTCAACGGTCCAGATCGAACCACAATTTCCTTTATAACATTCTCTCCCAGTGCCAGCCAGAATATTCTGCTACCACAAACAGAGAAGAACAGAAAGACGGAGAGGAAACCTGGTTAGGATGTCGCAGTGGAACTCAGCTTTCCGGTGGCTCGACGCCAGCTTCTCTCTCCCTACTTCGTTTTTCCGGTGGCCGCGCCTCTTCGCTTCCTACTTGACGCCGCCGAGTTGGAGCTGGAGCAATAGCCTCGGCCTAACATTAGGCACCCTGGAGCCGGGGCGGTGGGCGCCACGCCTTCCGCTTCCGGACATCGACGACGTCGTATGGTCCGTCGTCTCCGCCGTGGAGTCCGTCGCGCTTGTCTCGTTCCTCTGTTTCTTCTTCGTGTTCTGCGGCTGCACTATATGATGGACTTCATTCGTAGATCGGATATCACACATGCGTCGATGTGTGTGTGTGTGTTTGTATGTGCAGATTATGTCTTGAATTTCCGGTTGACAGCTGTGGGGAAAATTGGGGGCGGAAGTTTTGATGATTTTGTGGCGGCGCGTGAAGAAAGCGCGTGGGGTTTGGTGGTTCAGTTTTGAAAATTTGTAGAGTGGGAGCCAATGATGGTCTGCCGCTTTACTGCTTTTGACTGCTCGAGGGGTAGTTTTGTCGATTTAAGTAATCACTAGTTTTCATTTTTGCCTTTTTTCTGTTTTAATATTTATGTAGTTTTTTTATTTGTTGGTTTCTTGTTTTCTTTTAGAATAGATAATTTAAGTGAGAATGCGGATAATGTACGGTTTAGTTTATTGGCAATTAATGAATGTTAATGCTTTTTTAGTTTAACTAGTGTTACACCCGTGCCAGGCAGGGTGAGTGTTATATTGGCTCTCTATAATTTGATTTTGTTAAACAATATAGAGTTTGTTGTGTCGAACCATTGGATTTATGTTAAAAGAGTAATAGTAATAAAATAAAAAAATATAAAATGAAATTCATACAGATTATTAAAATTAAAGCACTGTATAAAAAAGCTACAAATTTTGAAAGACTTCTTTGTACACGACATTCATTGTTTGCTTGTTGTTTATTCTTCGCCACCACAAATTAAAATTTTTAAACCCTTACGATTGGTGACTCTGGAAACAACAACATATAATTGGTCATGGTTGAATATTGGATTCCGCAAAAACAGGCCGACATTGGAGAGAAATTGGCCTTGACTCTTATTTATAGTCATTGCATATGATACAATAAGAGGGAACTGTCTTCGTTGAAACTTGAATGGAATCCACGAGGCGATGGGGTCGATGTCATTCGCGGAATCAACACCTTATGACCTGCATTTGTTCCGGTGAGAATTTTAGCTTCGAGTACATGTTTGACGAACCTTGTAATAACCAATCTAGTGCTGTTACATAGTCCAATAAAATGGTTCATGTTCCTCAAGAGCATAACCGGCGTACCGGCCTTCAAATGCAATTCATGATTAGGAACACCGGAACATCTTATCCCGTTCAAAAGTTCTGGTGTGTGCAGATCGTGCAAGAAGTCAATATTAACATCGGATTTGCACGTGCTATCGGAGCTCAAATACGTCTGGCCCTCGTAGAAATTTAAAGATGTCATATACTGATTTATGGACTCAACAACATCAAGGGTCGGTGCCAGTATAGCCCTCTCTTTCAAGTAAGTCGGATCATCAACGACGTCTCTAAACATCGGATAAGTACTTTCAACAATAGTTGCAATTGGATCACCGGAAGATTGTAGCATGATATCTTCAGGTATATCAATAATTGCACAACCATCGTTCGATCCTCCGATTGTTCCATCTACAATGCTTGCAATCCATTCAGAAAATTGCACCAAATCTGCATAATCATCGGTTCCACCTAAGCTTTGAAGACGCATGTTCTTAGTCAGTTTTAAAACTGTGCAATCCTTCCATAAATATGATGAATTAATTGTTGCATTCACAATGTCCTGCCGACTTTCCTTAGGTATAACAGGCAAGATCTGTCTGAAGTCTCCACCAAACACAACAGTTTTCCCTCCAAACACTATATTTTCCTTCAACGGGTTTTCTATTTTTAAAAGAGCTCGCAAAGTTTCGTCAAGTGCTTGAAAGCAAAACTTGTGCATCATCGGTGCTTCGTCCCAGATTATAAGCTTAGAACGAATAATCAACTCCGCAAGCGGACTCTCCTGATTGATATTGCATGTTGAGTCTTGATTTGGGTTTAAGGGAATAACAAATCGCGAATGCGCATGATCCTTCCACCTGGCAAGAAGAGATCTTTATGCCGCTCGATGCAACATTTAGTACAATTTCTCCTTTTGATCTCAACGCGAAGAAGATAAAGCCCTCCACAAAAATGTCTTGCATGTACCTCCATATCCGTAGACAAAGAACATACCACCCTTTGTCGGATGCCACCACATGCATTATTTTCGAGTAAACAGTACGTTGTTCATCGTTTAGGTTGGCAAGCAGATTCCGGTGCTCAACCAATAGCACTTTACGATCGTCGTGTAACTCGTCGAATATCAGTCTGTTTCGGTGGTTTTGAAGATTCTCAACATCCGAAAATGGCATCGAATTGCGTAGACTCTTACCGCGATTCCTTAACAATTTTTCAATTTCCACTAAGGCAAGATTCTTTATTTGGTTCTCACTCAATACCAGATCTGCACAAGAAGAAGAAAAATAATAAATTTCATAAAAAATGAATAAATTTCATAAAAAAATGAGTATCACTAAAATTTATAAACAATGAAAAAATCCGCCCAAAAGGTATGACGTAAGATATAAAATTGAATATATCAATACCTTGATGATTTATAAGTCTTCTTCTTGAATATATAAAATATCATCCGAAAGCAACTCCCAACACTTCTCCCACACTACCGGCTCGCTTCAAAGAATCCAATGACAACAATGACACAAACAGACTTTTTAGGGTCTCGGATGCCCTGGTGACTCGCTTCAATGATGGTGTCAACATATTCCCTATCGTCTTCTAACAGACCAAGAGAGTAGCAAGCTTCGCGATAGGAAGAGTGTTGCATACCATTGACCTTCTTGTAGTCGTCGTGACACGTAGCCCCTCGGACCACATTAATGAGACACCTCAAATAGTACATATCCCCACAACCCAGAGGTACATAATAAACACTCCCTATTGATTTTCCAATCTTCCTCAGCACCCACTTTCTAAGATCTCATTTCCAAACGAATTTAGTTGGAGCTTCAGCGTAAGTCAACTCCCGAGCTTGAGGATATATTTTATTGGCTTCCATCCAAGCTAAAGACATGTTTTCTTTGACCGAATCTTTCTTCAAAATATCATCTATTCTTTCCGAATCAATGAAAATAACACTCTGCTCGTTTGGAAGATGGAAGCTTAGACGTTCAACTGGAGGGTATTTATATTGGAATTCAAAACCAAGTTGTAGGTCCCAAGGGGTGTGAGTAAGGTTTAGAAGGGGGGTTGAATAAACCTTACCAACTTTTCGATTTTAGTCATTTTAAAATATTACAGAGTTAATTACACAGCTAAGTCCGTGAGGGATAGCTAAGTTAGTTAATCAGCAGAGTTAGCTGTTTAGACTAAACCTTAACTTGGTTGTGATGAGTTTTTCAACGGAAGACTTAACACCCTTGAATATGATTTATCTTTATTTTAACACTTGGTTTTAGCACTTTGTTAATTATTAGTTGGATAGCAAATTATTAGCAGATATAAAGTATGTGTGCATGTATGTAAATATCTTTGAAATGTAAATAACACAAGTAAATTTTATAGAGGTTCAAGATGGGGTAATTCTTTCTACTCATCTCTTCTCCAACTCTGGAGGAATCCACTAAGTAATGATCGAGTACAAAGTGGTTATCGTTTAGAGACAAGTCTTGATCACGGTGACTTGCTCCTTGGACTCGATCCGAGATGCATTGGTCACTGGTGGCTTCTCGTCCGACTCGCCTTCTTCTGCAGGCGTGACTTGCTACTTCAGCTTACCTTCTCAAGCTTCTTGGATTTGATCACGAAGCCCTCCAATAACTTGAAATTGGTTCGACCTTGAACCTTCCTACAATCCTACTTGGAAAGTAGACCCCTTTTGATTCTTCAAAAGTTTCCTCTTCAACAGTTTGAAGTTGTCTTTCCTTCACAGCTTAGTGTTGGATCGATTTCCTTCGAGATTTAGGCTTGAGGATTTTGCTTGAATAACTTGAGAATATTTTGCTGGTTAGAGTTTGAATATAGCTTGATCGTTCGTGGTTTAGGTATGCAAGGTTACATATTCTCAATGTGATTCCTCAGCCTTTTATAGTGAACTTTTCAAAAATCTGCCCGTTGAAGAGATAGACTGATTTTCAAAAGTCACTTATGTTCATTGGCTTGTCTTTTCTTGGTCTTCAATCTTGAGATGTAGACCTTTCCTCATATTAAATGAATGTTCAGCTTTTCAGGTTCTGACCCGATGTGCAGTGCTTCCCATTGGCTTATTCCTTTTGCACGCTTCTGGGACTGAGCACTTTAAGACATGGCAGCATGGAAGTATTACTTATTTAAGTAATGTTCTTGACTTTTGTGCAATGGATTCTTTTCTAACTTAACTTCTTTGCAACCGCCTTTTCCCCAGGTGTCTTAAGTTTGCTCCAATGATTGAAAGACTCATTTGTCACTTCAACTTGACTTGGCTTCTTGGGTTGACTTAACTGACTCTTCTCACAGCTGTCTCACAGCCAATACTCCTTCAGTCGAGTCATTGGTCTTCTATCTTGGCCATACTCAGTTGTTCCTCAGCGGAGTCTTCACTTCACATCTTCAGTAGACTTCTTGTATTTCCAGGCATAGCTGACTTGACTCAGCTTATACAGACCTATCTATTACAATAAGAATTATAAGGAAAATGGGGTACCAACTTTCTAGTCTAAGTTTTACATGGTAATCATCAAAATCTAAACAATAAATTTCCCAACAATTTCCCCCTTTTTGATGATGCCAAAACTTAAAAATATTAATCAACATGTAAACAACTGAGATACATACAGGTAATGCAAGAATAAAGAATGTATGCGTAGAATCAATCTTTTTATTGATCATAACATTCTTGTCCTTTACACAGCTATTTACAATATGTATCAGAATTATCAAAGCATACTTATATCTACACAAATTACAGATTTTTCATTGAATGTACAGAAGACTTACATGCATATGTATTTACAAAAGTAAAATACATGAAGGGGTTAGCAACAACACTTCATCGTCTTCGCTGCCTCCTTCTTTCTTCTTCAGCTCTGTCTTCGTCAGCTCTCTTCCTCTTCTTTTCCTCTTCAGCTGCTTTCTTCTTTTTGTAAGCTCTCTTCGCAAGTTCATCTTTTCTTTTTCTTTCTTGTCTTTCTTGCCACAACTGATCTTGCCTTTTGTTTTCCTCTTAGATCCTCTTCACATATTCAAGCATTTTTTCTTTCCATTTCCAGATTGGCTACAACATCATACCCAGCCCAGTAGATCCTTCATTTCTTGCCCGGATCTACATATTCAATATTTTTGGCCAAAGGTCTAGGTCGAAAACCTCTTCCTCCACCACTTTTTCCTTTTCCTCGGGTGTATCTTGCACGAGAGTCTTGCTTACCAACCGAATGGTGAATGGTTGTTGGTAGCGTTTTTCGCCTTCTTCACATAACTCAGACCATCTCAAAGATGGATCCCAGGCTTGGCCTAATGGCATGTCCTTTAAATAGCCTTCGGATTCAAGATTTTGAAATTCTTCAACCGATCTTAGCTCGTTTCCGTCATCTGGAATGGCATCTTGGTCCTTTCCTGCCAGAATGCCACCAAACTGTTTCAACACTTCTAGTACACGGACATCCGTCTTCTTTTCAACCTCCTTCATCCCCCTTCCACAATTCTTCTTTTCTTGACATGCACAACAGAGTGTTGGAGCGGCGAGTCACCAGGAAGTTTGTTGATTATGCTAGTTGTGACATGACCTTTTGAGGGGTTTCAGCAAAGCATTAAGGTCACATCATTTGACATTTGCCCCTCAGCAGTTTTTCCTTCTCCTTCCTCTTCTTCTCAACGGTTGAATCCTTCAACATCTTGAGTATTCTCTCTTCCCCTTTTTGGCATCATCAAAGGAGAGAAGAACCCCTAGAAACATCCCGGCAAGCATGAAGTCCGGTGATAGTCGATTCGAGATTCGCTTGAGTCTGGCTGCGGAGTATGTTGTTCAAAATTCTGAGCGGGTAGCTTTGGACTCGGCTGGCACGGTTTTATTTCGGCCCATAAGAAGGTGAATTTGGCATTCATATTCTCTCTCAACGGCGAAGTTCTTTTATGTGAAATTCACGCAGCTGACTCCATCTCTATTGTATGAGAGGCATGCATTTACGTCAATTTTTTCTCGCATCCTCCGCTTCATGTCAAGCATTATCACCGCTCCGGAAAGATTTTGTTGTACAATGCTTTAAAATATCTCGACTTGTTCATATCATCATTGTACTCTCTCTTTGACACCATTCCTCGATTCGACCACTACCCCTCGCAGTCTTTGTGAGGTTGGCATCCCCGTTGTCCACCACATATCCAAAGTGAGGCCCGATGTCGTTCAATCTTCTCAATCTCACAAGGATTGTCTTGAAGACTTATGTACTTAAGTGTCACCTCGGTTTGTTTGGCGGCCAAGCAAACATCAAAATCAAATCCTTTTGGAATAATTGAATCGGAGGAATAATGGATCAACTCTTATGTTGAAGCGTCTCTTTGCTCACGAGTTGTTTCTTCTTCAAGATCGGGCAACTCAATCGAAAGGGAAAGTTTCTTCGAAAGCATCATCACGCATATGGAATTGATTCTACGGTTGGTCGTGCCTGGTTGAGTCGACCCTGCGCAGATGACTCGGTCTCAGCTGGGCCTTGTTGAGTAGATTGGCCATCTGACCGAGTTTTTTTGTCTTAATGAAATGCCGACCTCAGAGAAGATTCTGCTAAATGAATTTGCTTGTCCTCAGCTGATTTTTCAGCGTCATCGGAGGATGATTGAACCTGGGGGTTAGGTTCATCATCGAAGTTAAAAGTTTGACGAGTTGCTTTGAATTCTGGCTTGCTCAAACTTGGAAGAACATTCTCAGCTGAGTCCTTTGCAGCAGGGGTTGACTCAACTTCGTCTTCAGATCCCAAGAATGTTGTATCGGGATTATCCTGGGAATCATGAAGAGCGCTAATTTCCTCTTATGAGTCAGTAATGATGACTTGAAGAATGCTCTTTTCTTCTTGATTTTTACCCAAGGAAGTCTCAACCTCCCTTGGGCCTTCATTACCTCCTGCAGTCTCAACTGCAGCAAGGCTATGTACATTCCCTTTGACAGACGCAGCTGTCTTAGGGTCTTCTGCAGTGGCATCCACAAGAGTCTCAACTTCTTGGATTGCACTTTCATTTCCCAGAGTGTTAACTCCCAGGGAAGATCCATCATGTGCCTCGACTGCATCAGCAGCATCCTCAGCCTGCAAAGATGTTGGCACTTCAGCTGGGACAGACTCAACTGTCCGAGCTTCATCAGTGTCAACTTGCTGTTGTTCATTTTCTGTTTCTTTTTCTTTTTCCACTTCGCCTCCTTCCTTCATAGTGGAATCATCTGCAGCATCCTCTGACCTAGCTACAGTGGAGTGAGTTTTCTCCTCAGCTGGCGCACCAGCTGAGTGACGATGGTGGGGTCACTCTGCTCCAGACTCCCGACTGCTTCCATTGAGTGCTCAGCCGTGGGGCAGGTGGTAAGACACCTTCATTAGGTGTTGGCTCAACTTGGGTGCCAAAGTTCCCAATGTCATCGCCAATTCCTTCGATACGCCCTCTCGAGTGAATCGGGATGTGGTTGCAAAGAATAATCGCGGGCAATGTTGTACCACTCCCAATGGATCAATCTCCAACTGAGATTTAGAAGACTCTTCTGGTCCTTCCCTCAGTTGTTGCTCATGCATCAATTTGGATTCCTACATGGCTTGCTGCATATCCAACTAATCCTTTGCAGCAACATGATCCATGTCATCATCACTTCCCGAGAGCATATCAATGTGAGGATGAGTATGGTTGCTTGTTCCAATGAGAGGGCATATATTCGTCTTTTCACGAGTTTAAACGCTTTTCTCGCTAACCTTTCCTTTTCTTTCTCCTTGAAGATATACGCAGGATGTCGGCGATTATCTTCATCAAGTGCCTGAAGCACGATGGTCAATCCGAGGAATTTCAACAATTCTTCCTCTTCCTCAATGAATTCAGGGTGTTCAAACTATACTGTCGAGCGACTCAGCTTATATTTCCTCCACCCTCGTAGACGGTTCTGGATATCTGGATATAATGGAGAGTACATGATTACATCATCATCTTCATTCTCTTCTTGTTGCCCTTCCTTCTCGGGAACGGAAGGTAGCAAACTCTGCTGCTCTACACCTTCAGCAGTATATGTGGCAGGTGGAGACACAGTCCTTTCAGAAAGAGATTCTGCTGTCTCTGCTGCCTCTTCTTCCTCAGCTGTTCTATCCACAGTTGGGTCTTTTAATCTTGCAACAGGTGCAAATGTTTCATCAAAATCTATTCCCTCTTCTTGGCAATACCCTTTGGCTACCAATCTTGCTTTGTTTCTTACCACAGAACCTTCTTCATTCATCTTGTTTCTGAAAACCCATTTTGTGCCAATAACATTTTTATGGGTTGGTCTTTGCACCAATTCCCATACCTTGTTTCTTTCAAACTGATTCAGCTCTTCTTGCATGGCTTGAATCCAATGTGTGTCATCCAATGCTTGGGACACATCTTTTGGCTCTATTTGGGAAATAAAACAAGTGAACATTGCTTCTTGCTGAGCTCTGGACCTGGTTCTTACACCATCTCTCACATCTCCAATGACTAGCTCTGGTGGATGGTCTCTCAGCCATCTCACATCAGGTTGAAGCAAATCAGCTGGGTTCTGTCGTCTTGCAGTTGTGTTGTCTTGAGCAGCTCTTTCATTATCATTCAATTTTGGGGGTTTCAGTGTCTTTGAGACTCAACAGTCTCATCTTCATCTTGACTGATTGCTCCAGCTTTAGCTTCAACATAGGGACTCTTTTGCATGGTTGGTTGATTCAGCTTATCAACTAACTCTTCAATGTCTTCTCCATTCACATTAGGTTTATCAAAAACCACATGAATATACTCTTCTTTGACCATAGTCCTTTTGTTCTGTACTCTATAGGCTTTACTTTCAGCTGAGTATCCCAAAAAGATACCTTCATCAGCTTTAGCATCAAAAGCCTTTAGATTATCCTTGCCATTGTTGTGGATAAAGCATTTACATCCAAATATTCTAAAATATCCAACATTTGGCTTTCTCCCTGTCCATATTTCATAGGGAGTCTTTGTCAGTTGTCTATTAATCATGCATCTATTTTGAGTATAGCATGCAGTGTTGATGGTTTCAGCCCAAAATCTCTTAGGCAGTCCAGCTTCAGCTAACATGGTTCTTGCAGCTTCCTTGAGTGTTCTGTTTCTTCTTTCTGCTACTCCATTCTGCTGTGGAGTCCTTGCTGCAGATAAGTCATGAGCAATACCATTTTCAACACAATAATGAGTAATTGTCCCATTGACAAACTCAGTTCCTCTACCAGACCTTATTTTTATAATGGTTTGACTCTTCTCATCAGCTGGGGTAGCTTCTGCAAGGTTTTTTCTTTTTGCACATGAAGATTGTCCATGTGTATCTTGAATAATCATCCACCACTACTAAGGTGTATTTATTTCCACTTATGCTTGCTGGCTCAACTGGACCAAATAAATCCATATGTAACAGATGCAATATTCTTGTTGAAGATGAACTTGACTTCTCTTTGAATGATGATTTGATTTGCTTTCCCATTTGGCATGCATCACAGACACTTTCCTTCTTGTACACTGAGTCTGGCAGTCCTTCTACAAGATGACTCCTTGCAAGCTTGTTAATTGTCTTGAAGTTCAGATGACTCAACTTCTTGTGCCACAGCCAACTTGATTCGGTTGTACTCTTTGCTAACAGACAAGTGCTTGGTGTGGCAGTCGACCAGTCTACCACATATATGTTCTTTGTGCGGATCCTTGCAACACTACTTCATTTGATTCATGATCTTTAATTTGGCACACTCTCATATTGAATCCAACATTATAGCCCTTATCACGAGTTGGCTTCGATCTTTGAGTTGAAGTTGAGGCCTTCAACATATGCAACATCGTGATTTCTAATCCATTTTTCTTGATGGATCCAAAGTGCCTCTTATTTCCCCGGAGCTTCATTTCTCCAAATATGACTTTTGCGCCTCTAATCTCCTTGAATTTTGACAGATTTTTCTTGTTTCCTATCATGTGTCTGGAACAGCCACTATCCATGTACCAGGTTCCTTGGCACTCAGCTGTTCCTTGAACCTGCAATCAAGGAAATTAGTTTTTAGGTACCCATGCTTGTCTGGGTCCTGAGGGGTTAGTGTTGTAAGATGATCCAACCAACCTATAGCCAAATGACTTGACTCTAAGAGGTTGCCATCTATCTGTGCCATAATCATAACTCACTTTGGCAAATTGCTTGGGGGCTTTAGGTTCATACAAACTGCTGTCTTTTTCGTATGTCATGTGTGTGTGTTTTAGCAATTGCCTTCTTTGGGTAGTTGTGATATATCCGAGTGTAGTGCCTGGGTGCGTATGTGTCGATGATAGATCTTTTGCCTTTGGAATGACCTTTCTTGAGTTCAGGCCTTTGCCATTTGGGCTTATATTCCATAGGTCTTTCGATATTTCACATTATTCCAATCGGCTTGGCTTGGGTAGTTTCTACCATTCCCATCATATGTGTTTCTTTGATAAAACCTTTGGGGTTTTGGTAGCTCTGTTTATTCTTCACAGAGAGTACTTCCTATTTGGAGTTTCTTTGAGGAACTTTGTTGGATTTCTTCTCGCTTGTCCTCTCAAAGATACTCAATCGGGTTGTTTTCCTTTTCCTTTATATCAAAGGCCGTTTGTTTATGATTGTGCTTTGGAGTGAATGTGGGTGCAACATTTAGTGTCTTGGATTTTTGAGATGCTTCATTACTTGAAGATCCTTTTTCCAAAATCACTCACGGGTGTTTATTTGTGCGTAAAGGAATTGAATCATATGCTTTTCTTATCTTCACACTCTTTTTGGCTCATAATAAGGTCATCCAATGATTTAGATGCCTTTGTAAATGATGCGATCACATTTTTGAGATCATTTTCCCTCTTTTCTATAAAGACTATCTCTTTATTAGTTTAGCATTCTCAGTTTTAGCTTTTTTTGTTCTCATCGGCCTATGTGACTTAGAGTACTCAACTCCTTAGTCATTTTGTGAGTTTTCGCTTTTGAAATGGTTTGTTTTCCTCGTTTAATAGTGTGTGTGAGGATTTAATGTGCTCAAAGTCTTTCATCATTTTGCCTAATGAATCATAAAGATCAGTGGGTGATGAAGTGTGTGTCACAATCACTATCACTAGAATCTGAGTGAGATGAGTTAGAGTATACCTCATCTTCTTGGTCAGGTTGATCTTGTTCTTTAGCCATTAGACAGATCATTGCTTCTCTTTAGAATCACTTGAGTAGTTAGCTTCACTACTGAGTCCTTCTTCTTTAGACTTATTTGTCTCAAATAGCGTTTCTGCAGCCAACATAGCCCTTTTCTTTTCTTGTCTTCTTTCTCTGAAGACTTTTCTTTCTTCTTCATTTCTATATTTATTGACTACTGGATATGGACAGTCAATAGCAAAGTGTTCTGGTTGTCTACAATTCCAACACAGGTTCTCAGCTCTTTGATCAGCTCTTTCTGTTCTTAGGTTATCAGCTCTCTGATATTCAACCTTTTGATGCTCAGCTCTCTTGGGTGGCCTATCTTCCCTTGACTTGGAGAGAGCTGAATGTCTCCTGGAGGATTCGCCTTTGTTTCTTTTGTAGTTCTTGTTGAAGAACTTGTTGAATCTTTTAACCATTAGGGCAATTTCCTCCTGGTCAATGGCTTCCTTGATCTCAGCTCTCTTTCCATCCTTGACAATAAGTGCAGCTGTTTTGGGTACAACTGTCTCCTCTTGATCTTTTCTTCTCAGCTCAAATTCATAAGCTTTGAGATCTGAGAATAGCTCATGATTAGATGTTTTTGATAGGTCCATCGAGTGCCTTAGAGCCATAGTCTTCATTTCCCATTCAACTGGGAGGCTCCTTAGGATCTTCATACACATCTCCTTTTGTGTGTATTCCTTTTCAAGTGTTGAGAGCTCATTTATGATTTCAGTGAATCTAGCATCCAGCTGATCCATTGTCTCACCTGCAAGCATTTTAAAGTTTTCAAACTTTTGAACAACAACAGATAATTTGTTTTCTTTAATTTGTTCTGATCCTTCACAAATTAAAGTTAGTTTATCCCGATTTCTTTTTTTGTTTTATGACTTGACTTTATTGAACATTACTTTGTCCAGAGTCTTGTAGAGAATATCCTTGGCCACATTGTCCAAGTTGTATCTCTTTCTGTCATCATTGGTCCATTCAGTCCTTGGTTTTTCACCTAAGGTTGGTCTTGCCTCAGCCACAACTTATTCTCCTTCAAAGTTAGGGTGCTCTCCTTGCGGCTGTGTTCACTTTCAATATTTGCAGTGGCACATCCTCTATCACTAGCCACATTTCATCATGTAAAGTAGATAGATGAGTCTGCATACGAATTTTCAGTCATCAAACTCCTCAATAGTGAACATAGGAATGCGTGTCAAATTTGCTTCCATGATAATAACTTTGCTGAATAAAGATAGCTTTTGAAAGATCAAATGTTAAAAATTTCTTTGAGAGATTTGAGATCTAGTTCAAGAAGTAAAAGCTCAATGAACCAACAATCGCCTCGATACAACTTGTAGGTCCCAAGTAGGGATGGCAACTCCGAACCGACGATGGAGGATCCGATATCCCACGGAAGAGGGTATGGATAGTAGTTTTATACCCGATTAAATAAATGGGTACGTGGGTATGGGTATGGAGGTGGGTCTAGGTACATCCTACCCATACCCTACCCGATACCCGATTAAATAATAATATTATATATATATTAATATCTACATATATATTTATTTATAATATATTACTTTTTTTTATACAACTCTATTTATTTATATTTAAAGAAAAGGATTTTCCCTAAGTCTCAACCAAAATCTACTAACCCACTAACACTCTTGTTTAATCCTTTTAATATTTTGCTATATTTTTATAATATTTAGTTCGCTAATTCTTAGTATTCTTTTTCCTTATTGTTTCCTTAAAAATTTAGTAAATATCTATATCTTTATTTAAATAACTCAAATTTCTCTTTAAAAAGAAATAACTTAAATTTGAAAAAATACAATTGTAAGTGGTAAGAGGGTATGGGTAGGGTATGAATTCGATCCTCCGATGGGTATGGGGATGAGTATGAGAACCGAATACCCGACGGGTATGGGTATGGGGATGGGTATGAGTATAATAAATGGGAATGGGGATGGAGGATATAGAATCCTACCCGAATCCTACCCATTGCCATCCCTAGTCCCAAGGGTGTGAGTAAGGTTTAGAATGGGGGTGAATAAACCTTACCAACTTTTTCGATATTAGTCCTTTTAAAATATTACAGAGTTAATTATTTAAGTCCTCGAGGGACAACTAAGTTAGTTAATCGAAGAGTTTTAACAAATTTTGATAGAATAACTCAACTATTTTAAAGTTGATGAGTTTTTCAACTTAACACCCTTGAATTTGATTCATCTTTATTTTAACACTTTGTTAATTATTAGTTGATAGCAAATTATCGCAGATATAAAGTATGTGTGCATGTATGTAAATATGTTGAAATGTAAATAACACAAGTAAATTTTATAGAGGTTCAAAGATGGGGTAATTCTTCTACTCATCTCTTCTCCAACTCCTGGAGGAATCCACTAAGTAATGATCGAGTACAAAGTGGTTATCGTTTAGAGACAAGTCTTGATCACGCAACCGACTTGCTCCTTGACTCGCCTCGAGATGCCTTGGTCACACAAAGTTCAAGCTTCTCGTCCGACTCAGGCTTTTTAGGCTGATCGCCTTGCTACTTCAGCCTTACTTTCTCAAGCTTCTTGGATTTGATCACGAAGCCCTCCAATAACTTGAAATTGGTTCGACCTTGAACCTTCTTACAATCCTCCTTGGAAAGTAGACCCCTTTTGATTCTTCAAAAGTTTCCTCTTCAATAGTTTGAAGTTGTCTTTCCTTCTTAGTGTTGGATCGATTTCCTTCGAGATTTACCTGATTTTGCTTGAATAACTTAAGAATATTTTGAGGTTAGAGTTTGAATATAGCTTGATCGCTCGTGGTTTATGCAAGGTTACCTATTCTCAATGTGAAGCCTTTTATAGTGAACTTTTCCCGCCCGTTGAAGAGATAGCTGATTTTCAAAAGTCACTTATGTTCATTGGCTTGTCTTTTCTTGGTCTTCAATCTTGAGATGTAAACCTTTCTCGTATTAAATGAATGTTGTTCGACTTTTCATGTTCGACATGAGGTGCAAGGCTTCCCATCGCTTATTCCTTTTGCACACGCTCGGGACTAAGCACTTTAAGATATGGCAGCATAGAAGTATTACTTATTTAAGTAATGTTCTTGACTTTTGTGCAACCGATTCTTTTCAGTTAACTCCTCTTTGCAGCTGCCTTTTCCCCAGGTGACTTGAGTCTGCTCCAATGATTGAAAGACTCATCTGTCACTTTAACTTGACTTGGCTTCTTGGGTTGACTTAACTGACTCTTCTCGTAGCTGTCTCACAACCGATACTCTTTCAGTCGAGTCCTTGGTCTTCTATCTTGGCCATACTCAGTTGTTCCCCTGCGGAGTCTTCACTTCACATCTTCAGTAGACTTCTTGTATTTCCAGGCATAGCTGGCTTGACTCAGCTTATACAGCTCTATCTATTACAATAAGAATTACAAGGAAAATGGGGTACCAACTTTCTAGTCTAAGTTTTACATGGCATTCATCAAAATCTATACAATAAATTTTCCAACACAAGTAATCTCCATGCCGCCTCACACGACGAAATGTATCTACAATCGTAAAACATACTAACTACATCAACAGTTTTCCCGGATTCTTCATCATTGCTGCTTGTATAATAAGATGCAGTAATCCGATCCTGTCCTTTATTCACATACTTGAACAAATATTTTATGGATCTGGATTGGTTACACCACTCTACATTAATGTGCGCTCCGCATTTCAAAGAAGAATCGACGATTATGCGGCCACAACATATCGTTATCCAAAGGAACACTGTTTTTCTCCACAATTCTCCCATTATTTCTTCTTCTATAACATGGATACCCTTCTTCATCAATAGTAGTTGCATCCGCAAACAATTTTGGAAAATGCTTAGTGCGGCGCCCCTCGCCCATACACGGAGAGCTTTTTCTAACATCTCCACATGGACCATGAATCATGTGGTCTCTCACCACAGCATAATAATTTATTTTACAATTGTATTTTATTATTCTATAACAAAACATTAATCTTAACACTTAATTAATTTATATTTATCTATTGAATTTATTTTTTACTTAAATTTTCGTTTTTTTTTATATTTCAATTTTTTTTTGAAGCATATTTCAAATTTATTAAAAATCCTGATTCGTAATTTACGATTTTTAATTTTTAATTGAATTGAAATCTATATAAAAACTAATCATCAATTTGTAATTCAAAATTTTAATAAGATATTATAACTTATAATTTATATATTTAAATGTATAAATATAAATGAAATAATTAGTAAATATTTGTAACATAAATTATAAATATAGATTAGTTTAAATATTCAGATAATTATAATTATAATATTCAATTATATAATCAATTAAATTTTTTTAACACTAAAGTTATATAATGAAAACACCTTATATAATAGTAGCCCACTAAATATAATTATCAAGCCCAATTTATTTGGTTAATTTAGGCTTTTCCTATAAAAATCAGGCCCAAGACTAAACCCATTAGCACAACAAAGGCCCTGCACGTGTAATTGATTGATCTGATTGCATGAGCTCAATGTTCCTAACGCCGACGCGTGTACATAATGGACGGTGAGGATTGTTTTCAAAGAAGATAAAACATTTCTCATTTTCTAGAGAGTTCCTAGGGTTACTTTGCAACACACTGCCGCTCTTCACCATCTTCTTCCCCTCCATTTCTGTTCTTCCATTCTTTCTCCGCCCAATCGATAAATTTTTTCCACTTAATATTTGTACTGAGTGAAAATAATGTATTCAGACTCTATTTTGCAACAACCTATTCATCGTTTCCGATTCTATTTTCTACCACCAAAAAACAAAAAAAAAATCATTTGATTTCTTATTTAGGTTTAGAAATGTCTTCTGTTAAAAAAAATCAAGCCTCTACCCCCCGATTTTTGGTTCGACATCGTTGTTTTCGTTGAGTTTAACAAATGGTGTAACACAAATCGGCGGAGTCGCCTCAGATCTGTCGTCTCCGACAGATACAAACGAAATTTCCGACTAAGATAAGTCCAGGAAATAATTATGTTTACTGTTATTTGCTTTATTTTTCGTTCATTTTAATATTTTGTGGAATTTTTTTTATTTAGTGTATAGATTCTATAGATCCAGTGAAAAAATATTTGAAAAGGTGTTTTTTCTTTGATAATTCTTTTATTTTTTTATTACTCATTTTATTTTCGGTCAAGATAAGTACTATCAATATTTTATATTTTTTTATATGTTTATTTGTTCATTTACATATTTTGCTGATTTTGGTTTGTTTAATGCAGGTTATTAGATCTGTTCATTTTTTGTTGAAGTCACAAAAAGATTTCACAGTTCCATATCGAAAAATGGAACGACAAAAAGATAAGTACAATATTTCCTCCTATTTACTTTTCAGAATAATATTTTCGGTAGTTTTTCTTATGCACTTGTTAAAATTTATTTTTCATTTTGAAAAGAAATTTTTTAATATCTATTATAATTTTAAAATATTTGATCTGAAGGATATTACTATGTAAATTTCATTCCCCTATTATATACAGTCTATGTGTTTATAGAAATAGATGAAGCACATATTTTTATATTCTGTAATTTTTTTTAATATTGCAGATTTATTATATAGGAGTTTCAATAATATATCCCGAAATATTTCAGATCGAGAAGCTTATATACACTGAAAATAAGGTAAAATATTAAGCTAGTTTTTTTTTTTAATTCCTCTTTTAAATTTTCATATGTATATAGACTTTTTATCTTTTCAAAAGAAGTTTAAATATTTTCTAATAATTTATGTAGTTAATATACCTACAATTTTTTTAATTTCACAAGTGGGTGAATCTGTTCGTTCTATGTTGTAGGGAAAATCTGTTTTGATAACAAATGGGCTGAGAACAGATAAGTACAATCCGAATTTTTATTTTTTTTAATTAATTTGTAGTGTTGAAATTTCTGATGATTTTTAAATTTGTATTTATTTTGTTTTTTTTGTTTTATGATGCAGATTAGCTACAAACATTGAAGCCGAGAAACCAGAAACAAAATAAAGTAACAGGTCGAAATAGACTGAAGGGTGAATAAAAGATAAGTCCTAATTTTTGTTAAATTTATATTATTTTCCATTGATTTGTTTTTCGTGAGAATCATTTCAGTAACTAATTTTTTGATTTTTTTTTGTTTCAGTCTACATTCAAATAAAAAAATATGAAACACGAAGACTGATAGAATTTTCAGAGAAAGACATGTCAGATTAAAACAATAACTCCCTATAGTACAATATAGGCCATATTAAAAATCAGTCTTATAATACCGTTTGAAGAAGTATCATCCCTTCTTCGTTTATTTCCCAAAAGAATCTTTTCTTTTAGCTGTCGCATGTTTGATGTATTTTTAAAAGTCCTGTTCTTGCGGTTTGTGTTTTTGCTTTCTTTTTGAAAATTTTCAGAAATGAAAAAATTAAGACAAATGAATTGTGGCATTTGTATATATACTTAACACAAAGAGCAAAGTATTTTTGTTAAAGATTCATTTGACAGAAAAATCAATCAAAGTGTTGGATGATTCTTTTAAAATAAATGCATATACAACATAAATGGAAATGTTAAAATTTGCGATTGGATGTGAGCGAGAATCCATTTTCCGCCGAGAATTTTTGACCAAACGTGCGATTGTTTATGAAAATTTTCAGAAAATATACTATTCTCTCACTTTCACTTTTTCTTTCACCAATCACATCTACACATTTTTTCACAAAAAACTAATCATTATTACACATTATCCCACAAATTTCACTATTCATTCACTCACATATTTCTAACTATCAATCACATCCAATCATTATTTTACTATTTTTACATCAAATCAACTTTCATCATTACTTTTTCATCTCACATCCAATCACATTCTCAAAATTCATCTTTTTTCTCCCAAAATTTTTTTCACTACTATTCTCTAGCAAAATGAAAATTTTCAAAATGAAAGTATATCCAATCGCGCCCTAAAATTTTCTTGCCATATATGACTGTTTATTGCTATGGCATACTGTATCTTTTGGTGATATCTTGAATCAGTTAATTTTACTGCATTGATTATTGTTGTGTAATTAAATATAGAGTTGTAGTTAGTTTGTAATTGTTTTTTTTCCTTGCAAATTTCAGAAGACCCTAAGCTAACAAAGACACTTGACCCTACACCTAGAGTGTAGTGGAACCCTATTGGTGTGCTGGGGTCTTCAATATGTGAATTTGATGAATATTTTTTATAAGTACTTGCTTATTTGTATCATTTTCTGTATCATATATAATTCACATGTAATTAAGTTTATTTTTGACAAACATAACAGTAATCTAAAGGTAATAATCCTTTAAAAGTAATACATAATAGTAAAGCAAGATTTTAAAAAAAATTATTTAAGTAATACCATTAACCAAACAACCAAAAATATTATTGCAAATTGAATTCCTTAAGCCAAAAAAAAAATACTGCATTCAACAAAACATCAAAAAAATCCAAAATATTCTAAGTAAAAATATTGTTCAAAAGCAAAAACATTAAAAAACAATAGTTTGATTGCAAACTAAAAAAAAAATTAACCATTCTAATCATCCTTGTTGTCTTCCTTCTTGATAATACTCTTCAATTTTTTACACGTGGTCGAGCTTGAGAATTTCTCGAGTAATGCACGCTTAGTACCAGAATTTTCAACTGCTTTGCTTGATTTCTTGAGACCTTTGTCTGGGGTGTTCACCTCATCCCCCGATGAATAATCCTTAAAAAATTGAAAAAGGAATTTAAAACACTAAAACATTAACATAGCAATTTAATTACATACTATATTACAAAATAATTAAAACAATAAAAATACAGTTAATATTATTAATTTAATCGCCATTGAAATACTTAAAAATTAAAAAATGCAATACTTTCAATTGTGCCGATTCATCTGCTTGAAGCTTTGAATTAAAATCAGACTCCTAAAAAAAGTTATGTAAAGTTTAGTATTCCATAGGTTAAGATACAAAAAAAAATTATATTTTAACATACCTGGCTCTCAAAAACAGAGCTACCATATTTGGAAATCAGGGCAGGATCATCTGTTAGTTTGACAACTGTAAATGCTCCTGTGTAATTTCGAAGTTGCTCCGACTTGATTTGCACTTTGAACAAAAAAAATTTCTCCAGCAGTGAACAAATCTCCTCTAGAATTTCATCCATGTTTTGTTTCTAAAAAAATTAAAACATAAAAAAATTGTTTTTTAATACACAATATTATATAAAATTTCAACTAAAATATAAAAATTTAAATGAACAAACAAAGTTTACCTCCATGCACTCTTCTCTCAAAACTGAGCATGGTTTTCCTATTAAAGCCTCACAATCTCTGTCCCAACAAAGAAGAGACACACATGCGGTTTCAACAACAGTTTGAAACTGAATTTTGTACCTAAACATACCACTATCATGCTGACTGTCACATTTGACACAATATAATTGTTCGTCTGCTTCTTCTAGTTTCTTCAAGCATTTACTGCACGATAAATACCACCAATCTCCTATAAACGATACAATCTTTGCGCAAACCCAAAAGCTTCCCACCTATAATTTTTAAATTTATTAAAAAAATAATATATAGGCCACAAAGAAAACAGAAATAATGAAAGTGAAAATTATTATCATAAATGTAAAATTTACAACCTCTCCTCTTGTGTACAGTTCATCCAAAGTACGAAACGATGAATTTTTCTGATTCTAAATCCTCTACTATAGTGCGAGCAGACGGAGTTGTTACATAACTTATTGATCTTGCTTGAGTGCTTGTTTGAGGAATCCTAAAAAGAAAATAATTATATTGAAAAACTCTGTTGAAAACGAAAATTAATAAAAACTAATAGAACCAAGGATTATCGCACCTCTCTTTGAACTCATTTATTTCTTCAAAATTTGTGTCAACAATCATCTTTGTGACATGAAAAGAATTTGTCACCTTCACTTGATCTGAAAAATAGAAAATAATTGTCAAGAACAGAAAGATTATAAACTTTTTAATAAATTTTTTTAGTTTTTAATAATACACTATTGTTTAATATTACCTCTATAAACCTTGGCCCGACACATTTGAAGGATAATTACCAAGGGCTCTAAACCTTGGGTCTCTAGATGTTTTAGAACCAAATCCACATAATCCTCCCATAGAGTGCAACTTACACGATTATTGTTGTAAAATAAAAGAATTGAAAATTATTATTTTAATTTTAAGCATGTAAAACGTATTTCAATATTTTTTTAATTTAATTTACTCCTAGTCTTCTAATGTTAGCTCGATGAATCTTGTTTTTTTCCTCCAAATTCCTTGGTCTATGCAAACTGCATTGAAACTACTCTTCCAATTACATCTGAAATTTTTGGACAAATCAGTTTATGAAATAATAAATTATGTAATAATTGAATGTGTTTGCAGAAATGATAAATTTAGAGAATTCTTGCCAAATAGCAATGTTTCATCAACAGTGGAAGGATTTGATAATTCTGAAAAATTCTTAAAAGTGAACATGAATCTTGGGAATGAACTATCAAACATCTCGAAAACATTTGTTCTGCCATGAAAAAAAAATTTGTGCTTTGTTGTTGCAGCTTTGTACTTGTCTGTTTGGTTAGCTACAATAAACTCATGAATAGCGTATACCCGACCCTCTTTCAATATTTTTCTGAATTGTTCAATTTGGAACCACCTTACTATACCCTGGATTCTATCTCCCTACAAAACAGAAGTAATATCAGTAAAATATGAAATACGAAATCACAAATTACTTGCATGTATATATTACCTCGATGTCATGAAAAACACATTCGAGGCTCTGTATCTGGTTCTTATCATTATACGCAGGCTTTTCATACAGCCGAATCAATCTTAGCTTGACAACCCACTGACTCTTGGTCATGTTTAAATCGCGAATTAAAGTGATCATAGATGCCATTACTGTTGCAAGGGTTTCTTTTCAAAAAACTTGAAGATTTTTTTTTCTGTTCCCTATTCTGCAATACTGAGCCTTGAACGTGTATGTTCAGTAATGAAATTGCACCACATATTTATAGGTGGCCAATGACAATAAATATGGAAATAATTAATATTCACCAAAAGAAAAAATACATATTTATTGTATGAGATTATATTAGCACAAAAAATTTTATAAATGGAAAGTTTATTCACTACAAGCATTTAATTTATTGTTTTAAATTTTTTCTTTGTCAACAATTCAATTGGGATAATGAAACTGCACCATATATAGGATTTAATAAAAAAAAATTGAATTTTTTAATTTTATTATAGAAAGTTTTCTGATATAGTTGATGAATTTACAATCTCATTATTTTTCGGATTATATAGATTCTGTATGAATGTTAATCGAAATTAGAGAAAAAGAATTGTCAATGGAAAGTCAATGTTTATACCTACAGTTATTTTTCTTGTTTAGATTAATTTCTTGTTCAACAACTCAGAATATTTTATCTTTTAATTATGTTAGTATTGTTAATGTAATCGCAAAAAATCTGGGAATGTTAGATTATCAACTAGCAATTACCATGTTAATGTAATCGCCCTTATTTATTTAGATTTCGCCACAATTACATAGATTGTCTAATATTTTTCCGGTAAATTTCAAAAGTGTTGTTGTAATATTGATTTGATTTTCATTACCATATAATGTAAGCATCATTTTTCTGCAATCAATAGATTAAAGAAAGTAAAATATATTACTATGCCAAATTTTCAGTATTACCTTCATTAACGCGGTCAAAGATTGAGTAAGGAAAGTTGAAATTTATTTTAGGGTGCAACAATCAAGGCTGGTGAACAATTTTCTATTTAATCCTACCATAATTATAAAAACCCGATTAATATATTTGCTGGTAGCCCAAGATTAAATACGCTTTTTAATATTAAATAGAAAAACGTGTTTTACAAATTTAGCAAGATGTAAATGAGCGGAAAACATATTTAGTAAAAGCTTTGTTTATATATATATATATATATATATATAGATGAGTCTTTATTCTATATTGAAAAGGTGAATTACAATCATATAATTCTTGAAAGACCTATTAATTATAAATTCATGATATGGTTAGTAAAAAAGATTTTTTTTTACTTCTCGTTATAAAATTATAAATGTGCTCAAATGAATTGGTTATCATCTAATGATGAATGTGTGCTCACTGTTCACAACTTATGCCGGTGGAGGGACAATCTAGTTTTAAAGAATACTTAGGTCCATTAATCAAATATTTTCAATTTATTATTGCATGGTTGTATTTGTGATTGCATAGCTAAAAAATAATAAAAGATGCAATGTTGAATTTTCGCTCAATAATTGATCTCTCTTTGTTAATCCTCCCGATTTTATCCAGAATCGATTATGTAGTTTGCATATATTATTATTTTAGACAATTTGTATTCAAAGGTAATTAATATTACTTTTTATATCATATGATTATTATCATCATCTCTTTTGATTGAAATTTCTATTGAATTATTACATCATCTAAGTTCGAGATGGAAGTCACATCACCCCACCGTCCCCACATGGAGGCAGGTTGTATATAAGGCCTTGTAAGTGGAACATTTTTGTGGGTAGTGGTACGATTCGAACCTATGGCCTCTTCACGTGATTTGGTCTAACTCTGATACAGTGAACATTGATAATATATCTAATGATATCCTCATCTAAAAGCTTAAAATAAAGAGAGGTAAGCATTTAATATTTAATTACTCTAATAAATACTAATCAATATTTCTATTTTGGGTGGAATTGTAATTGCTAATAATCAAAGTCAGAAATGTAATAGGAATAATGTTAATTGAGTTGGTTACCAATTTAAGGCATTCATAATTTGGAGCTTTTTTACTACGGTAATTGGGTACCTGACATAGTGGCGATTTTAATTGGCCATTTAATTACTTGTATTTCAAATTTCCAAATTCAAAAAAATGGCGGGATTCAAATCTTACTCAGAGCAACTTTTTATTTAGAGCTTTAACTACTTTTTATTTTCAGTGCTGATATTTCATCTGTAGTACACCCGTATATGATTATATAAACATATATTTAGAAAATAATATTGTACACTTAGCACATATATGTGAAATCTAAATAAAATACAATACCAAATTGAAATAGAAAAATCTTGTAAAAGTACTGTCATACGTTGGACCAGATGAGTGGTTACCCACTGTTACATGCTTGAATTCTTGATGCATGACCTATTGTCATTTGTCACTGGCCGCGTTTTATTTTCATTAGTCAATGCTCTTTTTTGCCATTAACTTTTTGTTCTTATATGTAGGCCTTTTTTCTTTTTGGAAATTTATGATTTGGCAATTTTGGCCAGCCTTGGGTGTGTTTAGTTGGAAATTAACTAGAAAACTTTGGTTTTGATAATTTACTTATATTTAATAAAATTAGAAACAAATTAACATTCTGCGAGTAGATGAATTTAATATGTTAATTCCTCAAATTTAATTTTTGAGTTTATGGGATATTATTGTATAAAATAATTCATTTAAATAGCTTAAAATGCTGAAAATGTTAGATGTTGGCCAAATAAAAAGTCACCATCTCACCTTGAAAAAATTGAGTTCGTTCTTTTTTGCATAAAATAAGGTATAATCAATTGAAACTCTCATAGTGCACTCTAATGGTCTTTTGGCTAGTTTTAAGTGACTCAAAGACTCTTTGGAATGGTGTGTACTGTGTAACACACCACCCCAAGCTCACACATGCACGTCCCAAAAGTCGTATTTGGCGTTTTACATGCATATACGTAATGTTGTGAGGAATTAACAAGCTTTTGTTGTAGAGACACGACCAAGGGTTGTGGATGGATCTAAAGCCATCACGTTTCTTGATTGTGAATGGATCTAAAGCCATTATTATAGAAACATGACCAATAGTTGTGAATGGATCTAAACCCTAACGGGCGTGGTGGGGGTGACATGTGCAATTGATATCTAAGAGTATGGTTAATCGAGAAGGGACACTCATATATACCACTTGCATTGCATGGTCCAAATTGATTTGGATCAAAGGGTTATCTAAGGATTATCATAAGAATGTGGACTTGTAGAGATGCAATCAGAACTATTGGATTATGGTCACATGAGATAGCATAGCTCATATTAATTGAGACCGAATGGTACATTTATTCTCGAAGCAACATGAATATTGGAGTTGGATGATGCCTCAAATCACTCTAACCAGACGTTCTTCCTTCCAACACGATGTTGTTAAATTGATTTCGATGGGTTCATCTTTGACAATGTAAGGGAAATAGGCATTAGTATTGTGCTTGTACTAACAATGAAGTATATATAGCCGATATGAGTGTGGGACACAAGAGGCGCTAGTTACAAATTAAAAATAATTGCTTGTTATCCTTGAACCAATCTACCCATCCCCTGCAGTACCCTAGTTGGCCCCTCCCAATTACAAATCATCCGCTCCTGTTTCCATTGGTCATGAAAGCTGCAGGGCCGATCCTAATAATCTTTTGGCCTGAGTCGAACTTTAAAATTGGGCCTTATTTTTTAATACAAAATTAAAGACAATATAAAACAATAAAAGAAATAATAATGTGCAATATATAAAATAGTTCAATTGTAATTAAAATAATATGACATCCATGTTCAAAAATCCAAATAATTATTTAAATATAACTACTAACTAAAAAGACTACAAGCCCAAAGGAATATAGACCCTTCATTCTTAGTGGGAGATGTTTCGAACTGGGTGTTTGATCTTTCATAGTTTTAACTTTTAAGGTGACATGTCTAACCACTATGCTAGACTTGTTCTTTGTTCAATATCTTATTTATTATATATATATATTGACTATAAAAGGCATACGAAAAATTTGGGTCTCTATATATTATAATTTTTTCGGGCCTGAGTCTACCGACTCATTCGCTTTACATAAGGAGCGACTCTGCATGCAAGCAGTCACTTCATGGAGATTCGTTGCCATTTAAATTAGATATGTGACTTTCAATGTTCTAGTTTTATTTCTCTGTATTCATCCTCTTTTTTCTGTTTGTTTCGGAAGATGCTTTTAGATGAAAAGATAAACGTGTTAGGTACTGATGTTGAATATATTCTTCTTAGTAAAAAAAAAGTGTTATGTAGTATTTTTAAATACACACTATAATAATTTGAGGTAATATAATAATAGGTAATATGTTATTATTGATATATAGTGAATCTCATGTTATTTGAAAGAAGAATGAATTTAGTTTGAACAAATGGGATAAACAAACATGATTTTTTTTTAAAAAAAAATACATATTATCTCAGATCGCAACCAATCATACTTGAATATTGGTTTGAGGGTGTTAAAAGTAAATAAATTTTAAATTTTTTTGGATCTATATCTAGAAATTGAAAATTGAACCACAAGAATCCAATAGACCTTGATTATTTTGATGTGGAATTATATATCAAATTGTAAGCGTGTGTTCATTTTTTATTCTCTTTTCTCCTTTTTTAACGCAAGATGGAAAACTTTTACATAAAAATCACAATGATAATGTTACAATGCTATTCACCAAGGCTCTGTGATCATAAAAAAGTAACGCATAATCAATCGGAAAAAGAGCCATTACAGATTTTTTTTTTTCGTAAATAAAAACAAACTTTCAAAAGGTCACCCTTTCAGTTCATTTCCTTGCAGTTTTGATTGGATTCTCTCCCAGTCAAGGCTATGATTGCTAATTTCTCCCAAAAAGTAATCTCAACACATTTTTCATAAACTTTCATAAACATGTATTTCAAAAAGAAATTCTGGAAGCTCTTTTGGATCAGCACCCCAACAAAGCTCCTGGTTTTTATGGTATGACTCCTTTATTCTTTCAATCTTATCGCCCGCTATTAAATGCGAGATGGTGCATGCTATTAAAAGTTTCTTTTATCGTCTAAAATCCCTCAAGCCACTAGTCATACTCTCATCACTCTTATTCCTAAAATCAAAAATCCCACGTCCATAAATCACTACAGGCCAATTAGCCTTTGTAATGTCACTTATAAAATAATCTCTAAGATAATTGCTAATAGAATCAAACCTGCTCTTCATCTTTGTATTAGCAAGAATCAATCTGCCTTCATTCCAGGAAGACAAATCATAGATAATGTTATCATTGCTAATGAATGTGTTCATTTTCTCAACAGTCTCAGGAGAGGGAAGAATAAATTCATGGCTCTCAAACTTGACATGGCCAAGGCCTACGATAGAGTAGAATGGTCCTTTTTGTGTCATATTTTGGGGAAGATGGGATTCTCTAGTGTCTTTATCCCTTGGATTAGGGCTTGAATTTGCTCCCCTGTCTATTCATTTAATATAAATGGTCAATCTGCTGGCTTTGTTGAACCTTCTAGAGGTATCAGACAAGGGGATCCCTTATCTTCTTACTTGTTCATAATTCTTTCTGAAGCACTTTCTAATCTATTCAAACAAGCCAGATTAAGTGATCAGTTTCAGGGGATTCGTATTGGTCCTCAAGCTCCTGTCATTATTCATTTATTTTTTGTTGATGATTCTGTGATTTTTTGCAAAGCTGACCCTATGCATGCCCAACTTGTGCAGTGTTTACTTAAAAAATATTGTGATGGTTCAGGTCAAATGGTTAATTTAGAAAAATCTTCTGTGTTTTTTTAGTAAAAACTCAGGTGTGGATTCTAAAATTGAAATTTGTCAAATCCTCCATGGTATTAGAGAACAACAATGCTCCAAGTACCTTGGTTTACCTATGGGAATTGGAAGATCTAAGAGAGATTTTTTTAAGTACATTACATAGGTGGTGCAGAATAGGATGTTGAATTGGAAGAATAATTTTCTTAGTTCTGCTGGAAAAGAAACCTTATTAAAATCTGTCATTAGTGCTTTGCCCACTTATATGATGTCTTGCTTTAAGCTCCCTGCTTCTTTGTGTGCTGATATTTGGAAATTGGCTTCAAAATTTTGGTGGGGTAGTAATCTTGAGGGACCTAACAAGATTCATTGGGCTAGTTGGGATAAGATGGCTTCACATAAAGAGGGGGGGTGGGATTCAAAGATATTAAATTGTTTAATGAGGTGCTACTTGCCAAGCAACTTTGGAGAGTTATTACACAACCTAATCTTCTCATGAGTCAAGTGATTAGAGGGAGATATTTTGCTAAGAAAAAGTTGTTTGAGGTTACACCCAAAAATAATGATTCTTGGTTGTGGAAGGGGTGGTTGTCTGCTAGAGAAACTTTGAGAATGGGGGTGAGATACCAGGTGGGGGATGGGAAATCTATTCAAATATGGAATTCCCACTAGTTGCCTAAGCTGCCGGACTTTTACCCGAGCAAGCGGGAGGGAGGGAGTGTTATTTGGTTTGGGTTAGGGAACTTATGAATGTGGAAGGTACTTCGTGGAACACTAATCTTGTTTTGAATCTTTTCTGTTCTTCAGATGCAAATTTGATCCTGAGCACTCCGATTAGTATTTGTGGGAGAAAAGACCGACTTGTTTGGCATTTTGATGATAAAGGGAAATATTCTGTTAAAAATGCTTATAAGGCTGTGCAATGTCAAAGAGGCCTGGACATGGATGCTCCTGGAACAAGTGATTTCAGAACACAGGGTGGGCTGGTTTGGAGAAAGACTTGGAAATTGAATATAAAGGAAAAAATCAAGCACTTTATCTGGAAGTGCTGGTTTAAACATCTTGCTACTCATGATCAGATTAAGAAAAAAGGCATGGATATTGATCCAATTTGTGGTGTCTGTGGGGAGGAATCAAGACTTGGAGCACTTGCTTTTTTCTTGTGTTTGAGCACAAATGGTGTGGAAGCTGGCTCCTATCTCATGGGATGGTTTGGGTAATTTTCAGAGTTCATTTTCATCGTGGTGGCATCAGGTTTGTTCATTGCCAATACAAGAAGCTGCAGTAGAAAGAATTCAACTGACAACGTATTTGCTATGGTGGCTTTGGAAAGCCAGAAACTTGTGGCTGTTCCAAAAGGTTAGAATGACTGAGAAGGAGATAGTCCATTGTGCTGTCAAAGAATGGAGGGAATTCATGGATGCGGTGGCTACGAAATCCGTTCCAGTTAAAAAAGTGATTGTGGATAAAAACTTGAATGTATATAATATGCCTGGGGTGAATGATGTAGGACTTGTCTGCTGTGAAGTCAGTTCATTAATCACTAAGGATTTGTCTGCGGGGCTTGGACGGTTATGAGAAATGGGAGGAGCATGTGCGATATGGCTTAGTGTTCTTTTAGGGACAAAGTTTCTTGTCCAGTTGAAGCTACACTTTTAGCATTTGTGAGACATGCTTTGGTTGTTGGTTGTTGCTTCAAAAATGCAAAAAAGGAAAATCTTAATTAAGGTAGATGTAAAGGAGATTGCCAGGAAATTGCAGAATGGACTGGAGTTTGATTCCGCAAGTACGACGATTGCCGAAGACATCTATTTGCTTAAGAACCTGTTTTTGTTTGTTTCTTTTGAATTTTTGAGTCCTTGTAATATGAAGAGTTGCTCTAGCCTTGGATGTGTGGCTATTGAGGAGGAAAGGTCCATAGAATGGCTTCCCCCATTACCTAACTGGATTTGTTAGAACCAGGTGGTGACTGTGATCAGTTGATCTCAGGATATGTATGATTGACAATTTGAGTTTTTTATATGATAAATTCCATCGTTTGAAAAAAAAAAGTATTTGTGAGAGGATTACGTCTCCCGTGAGACGGTCGCATCATTTGACGAAAAAAAAGCAATACCTTTTAATATAAAAGTGATACTTTTAGGTAAAAATTAATATAATATTTAGACAAAATATTACTTTTTACCCGACAAGTTTTTTGACAACAAGGAAATGTATTGTACTCCGTTTCTTTTACATAAACAATTTTATTCAACAATCAAATGAAACGGAGCTTCAAAGAATTTTGGAGATTGTTGTTCGATTCACTGTTTGAACGTCATATCGATAAGACATTGAACAATATGCATATCAATCATTTAGGAGAATGAGGTAGGTTTTCGGGAGAGAGCGGTCTACCGTTTGATGGCGACCGCCGACTAACATTGAAAGGGTTTCAACAAGGCAAGTTTTTTTGTGGAAGAGCAAGTTCGACTACACGGATCAATACAAAGATGACATCAAGTTGAAAGAAAATTTTTTTGAATTTTTCAACATTTTCTTGCTTAATCGTTTGCTTTAACACCTTTCCCCTTTCTTCTTCTCGCTCCATTTTGGTGCTTGGGGTTCTTTGATGCTGATTTGGTCCGACGTATGTAATTTTCCCTTTCTTTTCTTGTGTCGGACTGTTGGTCAACAATTTTTTCTCCATTGTATCTCTTTTAATCCACGTGGCCTAGAAATGGGCCCAACCTCATTAACCATGCCAACTAAGCAATAATTAAGCTTAATGAGGTAGCTTAATGAGGTCATATGCACGATTTCGGCCAAATTTGCAATTTCAGGTGACAAATATCATCAAATCGCGACCATTTAATAATTACAGGATTAATAAACAGGACCACATTTGCAAAAGTCTGATCGGAGAGGACAATTTTTGCAACATCCCCTTAGTTACAGGACTAGTTTTTGTGGTCAAAACTCTGGTATAATTAAATTATTTGTTTTCCTCTTCTTTTTTGAAATAAATTGTTTCACTTTCAAACACTAATATACAATATATTGGACCGAAAAAGAAAAATAGTTGTGAGTTTGTGGCCAAAGTCGAATTCCGATTAAATAAGAGGAGCACAAGAATAAATATTCCATAATCATGGGTCTTAAACCCTAAACTTAACTGAACGAAAAAAACATTTGCAGATTTTCACGATACTTCTTGCAGTGACAAACAACATAGAATCTAAAAACGTATGACCTCATAACTGTGGAGAGGTGGGAGAACTTAATAGCGAATATGCATGTTGTTCGTAGAAATCTACTGCGGAGAATCCCCTCCAATTTCTTCAATCAAGTTCGTACTTCGCAGTTCACCTTACACTTTTTCTCATATATATGCTTTGTGTAAATCATTTTTTTCTGTGTTTGTTCTTTTTTTTTTTTTTTAAATTGGTTGATATGTGTTGCACAGCAATACATTTTGTTCTAATTCAGTAAACATTCTGGAAATTGAGTGAGATTGACTAATTGACTATTTTTTGTTCTGCTAAAATCCTGGTGAAATATGCGGTACTGATAAAAATTGGTTTGGTGGTTGCATTTTCAATTTGTACAGTGACATGGGAATTCAATGAAAAAAATTCATCCACTTTTATTTATGCAGGCACTAGGAATTGGCATTGATTAGTATATGGTGATCTCTTCAGCTGTGGCAAAGCACATATTTTAGATTCTTATCTTTATATACTCTTTCATCTTTCATCTTTCATCTTTCATCTTTTGCAGTTTGAAAAAACCTGTTTTTAGTATGACGTTCGTGATGAAGTACACGGTGGACTTGTTTCACGATTTAATATAGCTGTTGAAAAGTTTTCATTGTTGTCTGAAATTTATTCTCCTTTTCTTTTTTCCCCACATATTTTCATTAACCTTATGTCGATGTGCCGTTGATTGATAGGTAGTAAAGGAGAGAGAATTTTCTTGCAAGACAGCACTCAATGTAGGACAGCCAACGGCTAGCACTCATCCGCAGGTGTCCTGTGCTGTCTCATATGTCTCACTACCATCATGATCTGTTATGGACGATGAAACTTGACCTTTTCATTTCGTCGTTATTGTAGTTATTGAAGGAAGGGGAGATTACTCCTGGCATAAGCAGTGATGAATACATCTGGAGACGGAAAAAATTGTTGGAACTTCTTCCGGAGAATGCATTGGCAATCATTGCATCGGCCCCAGTGAAGATGATGACTGATGTAGTGCCATACACCTTTCGGCAAGATGCCGATTATCTCTATATCACCGGGTGCCAACAGCCAGGTGGCGTTGCAGTTCTAGGTCATAACTGTGGTTTATGCATGTTCATGCCAGAAGCAAGGCCTGATGTAAGCCTAAATTGTCCGTCAGAGTTTCCTGTATTAGATGGTTATATATTTTCCCTCTTTAAGTAGGTTCGTGTAGATTTTCTCTACATCATATATAGGGTTTCAGGGGTTTTGCCAAATTCGTTTTGGGCTAGTTTTCTATTGAAATAGGGAAAATGACTATATGTAGCAGGAAACTCTAAGCAACATGACTTATAACCTGAAGTACTATAAAATAATCCCTGCAACTAACATCATTGACAGATTAATCAACCATTGTTTTTAGCTTTATATTTTGATATTTCATCTGAATGGTTAACCAATTAAAACTACATCAGAACAGTTTGACTATCCCTGTGGCCTGTCCTGGTTATTGAATAATAAAGAATTCCTCAGTATCAGATTCCTAAGTATCCATAAATACGAGCATGCTGAATTTAGTATTTGGAGAAGACTTGCGAAATCTCAGTTTTTATGTGGTCGTTGAACTGCCAATGCATGGTTAGTATAATTACGCAAACACTTCAGCTAAGAGGGAATACAGAGTTTTTGGTGGTCCTGGAGTCAGGAGTGCTGTCTACGAAGAATACAACATAGTTAGCTTTTTTCTAAACAATTTGATTTCACTACACTTGTTTTTGTTGACCAGCTCATTTATCATTTTACATATGGCAGTAGCTTTAAACAACATGCTCAAGTGACAGCCATCTCTTTTCACCTACCCTGTCCACTGCATCAAAATCAACAAACTCCATGAACCTGCCAAATTAAGAAACATCCTTTCTGTGTTTTTAACACGAAGAAATATGTCTTTGACTGAATAGAATTGCCAGTTTTAATTATTGAAAATATTTACTTGTCCTGACTCTGAGAATTTTTTAGCATACCAGCTATTTGCTATAGTTGCTGTAAATATAATATGGTACCAGATTCTCTACTTGAACTAATAATAGTTCACGAATCTGTTTCAGGATGTTATTTGGCAAGGTGAGATTGCTGGAGTTGATGCAGCTCTAGGCACATTCAAGGCTGATGAAGCATACCCAATAAGTGCATTGAATAAGGTGAGCTGAACTCTTTCCTTGAACTGTGTTTATTATTAAAGCAAATGAGGTATCCATAACTAAAAGAGTATTGGAATTTGACGTGTGATCTCTTAATAATTGCAGATACTATCATGTATTCTGAAATAGAACTTAGAATGAGGCAACAATTGATCTGCATTGTCCTTTATGTTTTATGTTTGCTTTGAGAATGCTATCAAACATCTCATATTTGTAGTTAGTTTTCAATCTCTTATAAACTCCTAGCTGTGCCTTAGCTTCTGACTTGATGGAAATAAAAAACAATCATATATTAATAGCTTGCTTCCATGCTCTCTCGTTTGTTGCTTGACTTGCCCGATAAAAGTTGGTTTTCTAGCTTTAAATTCATCGTTAATTTTCTTAACTGTGGTTGCAGATACTATCAAGGATGATAGGAAGCTCGTCCCAATTGTTCCATAATGTAAATACAGCTGATTCTGCTTATATGAACTTGGAGGCTTTCCAAAAAGCAGCTTACAATGGCAAAGTGAAAGATTTTTCAGTCTATAGTCATGAAGCGCGATGGATAAAATCTGAAGCTGAGATTAATTTGATGAGAAATTCCGCATCTGTAGCTTGTCAGGTATGTGATTGAATGTTGCAGTTAGGAGTTCGTAGTCAAGTAGCTTATTTTCTTGGGATGCAATTTTTCTGTCTGGGAACATGCTACCACTTGAGGTACACCTAGTGGGCTACCTTAACTTTGATATGAAGATAACTGGGGAATATACTTCAATTTGCTGCCATAGGTCCATCGATCCTTTTTTTTTTGGTGAGAGTGGAATTTTACCTTGAATTACTTCTGAACTGTTCTGGTTATGGATCATAACACTGGATATATCTGTGTGTGGAAGGTGGAGTTCCTCGGGGAGGAGATATAAAGTAGGGGAAACTAGGAATGTATTCTCAATAAGTTGGTCGAAGTCCAATGGCAGAACTTCTTATCTGATATGTACTCAACCATTAAATTTTTGGAAATAAGAGCAACTGGTGACCGTTAAATATTGATGCTTAATTATAGGATCCCTCGGTTAATCACATTGTGTACAAATTTTCTCTAAGAATTAGTTCCGCTGTTCAGAAAATTCTTTCTATAAGCATATATTTGATGCCAAATCATTAAAGAAATTAAGCCTACTACATGGTCGATACAGCTTTCAATATTTCATACGCAATTTGACACCGGTGAAATGTGGAAGACTATGAATAATAACAACGTCACTGTAATACGTATACGAGATGCTCATCATCTATGACGGACTTAGCTAGCTCGGTACTTATGGTTTGTTTTTTGGTTTTCACCGCTAGTGATCATTTCTTGGTCTGAACTTTTGAACTATTAACCTCGGGCCAAGCTTTGAGTTCATAAAACATGTTTCCTCTAGTTTCTGTGAAACCTGCTTAAATTACCACTTGTGAGCATTTTAATGTCTGAAGATCTGAAAAGCTGGGCCTTTCACAAAGTTTCTTGTTTGACTGGTTTGAGTTAGTGGGGTTTGAGAAGTACACATGGGGGGTTCATTTGTCTCCCCACCCAACCCTCCTTTTTTGAGTAGTTTCTATGTTAAATTTTTAGATGCATATGTTACGTGTTCTATGTTTGGCAGGCTCTTCTGCAGACAATGCTGCATTCAAAATCATTTCCTAATGAGGGTATGCTGTCAGCTAAGTTTGAATATGAATGCAAAATGAGAGGTGCTCAAAGGATGGCGTAAGTTTTTCTTTTCTTCATAGACTACTGGAAGTTGTCTTTAGGCATAAAATAAAGTTACCAGAATTTGCTTTCAACTCCCATTCTGTTTTACATGAAGATGTTGCATTGAAGCAAATACAGAGTGTGATAACATTTTAAACTTCCTTATTGCTATATATCTCAGAGTTTCATCTATTGCTGGTCTATTTCCTTCTGATACAAGCTTTTATTTTATTGTACAGGTTCAACCCTGTGGTTGGTGGGGGTCCTAATGGCAGTGTCATACATTATGCTCGGAATGATCAGAGAGTGAGTTTGTTTCTTTCCATGTTTATATCCAATTCCCATGTTTCTATGTTCTAAATAAGTTGTCTAATTTGTCAACAGATTCAAGATGGATACCTGGTTCTCATGGATGTAGGATGTGAGCTCCATGGTTATGTTAGTGATCTTACTCGTACATGGCCACCCTGCGGTAGATTTTCTTCAGTTCAGGTATGCATTCCATAAGACTTGCTACTTGTTTTACAGTTTACTTTAGCTTATTAATCTTAGATTAAAAGAAAGCCAGGTTGTGCGTTAATTACCAATTAAATCTCAGTACGATGAATAACACCTTTAAATGTTTGACATGCTCCCGGGTGCCACATCTCATTACCTGTTGTATAGCTAATTCTGACTGCTTATATTTTGATCACAGCGTTTTTGATAAAAGAGAAACTTTTAAGTACCAAACAAGGATGTTATATAAGCACGGCCCCTAAAAAGTTCACTTGATAAATCTAATGGAGGCAGATTGTTAGAATCCTTTTGAAAGTAATGTGATCAACTCTTTAGACAACTGCAGAAATCACAATTAAATTTCAGAACAAAATGAATTCCTTCTAAGTTTAGGAAGTATATTACCAGAATGGAAAAGCATTTGTGTTTCTTATTGTTGATTTGCCACATGCTCTTTTAATGGATAAGCAGACAGAATTCTCTATTCCCAGTGTAGGGATGGCAATTTCCTCTGAACCCGATGGAGGATCCGATACCCGACCCTAACGGAGGAGGGTATGGAGGGTAGTTTTGTACCCGATTAAATAAATGGGTATATGGGTATGGGGATTTTCGGGTATGGGTATGGAGGTGGGTGTAGGTACATCCTACCCATACCCTACCCGATACCCGATTAAATAATAATATTATATATATATATATAATATCTACATATATATTTATTTATAATATTTTACATATATTTTTTTTATCTTATACAACTCTATTTATTTATATTTAAAAAAAATGATTTTTTCCCCAAGTCCCAACCAAAATCTACTAACCCACTAACACTCTTGTTTAATCCTTTTTAATATTTTGCTATATTTTTATAATATTTAGTTCGCTAATTCTTATCTTTATTCTTTTTCCTTATTGTTTCCTTAAGAATTTAGTAAATATCTATATCTTTATTTAAATAACTCAAATTTCTCTTTAAAAAAAGAAATAACTTAAATTTGAAAAAATACAATTGTAAGTGGTGACAGGGTATGGGTAGGGTATGAATACCCGATCCTCCGATGGGTATGGGGATGAGTATGAAAACTGAATACCCGATGGGTATGAGTATGGGGATGGGTATGAATATAATAAATGAGGATGGGGATGGAGGATATAGAATCCTACCCGAATCCTACCCATTGTCATCCCTATCCCAGTGTTTGCTTTATGCGCCTCAGTCTGTCACGGATTCATGTATATCATGTTGACACTTGACACACTCTTAAACCACTAATTAATAAGGATTCTTTACATCTGAGTTTGTGTTATATAAAATTTTATCTAAAGTGTTTACTGCCTTAATCTCCTCACGCAGAATGCTGGTCAAAGTTGGTGATTTAGAGAAAATTGTAGGAAAAGCAGGCAAACTTTCAGTCTGAACTGTGTCATAACAGAGGGAACAGAGGAAATCTCTAGCAGTTGTTGTTACTAATAGGATTTTCTTTATATGATCTACTGATAATTTGCTGGATTAGAATATTGACGTGTCATAACAGAGGGATGCTACTCTCTCCAATATTGACGACTGCTTCAGGAAGCAAATACTCTAGGATATTGCTTGATTAAATCACCATTAAGGTAATAAGGAAAATCAGAAACTGATTAGAGAACTTCTTTAGCTTATCTATTAAAATTGTTGGCAGATAAAGAAATAACTGCAATTCTCGTTGAAAATGCAGGAGGATAGTTTCAAATCAAGTGAGAGAGTGAGACATGTAATTAATCTTAGCAGAATGGAAATAACATCGAACACTGTTGAGGGAATGTTATCGGTTTTGCTAGTGATTAGGACTCAACGCATGAACTTGCATTCTTTATCTTTAGGGGTAAATACACTCACTCATCCAAACTATAGCGTATTTGGCATTTGGGAGCTATTTTTTTCACTTTGCCATATGAACTACGCGGGTTTTACATTTTTCCCCTGTATCCCACCGGCGGCGAAATATTCTATCAAGATTCCGTTATGCGCCACACACATGGGAAAGTTATTGCACTTTGCCATCTAGACTTTGCGTAATTTTGTGAACTCAGAATAAAAGATTACAAAAGATACTCTGCATATGCATGTATTTGATCCTTTTTTGTATTACTCATCCACAAAAATAAATTTAATTAACGTTTCCTTTAAATATGTTCAACAATTATTTTTTTAACTTTCCAAGTGAACTAGTCTATCATGTAATTTACTAACTAGAGTTAACTATAAATTACAAAGATAGCTAGTTATAATTTTTATTTATAAATTGGCAAAATCTACACAAATATGTATCAATAATAAACATTTAATTAGAAAAACAACCAATTGATTTCACTTAGTCATTTTATAATTTTTATGTTACTTTAGAAAAAAACATTTTTAATTAATATTTTTGAACATACACATCTATATATTTATATATATGTTAGAATTTACATTAGTTGTATAACTATGATTTTATTCACCTCTAAATTGACAAATCATCATGATCATTATCATCATTTGCACCTTAATCCCAACAATGTTGGGGTCAACGATGAAGTTTGTAGTGTTAATTAATTGTCTAAAATTAGTGAACGCTGTAAATTCATGCAAAAAGACAAAATAACAAAGTTTTATGCCAGATGCCCTTCCTGTCGCAACCTTCATACACGGAAAAACGAGATGAAATTCCAAACCATCATCATCATAGTTTTTTTCATTTGCATGGAAAATATCATGAGACGACGATCGGTTGAGATAGTTGCTCTAGTCCTCTCCCATTACATGATTGATATTGTAAAATCAACATCAAAATTGACTAATAATCGTTATAATTTTTATTTTAATTAAAAAACTAAAAATAAATTAGGAAATAGAAGTTACAATTAAAAAGTAAACATAATTTCTTCAACAATACTATTTAAACTGAATGTTAATTAATATCATTTTTAAGGAAGAGTAATACAAAAAAAGAAATAAATAAATACATGCATATACATAATCTTTTTAATTTTTAGGTGGCAAAATGCAAATTACTCAAAGTTTAGATGTTAAAGTGCAAAACTACGCAAAGTATAGATGTCAAAGTGCAAAATTACGCAAAGTTTAAATGACAGTGTAATAACTTTAGGACGTGCCTGGCACATGACCGAATCTTGATGAAATATTCCACCGCCGGTCCAAGGGCAAATTGTAAAACAAAAAGTTTAGCTCCCAAAGAGCCAAAAATGCCATATTTTAGATGGGTAAATGCTATTACCCTTATGTTTATGAAGTTCTAAATGGCAATGGTTTGTAAGTAACCTCCAAGCATATGTATTTAGCAACCTCTCTTTCATTATCTGTGTGGGAAAAACTCATTCAGGGGAAAAAGAAAGGAAAACAAAAAGGGCTTTGGGCATTCCCTTTTGAATGTTTAGTTGTATCCTTAAAGCAATATCTTCTAAAAAATTACGCAAGGAAAATGAACCATTTTTTGGGAAATTTACTGAAACTAGAACATTCAATTTATGATGAGGGAGTTTATAAACAATAACTGTAGTATGAATCATTTCTGCATTTTGTACGATGCCTATCATCTTCTTCCCTTTTTCATTTTGTATGATGAGGGAATTTATGCCTAACATCTGGCTTTTGCTGTCTCGTTTCTTGCAATTTTCAGTATAAAGGAGAAATCGTTTCTTTATTGCGCTCCTATAAGTTTACTTAGGTCTTCCAAATTGACTTCATAGAATTACTAACTCTTAACATAAAATTCATGCTTCGGAAACTGGAGGTCGAATGGACTTGTTACACTTCTGTTTAAAACTATTTCAGGAAGAACTTTATGACCTTATATTGGAGACCAATGAAGAATGTTTGAGACTCTGCAAACCAGGCACAAGCATTCGAGAAATACACAACTACTCGGTAAAACTTGAACTGATCCAACCAGTTTTTCTTACTTTTCCATTGATAGATACTTATAGATCAATGCACTAATCATACTTTTGTCTTATTGAATGGATGCTCGGTCTCCTATTGCCTTATTATATACTTTAATGGGTTATGAAATGTATTTATTGAATTTGCTGATGTGCAGATAGTTATGTATGTGTAGAAAATATTTGTGCAGTTTTCAAGAGATGGAATCGTGTGTGTTTATTCATGTTTAATGTTTGAGAGAGGTGAGCATTGATGAAAGATATTAGATATGTGAGCACTGGTGTTTTTTCATACATTACTCCAGTATGTAACACACATACATTTTGTAATGTCTGCCACTATTAAACTCTAATCAGCCACCTCAATGAATCACTTAAAGAGTTTTCAGCACACAACTTCATTCCCAATCCATAAGCCCATAACCACTAATTCATTCCCCACAATTTCTTAATGCACTTGACAATTTATAAACAGAGACCGAACGAAGGCATCTTTCAATAGATTAAGTTAGTTACTTTACAAATATGCATCTAACTATTCAAATTACAGAACAGTAGAATGAATTTGTCTGGTCATACCCTCTCAAGAGCTACTTTTTCTTCCCCCCTCTTTTCCTTTTCTCCATGTTCAACCATTATCCCCTTTGTTTCAATCAACTTTTCTTCTCCTCTCTTTATTTCTTCACATTTTATTAGAAGTATTACATCATCATCCCATTCCCATTTTCTGAAAATCTAAAATGTAATTTGTATTAAGTGTTGATGGATACATAATGAAACTTGGGTTTATCTGATTTCCTTCAATCGTTAAATACAGATTTGAGTATTTTGCTATCTCTGTTAATTAATTATGAGATCTTACTAGCTTCTATTTGGGTAGGTTAATAAGCTGCGGAAAGGATTTAAAGAACTTGGAATTTTGAAAAGCGATCAACCTCAGAGTTACCATTTGCTGAACCCAACCAGTATAGGTTATCTATACTCTTTCGTCCACTCATCTGAACTAGTGTTTGTTCTCAGATATTTGATCTGCTTGATAAATAGTTGCCTGGAAGTCATAATAAATGATCCGATTTAGTGTATTATTATGTCATCCAGGTCACTATCTTGGAATGGATGTCCATGATTGCTCCAAAATCAGCTATGACCGCCCTCTGAAGCCTGGTGTTGTAAGTTTCCTTCCTCATTAATAGACTTCTTGCTCTACACTCTCTATCCTTTACCAATTTCTGAGTTTTCTGTTTTTTTATTTGAGCTATCTTATTGTATAAGTTGCTCGTAGACGCCAACATTCATGTTCGAAAGATATCCCTAATATTTGTGTTCTCCCAAGATTTAGCTCGTAACAATGATAAAGCAAAAAATTCCTATATCATGATAGAATTTGCTATACTGTTATTTTTGGAAATTTTTTTGGTGTTCTAAAGTTTAATTTTCTGTAATTCTGATAAAAGAGAACTTTCCTGGAGACAACTTTTGCCTTGTTGTGTTATCCACTGAGAAGTGAAACTGATGGGCTTTGTATGAGAGAAAATGAGAAGGAAGTTGACAGTCAATAATCGAAAAACGCCAGATATTAAAGATGAACATGAGGTTTTAACTGAAACTTAGAGTGTATATCCATGTATGTTTATACGGAATAAAGATTCAAATGACAAAGCAGATATGTCTGCAAAGTTTAATATGATGAATGGCTGATGATAAGTTTTTTGATTAAGGTAGATGAAAATGATTGTTTGTTTCTTTTGGTTTTCAAGAAGTGGCTGGGCTAAACTTTTGATGCAAAAGAGAACTTTTGGCTTTCCAAGTCCAGAGAGACTGGAGTATCTCGGAGATCTTTCGTAGTTAGAAAAGTTGAATCTTCCTGATTGTTGCTTGATGTTTTAAAGCAGAACGAATTTGTAATAGAATTTGTTTCGTGCAATATTTATAAGCAAGACATATGTCAAGCAATTGTCTTTTTAAGAAACCGTTAAGTTTTTATTTATTTATTTATTATCATTATTTTTTGTTGGGATGGGGGCGAGGTTACATGTTTCAACGATGCGATTTCCATCCAGGAATTTTTAGTTCGTTGTGTTTTGAAGTTTTACCAATTTCATTAATTTTAGCTTATGAAGTTTAGTAGGCTCATAAATGGGGGGAAAAGTAGTGTAATCTTCGCTAATAAAGTTGTAGTGAAATTTATCATTAAACTGCGGCCTTTAAATTTGTGTACCAGTGTTAACTAATAATTGCAATGTCTATCTATGTTCGCTGCATGAAACAGCAGCTGCATCCCCCCTTCCCCTTGTTTTCTTTTTCGCTTCTCGTTTTTTTTTTTTTCTCTTCTTTTTCGCCTTTTATTTTTTGTTTTTATGTGTAATTCTAATGCAACTTTTGCAATGGGCAGGTAATCACAATTGAACCAGGAGTATATATCTCTTATAATTTTGATGTTCCTGAGAGGTACTATTTTTACTTTATCAAAATTGATATTCTCTGTTGGCTTGTAAAACTTTTTTCTTTTGCATGTACAGTTATTTCTTTTGCATGCCTTTTCATTTCTTTTGTGAAGATATTCTAATGGTTTATTATTTAATGATGAAAATTAAAATAAAAACTAATAAAAACAACTTAAGAAAAAGGTCTAAGTTTGTCCTCCAAGACTGTAGCACATGCAGCTGGAGTTTTTAGGACATGGTGGTTTGTCTTAACATCGTTTTTGGACACGGTGTTCTTTGCTTCATATTTTGTGAAGTTTAGAAGTTAGAACAAAGAAAAGGACAATTCTGGACACCATCATCAGCAGTAATATGATATCTCCAACAGTCTGTCACCAATTACAAATGATTGAATCGTGTTTGAGCCATGTCGTTTTTAGAATATTTTAAAGTTTCTTGTGTCCACAACTTGCCATGTTCGTGCCAGCCGCCACCATGTTCTGATCCATACATCATGACAATGACCTGTGAATTCTTGACATTGACCTGTGAATTCTTTTGAGAGAAAAGCAATGCTTATGTCTTCGTCAAATTGAAGGATTTAAGTGGGTAGAGGAGGAGCACAGTTAATTCTCTTCACATAAGTTAGTACGTTTTTATATGAATCATTATCTCTAAATTGAAACATGAAATGCAGGTATCGAGGCATTGGGATAAGGATAGAAGACGAAGTTGTCATCACAGAGTCGGGATATGAGGTAATACGCTTTGGTGAATATCGAAAAGACTCATATCTCAGTGTTGGTAATTACTCCATCTCATGTTATCTTACATGTATTGAAGCTTAATAAGAACTGCACGACCAATTAACGTCCATCTCTTACATATTATGTTGAAATAGTTCTTGGTTTGTTATAATTACGATCATGAGGTCCTCACTCTGTTTCTCGTTCGCGATTAGGTACTTACTGGTTCAGTACCAAAAGAAATTAAGCACTTGGAATCGTTGCTCCACAATTTTCGTAATGGGATGGGGATGGAGCCTCATAATGCTGTGAGAAAGGCTTTTAGTTAAGATGAACGAACTATTTCAATTCAAGATAGTTGCTGGCAACTTGAAACCGGCGATCAAAGGTATTTATCATTTACTTGCACTTCGGAAAGTGTTTTGTTATGCATTCTTGGCTCGGAAGCTCTGGCCCTCTTGAATTGGTTATTTGCGTTTAAACATTTAGGTCCTGTATCCTACCTCTACCGTAACAATTTTCTATTTTGTTAATTTTTTTTTTCCCGAGTTATTATTATTTTACATTTGTATCATGTTTTATGTCCCAACTGTAAATGCTTGCCATTTATGAGTCATAAAATCAGCTAAAGATGATGAACTTTATTGCCACCATCGGCTGCATGTGTAAATTCCCTTTCTAGATTAGACACATTTTGGATTTAGGCTTATTTAAACGATCTCATAACATATTTTAGGAGCTTATAAGATGTTAGATTTTATTTTAAAAATAAGTTGTTGAAGTGTTTTAGTGAGAAATAAGACGGTAGACCTTATAAGATGTTAGTAATGAGATTTTTGTAATTAAAATGGTCAAAATCAAAGGATGTTAAAATAAGATCTTATTTTGAAATTAAAATAAGTTGAGATCCTTCACCTTTTTTGAAAACAACTTATAAACTCATAACATCTTATTTTGAGTTTATAAGATGTTTGAGAGCTTATAAACTCATCTAAACACCCTTCTACTAATTATGAACAATAATCTTAGTTAGATTAATTTTTTTTTTTCTAAATTTGGGGCTGCAATTAGGACATGTTCCATGATATACATATTGATTTTACAATATCAATCACGTAATGAGACACAACTAGAGCAACTATTTCAATTCCTCGTCGTCTCATGATATTTTCTATGCACGTGGAAGAACCTATGATGATGACGGTTTTGGAATTTTATCTCATTTTTCCTTTGTATGAAAGTTGCGATAGGAAGGACATCCGACGTAAAATATTGCTACTTTGCTTTTTGCATGAATTTATAGTGTTAACTAATTTTAGACAATTACTTGACACTATAAACTTTTTGTCCCCAACCCAACATAATTGGGATTAAGGTGCAATTGATGATGATGAAGAATAATTTGGGGCTGCTATATTAATCTTTGATTTATTTATTTTGTACTTTTGTTAACCCAGTACATGCATAGAATTGGACAAATTTATCTGTTCTATCAAGGATCCTTTGTAAGACTAATCCACATATGTTGTGCAAGAGACAGTTTTTATTTCTTTACCCAGATTCTGAAGATAGAAAAACATATGAGAAAAGTTAAGGTTATCAATGGGTCGGTTTTTAATTGTCTCACATAAATAATGACTACTAATGTGTTGGTACTTCAGACAAAATTCGTCCTAAAATTAGGTTTGGGCAAAGATTTCTTGTACATATTTGTAAGTTGATAAAAGTATAGGAGCAAGACAGATACAGTAAACAGTGAAAATTGGCAATTCAAGTAAAGTGAAAGAAACACAAAGGTATGGATGCAAGGATTATCAATATGTTGCTACTTCAGACAAGAAAGCCAAGCCCCACAACATTATTGTCGAATAAATTTAATAAATTAAATTAAAAGAATTTAAAATTATAGCCACCGTCACAATTATAAAATCGAGAATTAGCACTGTTCCAACCGTTTCAGATGCAGCACTTAGAGCTTGGCAGGAAAGGGTTGTTGGGCATTAATTCTCTGTAATTTTCGTCTGATAAATTAGTTCCCTAGGATGCATGGCAATAATGTTTATTTTATATGTAGTTTATTTTTATTTAATTTTTTGAAGTCTATATCAAATTGTCAACTCTAACATATTTAACATTTATTGAGACAATAAAAAAAAATACGGTGTTGAAAAGACATGTAGCAAGAGAAATTGTTTGTAACTTGAGGCTTTTGTTAATGTGATAAATTTCCCCCACTATAATTTTGTTAATGGGTTGAATGATAATTCAACTTATAGGATACGACGCAAGTTACCCGAAGCTTGCGGATACTAATTTCGAAGACTTCCTCAATAATTGATAAAAAGCTTTCTGAAGTATGTGGACCATTAATGATAATTCTAATAGGACCATTAATGATATTTTTTGTTAAAGAAATATCATGTTTAAATTGAATGCTCGAGTATATGTTACAATCATCAATAATAACTAATATCATGTCCATTGATGTCCTTGTTTGGGATCATCTCTCAGAACCTTTATGTCAATCGCTGTTGGACGATTTCCAGCAAGTCTAATGAAATTCTCTTTCTCAAAATAAAAAATATATTACTAAAATATCTATTCATATTAGAAATGCTGGAAATGAAGTGCATGTTTGGAACACTTCTAAATAAAAGTGCATTTATATAATGAACTTCTTAATATTGACATTTTCAACAAGTGCTTTTGTGCAATGTAAACTATAAAATGTTTGGTAAAAGTATTTTTCATACCCATTTTGCAGAAGTGGTAGGAGTAAATCAAAAGTTACAAATTTATACTTATCTAGAATGAACTTCTTTTTCCAAAAGTTCATTCTATTTTAACCACCAAACACTTATTACTAATGAAAATGGACTTTTAGATCTAAATTTCTATTTGAAAAGTGCTCACAAACAAGCACAAAAACTCTCACCGTAAACACAACACAAAATGGCATCTAAGGTTGTGATTGTTTGTGAAACATTTTCCAAACTTTTCATTTTTGACTGAAAATTTTGTTGGAAGTGTGATTGTTCGTGGAAGAAATAAGATTTTTTCAAAGAAAATCTCATATCTCTCTAAAATTAACTCATTTTTCTCTTTTAATATCACACTTTTCAATACTCACTTATACTATTTATTTCTCTCTAATTTCCCTATTCATATAAAGAATTCAGATAATTTCTTTAATTTATCACTATTTTTATTATTTTTCTATTAATCTTGATAATAAAAGGGATAAAATGAGATCAATATTTTCTATTTTTTGATCAATTTTTCATTTATATTCAATTATCTTGCATTATACTTTACACTATATTTTCCACAAAAATTTTCACAAACAATCAACATTTTTAAAATTATGATTCTCCATCACATCAACACAATCATTACTTTATTTCTACACATCCGACTTTCACTTTTAGAAAAAGTTCACCACTATTATCTCTGAAAATAAAAATTTACATAATTAAAGCACAACCAATCACAGTCTAAACTTCAAAGTTTCTTGACAAGACAATGAAGTAATGTGTAGTGAGAGCTGAGTTGGTAATTTACAGAAAGAGCAGTTAATAAAAGCTTTCGCATTTGCTTTTCAATATGGGTGTGAGCAGCAAAGCTCCTTTATGGGCTTTGTTTGGTGTCATGTCTTATTATGACTTATGGGTACGTAAATCTAAATTCGATATATGCATGGGTGAGTTATTGTTTGCACCTATCTATACTTTTTTTTTTTTTTTAAACTTAAGTCAAAGCGCAATCAGTTACATGTACTCGTGTAGTTAATATGGAAATACTATGTTTGGACCAAATGCATAATTGACGGGCTACTTATATCATATCTTATGCCCTACTGAATTTACAATTGTTATATAGGATATCCCCAAGCCTATAGGCCTTAGCTTAGATATATATCTCAATATAACAAACTATGAACACAATAAAAAAAAATAAAAAACAAAATGAATTTATTAAATTAGTTGCCAGTTTAATTTCGAGATTTTATGATAAAAATTATATTACTGAAAAAAATCAGATTTCGATAAAAAAAAAAAAACTACTACTCATATATATAACTTGATTTTGTTGAATGGCAACTTCATCATTTAGCATCTGAAACATAGACTTACGTTCGAAGGACCAACAAGGATGAAAGAATATAATTAAATTATGGTCTGATAGGCTAAGACTATATGGGGGTCAATGTTTTAAAGGGGTCCAATGCAAAATATAAATATGCAACAATGTCATTCTAAATATAAAATGACATCATTTTAGAAAAAAATGAAAAAAATACAACTATGCAATAATGACATTTTAAATATGCAGTATAGTGATATAAAATTATCAAAGGATCACCACAATTGAAAATATTGGGGAAAAAAAAGCAAAAAAGAAAAACACAATAATTTGATTGTTAATTTAAAAAATGTTTTGACATTGGGCTCTAAAGGACATGCTGGTACATATTAATAATTTTTTATCCACAAAGAGTTTTAAGATTTCACACACTACAAGAAAACAAGGGAATTCCAACGAAAAAAATCCGTTGGTATTTGGCCAATTTCCATTGAAATTATCGATTCAAAATGGTGAAAATCGGGGTTTTGGAAAAGCACCATTGGTATAATGGCTTCATCCGTTGGAATGACAAAATTCAATAAAATTCCAATGGAAAAAATATTTTACAAAACCGTTTACAAATAAATTGGTTTTTGGTTATTGTTGGACAATTTTGAAATAATTGAATTTCACAAAATGGTATGTTGTTTGTAGCATTGAGAATAAAAGACTTTTGATTTTTGAAAATTTATCTTAATATGTTTTTTATTCAATGGAATTATTTCGTTGGAATTTGATTGATGTTTTTTCAGAAATGACATATCCATCGAGAAAGAACAGAATTTTGGATTTACTTGCCAATATGGGCTGCACAGTTGCAGCACAACACATCTTTCAGATGACTGGACTGCCAAGATACATTTTAGGAGCTTCAAGAGTTGATCAACTTGGTCTCCCAATTTTTCTTGTAGTACACCATACATAGTTTGTTCTTTTATCTCAGATTTGTAATAATCTTTTTGTTTTTTAGATAACATTGATGTATAGAAATTTCCTCTTTGTGTTATTACACATTAATATCAATATCCGCCTTAATCCCCGTACCCTTTAAGGGTGGTTTATATTTAAAAAAAAAATAATATAAATAAAACATGTTTGTTCACTTAGTAACAATGGATATTATTTTAGGTTATCAATTAACTATATCATTTTCTCTTAATGTGTTAAGTTCTATTCCATAACAACTATTCTAACATTTTGCCAAAAATGTTTTAAGCATTAATCCTTGCGCATTGCTCATTTGATTTTCTATAGTAACCAAAAAAAAAAAAAATCTTTGGCTCATTTTTTCACACCTTTTCTAGTACTTTATAATCAATTCCATGGCCTTATGTGGAGGCAATTTAAAGTCATTTATTAATGTCAGGTGCTAGCCTCATAAAATCTTACCGAACTCATATAAATTTAACCGAAGTGAATTATGGGTCACTTATTTTTATTATTATTATTGAAAATTATATGGTTACATTTTTTTTTTAGGGATATATGGCTACATTTGAGTTCACATCCTTTTTTCTATCATCCCTCCAATAAATTGGTACTACTACCCCTCTCCCAACTACCCAAGAAAATTTACTTTAATTTGTTTTTAGTTATCCTTCCAACCACCTCTATCCCTCCTTAAATATGTCGCAACTGTAGAATTCAATTTCAATTTTGGCCACACGCTTTTATTTATGTTTGCCCTTCCTATCTCTACTTTAATACTCCATTATGTGTTGAATTTTAATGTAGGTGTACAAGTGTCCTAACTCCTACCCTTAGTCAACTTTTGAAATATATGTCAAAATTAATTTTAGTCGGTTTGCTCAACAAAATCGTAAAGAGCGTGAATATTTGCCACGTCATGAGCTAGTTAGTCTTTAACCAGTGTATTTTTTTCATTATAAATTGACAATCTAGAAATTATTAAAAAAGTGATGTACCATCTAGAAAGAAATGAGTTACTATACTGTACACTTCTATTACGATAATATCACTTTTCGTAATCCTATTAATTAAGTTCAAAATTTTTGTTTTATTTTCTATTCAATTAATTTATCAATATTTAAAATAGACCGATGACATGTGTATTGATAATAACATTATATACATTAATTCACCTTACATACCAACACGTAATCCTTTTTTTTCCTTTTCTTGATTTGATTACTAATAACCGACTTTCCTAGCCAATTAATAAATAAACTTGACAACACATGCCTATTATCAAAGTATAAGACCATTTTTTAAAAAAAAAAAGACCAATGTTACATTACATCATTTAATGGATTTTTACATTTTCATAAAAAAAAAGTACAAGACTAATGAGCGGCTCTTGCCCTAGTAGCACAAAGAGGCTCATGATCCTTATGGTCATGGACTCAAGTCACGCAAGGTACATTTTATACGGTTGACCAATTAATAATGTTGTTTTGCTTCTAGCAGCAGAGTGAGACTTCGACTTCCGTTACACCAATGACTTCATGCGGGAGGCTAGAAGAGTGGCAATGTTACATTGAACCCATTGTACGTACGTAGATGTATACAAGTCTTGTTGGAAACACGAGGTTAGTAATTGAGAGATATCCTACCATTTACATTGTCCTAGATATGAGGTTCTGCGAACCTAAGCTAGTCCAGTAAAACTAGGAACGTGAGACATTTAAAAAACAAACAAACATAAGTGTCATAAAGAAATCTTAGCTGGTAAATAGCTCACCAAGATTTAGCCACATAATTGTGCCCATGAAATCCTTAAATCCATGAGCTATTAATAAGGGGCATCTTGGAAATAAACACCAAAATCAAGGGACAAACTAGTAGGCTCACACCTATATAATCCCAACCGCCCATCCAACTCCTCTCCACATCCCCTTTGACAAAAAAAACCCATCATCAAACCTAATTGCAAAAAAGAAGAAAAAGAAAATGTCTCTCATAACAGATGAAATCAGAGCAAAAGCATCAGAAATGTACCACGGCGACGAAATCTGCCAGGAAAAATCAAAGTTTCTGCTGACAGAAATGAACTTGCCAAATGGGCTCCTCCCATTAAAAGACATGGAAGAATGTGGGTACGTGAAGGAGACAGGGTTTGTTTGGCTCAAACAGAAAAAGAAGTGTGAGCACAAGTTCGAGAAGATTGGGAGGCCCGTCCAGTACGCGGCTGAGGTCACGGCTTACGTGGAGCCAAACAGGATTAGGAAACTGACAGGTGTCAAGACCAAGGAGCTTCTTATGTGGGTCACTCTCAGCGACATCTACGTCGACGACCCGCCCACCGGAAAGATCACTTTCAAGACTCCGACCGGGCTGTTCCGGTCTTTTCCGGTCGAGGCGTTCCAGATTGAGGAGGAGCCGAAAGAGGAGAAGAAGGAGGAAGTCAAGGTCAATGGGGCGGAGAAGGAGAAGGAGGTGGAGGTGGAAGTCAACGCGGTGGCGGAGAAGGAGGCGGAGAAGAAGGTGAACGCCGCGGCGGCGGCGGTGGAAGTGAAAGAGGTGTAGTGTGAAAATATATATGGCACTACATGCATAACAAGAGATAAAAATGTCTTCTTTAATTTTTAAAGTTATGGGGTTATATGTGGTAAAATCATATATGTGATCTTTCTGATCATGGTTTCTGTGGTTCTGTGTTTCTTCTATTGACAAATGACAATGAATAAGTTTTAATTTTTATTTTTAGAGCATTATTTATTTTGAATGTTCCTAAACCTAGTTATTATTATTATTATTTTTTTCTAAGAATTATTATTATTATTATTATTATTATTATTATTATTATTTAATCTAAGGCTTAATTTGCAAAATTAGCCCCATAATCATAGACGTGTCATTTTAGGACTTTAATTTAAAAAATTCTGCACATTAAGCACTAATCCCTTTAAATTAAGAAATTGGCCGGTATTAATTTAATTTAGTGGCTGCCACATTACCACCCCTAATTGAGGATTTTTATTCGGTGGAATTAGTGATGTGTATCAAGTTCCAGCCAATTTCTTGATTTATGTTGATTTTTGTTCTTAGTGTGCTAATTTTTTTAAATTAAAGTCATATTTTGCAAAGTGTAAAAATAAAAGTCATGCCACCGTCCTAAAATTAGGTGACCAATTTTGCAATTAATTAAGTCTTTTTATGATGGTGCCTTTATCTTTTCATTTTGTGCTCACTCATATATGGTCAAATTTAATAAATCACATGATATATGAATTACTGTTTAATCGTTACCAATCATAATATAGGTGTATGCAAGTTAATTATCTCTAATACTCCCTCCTATTCACAATAAGTGTCCTTTTGGTACATGAATTTTTTTCCAAAAAGAATGTCTTTCTCACATTTCAAGGTTGGTGAGAAAAAATATTTCTCAAATTACCCTTAATTATATTGTTTCCCAACTAACACTAATACCTAAATTTGTTTTTCCAAAGTAACATTTATATTAATTAAGGGTATATTTGATATTTTAACACAATCCTTAATATGTGTGTTTTTTCTTAAAAAGACACTTATTTTGAATAGGAGGGAGTAACTCAAATCTGATTGTGTTTTGGCTGAAATATTTATATATCTATAATTTCTATGCTAATATTATAAAATTTTGAATAACATGAACGATTTATGTTTTTGTTTTCAACTTTGTTTCTTGGGATAAAGTTATGTCTGCATAAGCATTATAATGAGTCACTTAATAATGATAATAAATATTCTGGCACGGGATTGATGCCAGGGTTCCACTCCAGTTCCCAATATCGATAGCTCCAAAATTTATTGCAATTAATTTGAATATTGAGTGTATTTGACTCATCAATCAATTCATAATGTTGTGTAGAATAGTTTTGATTAGTCCATGCAATACGATATTTGAAACTGTTATCAAATTCAGAAATTTCTAAAGAATGTGTAGAATAGTTTTAATTAGTCCTATTTGTGTTGTAGAAATTCTAAAAAAAATTCTCAACCAAATCGCTTGATTAGCACAATTTGTCTCTGCAATATAGTCTGCATTTGAGAGTGCTACTACATGCTGCTTTTTAGAAGACCAAGAAAATATGGTGAACTAGTCTCAATATCACCAATAACTATTTGTATACCCAACAAGACATTTTGTAATAATTTTTGAAATTAGATATGCTTTTGAATATGCATACGGAAGAATTACACGAAAATCATAAAATGTATTTCGCTTCACCAAGATCGCGTAATATGCATCAATGTATTGAGGCAAAGCATATATAATAGCATGCCGAAGAAATACTCATTTTTTGGGAAACCCACAACCATTCCTTTCGTCTCATACAAAGGCAAGTATCATACAAAGACAAGTATCCCTCTGAATAAAAATCTTACAAATTTGGCTAAATGTATGTGATGCTATTTTTTTGAGCAGATCACCCAAGTTAATCGGGTTAACCAAAATCCTCTTCCCAAGAGGAAAGTCTTTGCGCTTGTCTTCTTCCCGAGGGGGAAGTCTTCTCGTTTTTTGCTCCTGAAACTACTAACTCCTTCGATTGGAAGCTTGCCTACACACACGTGCAAACGTTAGAGGGCCTCGTGGAGATTGTCCCATGAGTCCTTGAGGGCGCCGTTTCGGAGCCAAATGGGTGCCTACCTGGAACCTAGGAGAGGGCGCCCTTCCGGGGCATGGAATGAGCTTCCTTCTATAACTCTTCTCTGGCTTCGCTTTTGATGTCTTCCCCAGGTGTTAGAGTTTTTCATTCTTCTTTTGCTGGGGAGTAATATTTTGAAGGATATCCTCCCAGAGCCCGGAGTGGGCGCCCTCTCGGAGTTCCCGGGGCGCATTTCCTAAGCTTGGAAGTGGATCTCTTCTGGAGCTTCCACCATAACTTTTGCTTTAGGTTTTTTGATCATTCCTCCACATGTGTTAGCATTTTTTACTTTCCTTTCTTGCACATTTTCATCGTGGAGAAGAATTCATCGGGACTCTTGTGAGGAGGCTCCTTCCTCCGGGGTCTTTCCCGGAGGGAAAAGAATTTTTACTAGAACCTTCTTGTGACAGGGCCCCTCCCATCCGGGGTTTAACCAGAAGGGTCATCCCTTTGGGGTCTTAGTCAAGGTGAGGCCCCCCTCCGGGTCTTAGGAGGAGGTAAATTACTAGGACCTCTTATGAGGAGGCCCCTCCTATCTGGGGTCTTAGCTGGAATGGGTCATCCCACCCGGGGTTTTAGCCGGAGGAGGTAAATTATTATGACCTCTTATGAGGAGGCCCCTCCCATCCGGGATCTTAGCCAGAAGGGATCATCCTCGGGGGGTCTTAGACGGATGAGGTTATTTATGAGGACCCCTGTGAGGAGGCCCTCCCATCTGGGGCCGTAGCCGGAAAGATGGGGTTCTCCTAACTGGTCGTTGACCTCGACCATTTGTTGTTATTAATTACGCCCTAACCATGTGTGGCCATTAACTGCATTCATCACATCAAAGTAGAAAACGTGAAAGTATTTTTATTCATATTCATTATAATGAAAATGTTTTACGCCCTGTGGGCGGAAACACAACTAAAATGTAAATCAAATGTTTAACGCCCCTTGGGCGGGAACCAACTGAAAATAAAATAGGATAAAATATGCTAAGGCTTTTGTGAGGCTGATAAGAGTTGGTGTAGATGGAGGCTAAGGAGAATTCACTTCATCTTCAGTGTCATCAGTCGGTGTCTCCGGATAATCTCTGTGTCCCCAATAGTGACGTCTATCTCTATCTTTGGGACGAGTCCTGGCCAATGGGGAAATGTTGGTGAGGTGATTTGAAGCCAACCTAGGAGGTGATGTCCGGAGCTCACGTCGCGGGGGCATAATATATTTAGAGTGATGAGTCGGACTGTCCTCCCCGTGTGATGTAAGGCATCCCCAACTGCTGTTTTCCCTAATTCGATCATGGTCTTGGTAATCCACGTACTCTTGCAGATGACCTTTTCGAATCAACTTTTCAATAGAGGCTCTTAACTGGATGCAAGCCTCCGCGGTGTGTCCTCTGTCATGATGGAAGTAACAGAAATTATTGGACTTCTACCACCCGTAGCTATCTCTCATCTCCCATGGAGGTTCTATGATTCTCTGTCTCCGAGCAGTGGCTAATATTTCCAATGTTCGTGCATTCAACGGAATTACTATCTGCTCTGATTTCTTCTCGTGACTTCTAGGCTGACTCTGGAGATCTTCTTCAGCCTTTCGCTTGTTCCTCTAGGGTGGCTTTAATACTTTATTTCCCTGGCCGGGTGCTCTTCTGGAGTGGGTGCCTCTTCCTGGATTAGGGAGAGTTTCTTTCTTTGAGATGTCCTTAGCATGCTCTCGGAGGGCAATACATCACTGCATCATTGTCAATGTCTCTCGCTGGACGTTGGTTACTTCATTTACAATCTCCACGAGTTGCCCCATAAGATTGCATAATGGCGCTTCCACCTCTCGTTGGAGTAGGTTTGTGATGGTCTCGTGGCTTTTTATGTTGACGGAGAATTATTGTATGAAAGCCTTCGTGAACTGGTGCATCATGGTAATGGAGTCCTCCGGGAGCTGATCGAACCAAGCCCGAGCTTGCTTGGTCAAGGTGCTTAGAAAGACTTTGTGGTACGCAACATCTGTCATCTCGTAGAGGTCTGCCTCCGCATGAACTTGTTCAAATGCTCCTGAGTATCTCCGGTTCCATTGTACTCCAGGAGGTTAGATGTCTGAATTCCCGGGGGTAGCCGCTCTGCCAAGATGTCCGGGATCAGCGGACTCCCATTCTTCAAAGCGGTAGCTTGTGGATGATGATGGATGTACAATGTTGCTTGAGTTCCCTTTATCGCGGGCGTCACTTCTTGGTTTTTGCTGCGTCCTTTATCTCATTTTCATTGTCCTTATGGGTCGAGGTCTTCATTGGTTGGCAATACTTGGTATAGGCCTCCCTTGGCTCCGACCACAACCTAATGCCTCAATGCGTTCCGTGTAACTTCTTCTAATTGAATTTGAAGAGTTTCCTTGGTCAGACAAATTTCTTCAATGGGCGGATCGGAGCACCTCTGGAGGGAGAAGACGACGCCCTTTTTTATTGCGGGAGTGGAAGCTCCCTTCCGGTGAAATGGTTGCTGGCCTCTCGCCGTCTTAATGGTCTCCTTTCATGCTGGTCTCCGGCCTCCTGGCCTGCAGCTTGAGGTCCGACTTTCTGCGCTGGTGATCGAGTTTGCATCTTTGCGTGCTTTGGTTGTTCCCACAGACGGCACCAAAATAATATTTTTTCAAGTAGTTCACCCAAGTCAATCAGGTTGACCAAAATCTCTTTCTAAGAGGGAAGTCTTCGAGCTTGTCCTCTTCCCGAGGGGGATGTTTTATCGTCTTCTGCTCTTGGAACTACTAACTCATTCGATTGAGAACTTGCCTATACACACACGCAAACGTTAGAGGGGCCCGGGGGTTGTCTGGGGAGGCCCCTCCAACGCTCAAGTCAACACGGTGAACGAGAGAAAATTAAGACAGTAAATGAATACTGAATGCGTAGAGAATAATTAATTATGAGTTAATTACTTACAATTTAATAGGAGGGACATTTTTATACTTGGGAGATGGCCCCGTGGTCCGTGTAGGGGAATTTGACCTGTGGGCCATTCCACGTAGGAGAAAACGACCGCTTGGGCCAAAACCCGGACTTCTCTTTGGGCCGATTTAATTATCAAGAGCCCATTAGGCAATTAATATTAAATAAACAAAATATAAAATAAATTATATTTAATTAAATTATGAAATAAAGTTTTTGTCCCCAACAATATGAAGTTGACGGGACTAATGTGTCTTAACGAGTCTTATCCTCTAGACGGGAGTATGAGTTTGAACGGGAATAGGCAGTGACGAAGTTACAGGGGGGCCAATGGGGTCATTGGGTCCCCATGAAATTTAAAAAAAACATAGGGTATCTTGGTAATTTCCTATATAACATTTAACAAAATTAAAGAACAGGAAATAATAGAACCAATCTTCAACTTATTCATTTTTTTCTCTCCTTTCCAATTGTGAATTTAGAAAAATCTTGGAGTCTTTGTCATTTTTTCCTTTTTCAAAATTTTGTACATTTATATTTGCTCCATAAATTTTGTATATTTTCTTTTAGCTCCACCAAAATTTTGTACATTTCCCCCCACATTTTCTTTTTGAAGTATTAGTGATGAAACTATTATGCAATAATTTTGAAATGTTATATGATATATTGACGTAATTATATTATGTTATTAATTTTTAAATATTAAGATGTAATAAATTGACTTTATCAAAATTAGTACTTATAGTTTTATTTTTAGAGTTGATGTATTGTATCGTACTCCCTCCGTCCTAATAAGATAGACCACATTTTCTTTTTCGTCCGTCCCAAATTATAGACTTGTTTCCTTATTGAGAGTATTAATTACACAATAATAGACTAAACTACCCTTATTTAATTCACTTTGTTTGAGACCAACAATGATATACTCCCATTTAATGCAAGGCCAAAGTAGGAACAATATGAAAAAAGATTATGATCACAATTATATTTACTGCATGTATTTTTTTAATCTATGTGAAATACTTTACTTTGCGTATCTTATTGGTGGGACGGAGGGAGTAATTTATTATTAATGTTAGTTGGGCCTCCTACACAAATTTCTAGCTTCGTCACTGGGTAAAGGTGTAAGGTGAGGTGTGGTGGGTGGGGACTCATCTGGGTCTTATACTTTCATAATGATTCGGGTTCTCGGGTGGGTGGTTCCGTCCCAGACCCGACCCACTAACTTTCCTAAATTTTTGTTCTTTTTTAATAAAAGTGGTTAATTTTTTAATAGTTAATTATATCATTCGTAATATCTTTTGTTCTTCTTTATTTCAAAAGGAATGTCTTTTGAATGGACTAAGAACTTTAGATTGACCCACTTTTCAAATTTTGGATATCACAACAGATAATTAAAACTTCAAAAGAAAGTGGTAGAAAGTAGGGATGGCAGCGAGATGGGTAGACGCAGGTATCCATCCGCCCAGACCCTAGTGGGACGGGTATGAGTATTTTTTTTTTGAATTTTGGGATGGGTATGGGATGAGAAGTTACTACCCATTTATTTACGGGCAGGGTATGGTTTTATCCCTCGGATACCCACCACTACCCGAACCCATTTAGATCTTAAAAATTTTTATTTATTTTTTTTATCTGACATTATACATTTCTTCATAGAAACACAACATAAATTTTTATTTTGTACAAAGAAGACATAAAGTTGTTGTTTATTTTGAACCTGTGATCATATCAACTTTGTTTTATCTTTGCCAAGTTTGATAAAACTATATGTCCGATGGTGTAGTTTTATAAATTAAATGATGTACTAATGTTGATTCTACAGTTTTAAGGAATATTTTGGTTATATTTGTATTTATGTGATGCTTTTGATTTAGTTTATGAATGATGATAGCTAGTAGTGACTTACAAAATTAAAATGATTAATTGTTATATTTATTAAGAATTTAACATATTAGCATTTTCTTATATAATAATTAGTTTTTGGTAGGGTGTCCATTTAATAGTTATCTAAATATTCATATAATTATAAGTTTTTATATAAAATAAATGGATTTTAGGCGGATACGGGTAATACAGGGGTATCATGAAATGGATTTGGGATGGGTAAGGATAATATATGTAGTTTCTTAATCGGGTTTGGGATGGGTACAAGTAGTATAAATATTATAGGGTTCGGGTATGGATAACCTTAAATTGGTGGGTATCCTACCCTTTGTCATCCCTAGTAGAAAGTTGATTTTATATTATTCGTACATAAAAATCAAATTAAAAATCGTGAAATACGTCACTAGATGATAAATAATTCGCAGTGTCGATTTTAAATCGAAGTGTAAATGTCTTCAACATCAACCATATTTTGAATCATGTTATGCATTTATTTTTATGTAGAAATTTAAAGTATGCAAAAGTTAAAATAGAAATAAGACATATATAATTTTTTTCAGGAAATAAGAAGTTATTATTATTTAAATAAGAAATATAGGATCAATAAAAATCCAATTTGTAGAAATATAATCCAGGAATACGAGAAAGCGTCAGGACATCGGATCAATTTGGAGAAATCAAAAGTGTCCTTCAGTGGTGGTTTGGAGATGGATGTTCAGCAATCTCTAGCGGCACGATTAGGGGTTTCACGAGTTGACAAACACGCGCTCTACTTAGGAATACCGGCGGTGGTAGGACGCTCAAAGAAATTTTTTTTGCGAAAGTGGTTGATAGAATCCGAAAAAAGTTAAAGGATTGGAAAAGGACGATATTATCAGCCGCGGGCAAGATGATCCTTATCCAGTCCGTGGCCCAGGCTATACCATCCTATTTGATGAGCTGTTTTATGTTTCCTACTACGGTATGCGATCAAATTGATTCTATCATCAACAATTTTTGTTGGGGACAGAAGGAGGAAAGACGGATCCACTGGAAAGCCTGGAATTTAGTTTGTCGATCAAAAAAAGATGGCGGGTTGGGGTTTAGAGACTTGAAGTGTTTTAATGAAGCAATGTTAGCCAAGCAAGGGTGGTGGGTGATTCAAAACGAGAGCTCCCTTCTATCCAAAGTCCTAAAACAACGATACTACCCCCGAAAAAATTTTCTCGATGCTACAATTGATCATAATCCATCATATACGTGGAGAAGCATTGTGGATAGCAGAAAAATTCTTCGGGGGGGGATTAGGTGGAATATAGGAACTGGAGAAAAGGTGAATGCTTGGGACGACCCATGGCTACCGGAACAACCATCGTTTCGACCCTTATCTCGACCAACCGTTGACACTTTGGAATATAAAGTGAGTGACCTCATTCAGACTGATTGTCGAGCGTGGGATTTGGAAGCAATTCATCATCTCGTCTCCCCGTCAGAGGCTCGGTCAATTCTCACTATCCCATTAAGCATGAATCAAACGGAGGACATGTTGATTTGGCATTTTTCCAAGGACGGTAAATATTCGGTTAAGTAGGGATATAAGATGGCGATAGCTCTAAAAGATAACACATCGCACTCCCCTACTTCTTCGGGCAATAATGCGGGATTATGGAAGTGGCTATGGGCGTTGACAATTCCGAATAAAGTTAAGATTTTCTTGTGGAGATGCGTGTATGGTATTTTACCTACTAAGGGAGCTCTCGTTCGAAAAGGCGTGTTCTCTGCGAATTATTTATCATCTAGTGGCATATTTCACGATACTTATTAGCCGCGGGCAAGATGATCCTTATCCAGTCCGTGGCCCAGGCTACACCATCCTATTTGATGAGTTGTTTTATGTTTCCTACTACGGTATGCGATCAAATTGATTCTATCATCAGCAATTTTTGGTGGGGACAGAAGAAGGAGGAAAGACGGATCCACTGGAAAGCCTGGAATTTAGTTTGTCGATCAAAAAAAGATGGCGGGTTGGGGTTCAGAGACTTGAAGTGTTTTAATGAAGCGATGTTAGCCAACGCAAGGGTGGCGGCTGATTCAAAACGAGAGCTCCCTTCTATCCAAAGTCCTAAAACAACGATACTACGCCCAAAAAAAATTTCTCGATGCTACAATTGGACACAATCCATCATATACGTGGAGAAGCATTGTGGATAGCAGAAAAATTCTTTGGGGGATTAGGTGGAATATAGGAACTTGAGAAAAGGTGAATGCTTGGGACGACCCATGGCTACCAGAACAACCATCGTTTCGACCTTTATCTCGACCAACCGTTGACACTTTGGAATATAAAGTGAGTGACCTCATTCAGACTGATTGTCGAGCGTGGGATTTGGAAGCAATTCATCATCTCTTCTCCCCGTCAGAGGCTCGGTCAATTCTCACTATCCCACTAAGCATGAATCGAACGGAGGACAGGTTGGTTTGGCATTTTTCCAAGGACGGTAAATATTCGGTTAAGTCGGGATATAAGATGGCGATAACTCTAAAAGATAACACATCGCACTCCCCGGCTTCTTCGGGCAATAATGCGGGATTATGGAAATGGCTATGGGCATTGACAATTCCGAATAAAGTTAAGAATTTTGTGGAGATGTGTGTATGGTATTTTACCTACTAAGGAGCTCGTTCGAAAAAGGCATGTCGATTGCGGGTGTTTGTACTAGATGCGGAATGACGGAGGAATCGGATGAACATGCTATACGGGACTGCATGTGGATGGAACTATTTTGGGCAGTATCACCTCTTCGATTACGATTTCCAGAAATTAGTCGAAGGGGCACTATTGGAGATTGGATCATCCTCATGAAGGAGCAGGGTGATACAGAGGGCCATACACTGTTCGCAATGCTCATGTCGGGAGCATGGTGTGCAAGGAATGATGCAACTTTTGGAAAAAATATGCATGATCAGTATCACTACTCACAGATGGCCACAAACCGCCTCTTTGAATATACTGAAGCAATGAAGAATCGTGCAAAGACGCTGCAAGAGGAAAGATTTGATCGATGGAAGCCACCGGATGCGGAGTATATAAAAGTCAATACAGATGCGTCTATTCGGGAAGGAGAAGGATCGGGGATCGGGGTTGCGATTCGGGACCACCGAGGCCAAATTGTGACAGCACTCTCACGGCTGATACACACGGAGTTCGATGTCACCATCGCGGAAGCTCTTGCTTGTAGGGATGGGCTGATGCTAGCTAGGGACTAGGGTTTCAAGAGAGTCATCATCGAGTCAGACAATATTATTCTAATCCTTCGGCTGCTACATCAGACAGACGACGTCACCTATTTGGGAAACATAGTTTCGGATATTTTTTTGCTTTTTCCTAGTTTCGATTCTGTCAAACCTAGTTTTGTTATATGGTCGGGAAACACTCTAGCCCACCACCTTGCTCATTTTTCTTTTGGTTTTTCTGATTCTGATCCAAGGATCGGGGACGTCCCTGATCACTTGGTGGACTTGGATGTTTCGGACATGATTCCTTGATTATTAATAAATATTGCTTTTCCCTTAAAAAAAAAGTAATTGTGATTTCCAAAAAAATATTATTTAAAATTCAGAAAGTATCAAATCGTAAAGAATCCGATATCCAATAAATAATATTTTATAATTATTTGTTTAAATTAAGAAAATATAAATTAGTTATCAAACAAAATTTATCTTAATCGTTAAATCTACCAAACATTAAAAGTTTGATAGATTTAACGATTAAGATAAATTTATACAATTGAATTGTTGAGATTTAACAAAATATAAAGTTTGTTGAGATTTAACGTTAAATCTATCAAACAATATCCAAAAGAAATGGAAAAGTCTAGAATCTCAACATGTGGAAACAAGCAATGGAGTAAATGTTGGGTTTGCTATACCACACGGGATTCGCGACAAAATGAAATATAAAATTTTTAATTTAATTAAAACAAGTGCATTCATCATAATAAAAATTAACCTCGTAGGTTCACGTAGCGATTGTAACGATCGACATTTTCATTATCATGTGAGAATACAAATTTTGATTCGTAAGTGATAAAAGGAAATTACCTCGTAGAGTCTTCTCTTTAGCGAAGATTAAGAGGGAATCAATTCCCGGATATGTGGCAATCACCTAAACTCCAAAAGCTCGCAATAGGGATTCAAACGTCTCCCCTCCAATCGAGTCCACCTTTTGATTGTAGACAGGAATAAATCTTTCGCTAGTAAAATTTATTCCGTTCTCGAATTGATAATGGACTAGAATATTAATTCCACAATCAACAACTAATTTAAGAATAAATTGTGTGGATTATCAATTAATTATTATCCACAACAATTGAAGATAAGTGCTTTGAGAGAAAAGAAAATGAGGAAGAAAAACAAAAGAACACTTTCAATGTTCAACTACTAGTTTCTTATTGTCATCCTTTTTTATTAAATAAAACCTCCCATGTTTTTATTAACTTAAAGAATTAATCACACTAACAAAATCATGGTGAGTTTCCCTTAATAAATGCCTTAATGACATTTTCTTAAACTTGTCACATAATATATCAACGCCACCATGTGGCATTTTTCATTTTTTTTTCTCATATATATATATATATCTACATACATATATATATATATGTAAAATTATATATCAAATATATATATAAATAAATCTTATTTATTTATTTATCTTCAATAATCTAGTGGGCTTCTATAATTAGGCCTACTTGATTATATATGGGCTTAGATTTCAAAGTCCAACTTATTAATTAATTATCAAAGCCCAAATTAATCAATCTAATTGACTAATTAATATATTCTATTCCTTTTGTTGGGATTTCTAATCAAATTATATTTAATTAGATAATCAAATTATTTAATTAAATATTTAATTCAACTATTGAATTAAATTAAAACCCTAATTAATTAATCTATATTAATTAATTGCATTCAACTATTGAATTCATCAATTTGAAAATGTCAACAACCAAAATTATGTATGACCCTTTTAGGTTCACAACTAACACTAGGCGGAGGCTTACAACTTTTGTAACTTTCAAATAAAATAATTTATTCTACTAATTAATCATATTAATTAATATACTTGAAATTAACTCTTTAATTTCAAGAACCTACAAATCATGGTAACATCTAGCAAGTAGCATGATTACCTAGTATTAGGTGAAATAACGAGTAAACCTATTTCAATTGCAATTGCATACATATACAATCCTTTCGACAACTAATTTCCGATTAAATATTGGGTATGGATTTATCGAAACCCAATTGATTTAATAACTGTGATTCCATTTCTAGTTCTAGTGATTCTTTTATGAATCAAATTCATCGTGCCTTGACCAAGGTCTTTGAATCACAAACTATGAAAACACAGGAAATTCCCTTATCAAAAGACAAGTGTTGAATTCTATGTTGGCCACAGACAAGCCTCCATGTACATCAGTGCAATACCCAAAATACCCCTTTGTGATTGTTAAGCAATCGAAGATAAATCAAAGTATTTGCGGGATAGACACGCGCCATCGCCGTGCCTCAAGTACAAGGATTAATCATATACTATTGCAATATGAAAATTCTTATTCGACAAACAAAGTTTCCATATAAGAATTTCCATTGGGTCATGTTCAGTGAACTTGTTCGCCAACAAGCACCCGCATATATGCATTTGCGTCTCAACGCTAATGTTAATGGAATGTAACATCCTCGTCTCACGAGCATGCATCATATACACAAGTCTTACGGGGTTATTCAATGTCCTATCTTGAAAAACCCATTGACTTGCAACTATTTTAAGATCAAAGCCTTAGAGGCATGTTCCATGATCGCCATCAAATGCGCAACCATACCCCACAACTTAAAATGATCTAAGGACTTTATCTATGAGCAATTAAATAATAAATGCAAAACATAAGATAAAGAAAATTGCCTTTGTATTAATATAATTCCCAATAAAATTATTTTTACAAGTAGGATAAATCCGATTCTAATTGAGTCTTTGGGCACCTTACTCTAACAATCTCCCACTTGCCCTAGTTCCAATTTCCCATGTATTTTAGGCCCATCTTCTCGAGATGTCCATCAAATACCTTTTGTGCTAAGGGCTTAGTCGGGTACGCTATATTTTCAATCAGAAGCGACTCGATCCACAACTACGTCGCCCTACCAATGATCTCTCCGATCGGTGGTATCGCCTCCTTATATGCTTGGATCTTTGATGAGATCTTGGCTCTTTTGTTTTGCGCTATAGCCCCGTTGTTGTCACAATAAATCATTATTGGATCAACTACGGATGGAACAACACCCAACCCTTGGATGAAGTTTCGTATCCAAACGGCCTCTTTTTCAGATCTCGATACAACTATATATTCAGCCTCTCATTAGTAAGTCTCCGCAAATCGTTTCTTGTTTAGAACTCTTCCAACTAACCGCTCCTCCATTCAAGGTGAATATATATCCGACATTGACTTTGAGTCATTTATATCGATCGAAAACTAGAGTCGTGAATCCCTCTAGTTTCAATTCTCCATTTCCATATATTAAAAAGATATCCTTAGTCCTTCTCAAGTATTTAAGGATCATCTTAACGGCCTTTTCAATGATTATCCCCTCGGATTAGATTGATATCCGCCGTGACACTCATAGCATGTGCGACATCGGCCTAAGTACATAACATTGCATACATTATGCTCCCAATAGCGGATGCATAAGATATGCGAGACATTCTTTCTCTTTCTTCAGGTGTCTCGGGAGACATAGCCTTAGAAAGTGAAACGCCATGACTCATTGATAGGTATCCTCGCTTGGATTCCTCCATGCTAAACCTTTTTAGCACTTTGTCTATGTACATTGACTGGGATAGTCCGATCATCCTTCGAGATCTATCTCTATAGATCTTTATCCCTAGGATAAAGGATGCTTCTCCCAAGTCTTTCATGGAGAACTGTTTAGACAACCAAGTCCTCGTTGATTGCAACATGCCTACATCATTCCCAATGAGTAGAATGTCGTCAACATAGATCACAACAAATGCAACTGCGCTCCCACTAACCTTCTTGTAGACACATGGTTCATCTGGATTCTTGTGAAAATCAAACGTTTTGATCATTTCATCAAACCGGATGTTCCAACTCCTCGAAGTCTGTTTGAGTCCATAAATGGATCTCTGGAGTTTGCAAACCTTTTGCTCGCTCCCACTGGATATGAAGCCCTCTGGCTGATTCGTGTAGATTTCTTCCTTAATATTTCCATTAAGAAAAGCAGTCTTCACATCCATTTGCCATATCTTATAATCATAATATGCTGATATGGCTAATAGCATCCGAATGGATTTAAGCATCACTACTGGTGAAAAAGTTTCCTCATAGTCAATTCCTTGGCTTCGAGTATAACCTTTTGCAACCAAACGCGTGCTTTGTAGGTTGCTACCTCTCCATCTACTCCAAGCTTCCGCTTGTAGACCCATTTGCGACCAATGGGAACAATTCCTGTGGTGGGTCCACAAAGGTCCATACCTTGTTGGAGTACATGGAATCCATTTCGGATTGCATTGCTTTTGCCATTTCTTTGAGTCAATGTCGACATTGCCTCTCCATAGCTTCTTGGATCATTATCCAAAAGGAGACCCTCTTCTTTGTTTTCTAACAAAAGGTTCGACCTCTCGGGCGCCCTTAAAACCCTTATGGATTTCGAAGAGGTTGTGCTTGAGGATGGTCCTTCAGCGGGCGTGTTATGCGCAGCAACATCCGGGAAATTCGTGGTTCTTGAATTTCTTCAAGTTCTACTACTCCACCATTCCTTTCGAGAAAGAAATTCATCTTCAAGGAAAGTAGCATTCCTCGAAACAAACACCTTTTATTCGAAGGATCGTAGAAATAATACCCTATAGACGTCTTGGATATCCCATGAATTTACATAAGATAGATCTCATATCTAACTTATCTCCCATTTTTGTTTCACATAAGCATCACACCCCCATACTTTGAGGTAGTTGTAGGAGGGTGTCTTGCCACACCACATTTCGTATGGTGTATTGGGCACGCTTTAGATGGCACCCTATTCAATAGGTATGCCGTCTCTAAGGCATAGCCCCAAGAATGAAAGAGGTAATGTAGTGAAACTCATCATAGATCGAACCATGTCTAATAATGTTCGATTCTACGCTCCAAAACTCCATTGAGTTGTGGAGTACCAGGAGGAGTCCACCGTAGGAGAATCCCATTCTCTTTTAAATAATCAAGAAACTCATTGTTCAAGTATTCGCCTCCTCGATCCGATCAAGAGTCTTAATACTACGACTGAATGTTTCTCCACCTCATATCTAAGCTCTTTGAACTTTTCAAAAGCTTGATTTGAGCCTCATAAGGTATACATAACCATACCTAGAATAATCGTCGGTAAAAGTTATGAAGTAGTGATAATTCCTCGTGCACTAACGCTAGTGGTCCACAAACATCCGTATGGATCAAATCCAACAGATTTTTGGCTCGCTCCACTTGTCCAACAAATGGTGATTTAGTCATTTTCCTTTAAGACATGATTCACATGTTGGAAATTTTTGCTCTCCCTAAGGTCGAGTTTTTCCGCCAACTTGTGTATCATCTTTTCGTAAATATGACCTAATCTAGCATGCCAAAGAGTGAAAGAACTATGATTATCTAATTTTCTTTTATTTTGTTGAATTGTGAATATGGGATTATGGGGAGCAATAGTGTACAAAAAATTCGCCAAATAACAAGAATATACAAATGCGAGAATCTTTGAAAATGGAACAACTTCCATTCTCAATGATAAATTTAAAACCTTCTCTATCCAAAACAAGAATAGAGATAATGTTTCTAATAATATCCAGGAACATAAAGACAATTGTTCAAACACAAATTGAGACCATTCTCTAAAGCTAGATAAACAAAGTCCCTACATCTAATGCAACAACTCTTGCTCCATTTCCCATTCTAAGGATCTGTCTCCTCTCTATCAAGTTTATCGCTTCTTGTCATTATCCGCAAATCATTGCAAATGTGTGAGCCACAACAGGTGTCCAATACCCAAGAAGCATCATTAACAAATAAGTTAACTTCAACAAAATATATACCTGAACGTTTCAGGCTCGCAAGGTACTCCTTGCAATTCCTCTTCCAGTGCCCCATTTTACCGCAGTTATGGCATTTGTCATTGGCTTGAGAATTAACCTTTTTCTTGCCAGTGTCATGTGTTTTCTTGTTGGGCTTAGTGGAACCCTTTCCTTTCCATTTCCTTTTCTTAGACTTTGCAGCCTTTGATCCGGAAGTGGATCCAACACGCAAGACATTCTTATCCTTTTTGATAGTGGATTGAGCCGTCTTTAACATGTTCACCAATTCAGAGAGACTAGTCTCCATGGAGTGCATGTTAAAGTTGACAACAAATGTGTCAAATGAGGGAGGCAGAGATTGCAGCAAAAGGTCCACATAGAGTTCATTGTCCATAACGACTCCAAGGGACGAAAGCCTTTCAATGAGAGCTATCATCTTCAGCCCATGGTCTTGGACTGAAGAGCCCTCAATCATACGACATCTGAAAAGGTCTTTCGATATCTGATATCTCATTTGCCTGGTTCTTTCACCATACAACTCTTGTAGGTGAATGAGGATCTCAGCAGCATGATCTAGACCCTCATTCTATCTCTGCAGCTCATTTGACATTGATGCTAACATATAGCACCGAGCCTGGAGATTGTCATCTAAATGATGAAGATATTCTCTATAGGCATCGGTGCCTTATCCTCGGGGAGGTGGAGGAGGCACTTTGTCAAGTACATAAGCCCTCTTCTCCGATGAAGGACAATTTTAGGTTTCTCAACCAATCGACAAAATTTGGGCCAGTTAATTTGTTTTGCTCAACTATGGATGCAAGTGAATTTTTAGCCATTTTTAGTAGAGATATCTACAAAAATAAACGAAGCAGAAAATGAGTAAACTATGGAAAATATATTCATTCAATATAAGGTCTTTAATATTAAATGTCTCCCACTATTTTATTCAGATTTTATTAACCCCATAATAAAATTCAGAAAATCAAATTTTCTTAGTGGGCTTGAAGCCCAATAGAAATATTCCACACCCCAATTTTATGAGCGCATGAGATATTTCCATTGGTAGTCAACTCTTTGACAATTGTATCAATTATACAACCCTCAAGATTATTTTGCCTCACGTTTTCCCATATACCCCAATTTTATGAGCCTATATGGTACTAAGCGTCAAACATAACCCATCAAACCTTTGTGTAGATGGAACATCAAAATATCCCACGACTCGTGGCCAACATAAAGACGAGTCCATCCCACAAACATCTCAATGCTTGGTAGGGATCACAGCTTTCCACACAAGGCCACTCCACGACTCATGGCCAGTGACAAGTGTGGTAGCAAGATCATGTCGTCTACCTTTGATGGAAGACATGGAACGATTTGTCCAACATAGCTTGTCCATTTTGTTTGATATGGAATTAATTAAAATTAAATTCCTTATTAAGTTTCAAAAACTTGGGGTTTTCTTTTCAAGACCTCATCAACCTAATTACTAGGTGGGTTTTTATTTAAAGCAATTCATCATATGAGCGCAAGCAAAAAGCATTAAATAAATCTAACATGCATCCTATGCAAAAAAGGATGATCATGGTAGGATTTGAGCCAAAAATGGGTCAATGGTCAATCTAAGGGATAAAATAAATAGAACTACTTTAATTACATTTTATTAGTGTACCCATACACACATGGGCCTTGAGTCTCATATTCTATTACATTTGTAAAAATCTACCCACACAGGCGTGGGCCTTTTGCATCGAACGCCCTCCAATTACAATAAATGGAAAATCTTACCACATAGTCTACTCTTAATGCAAAAATTTAAAGAACTTACAAAAATAGAATAAGAGACTCGCAGTTCCCAAAAACCCAAAGAAATAAAACACATCCAATTACATTGGTCATAGGCTCATGATCATCCCTAAATAAATCATGCTAAAACATCCATCACATGAATTTAAATCATATAAATTTATCAATTTTGTGTGTTAATTTAATTTTGGGATAAATCGTATTTTAATTATTCATAAAAACAATTTTTATTAATTTTGAAATTAACAATTAAATTTAAAAAATTGAATAAATCAAAAGCAAAACTTTAAACATTTGAATTACGATAGAATTACATTTAACCTATCGAAAATCAAAACTAAATCTCAAGTATACGGACTGCCGAAAAGATTTAATAAGAAACAATTTTCTTAATGTCAAATTTCCTTCCAACTAAATTTAAAAACGCTGCCTTGTTTCAATGGTATAATTTCAAACATTAAATTATATAAAACAAAACTACAAAGTTGAAACACACCAAATCAACATGTTACAATTAACTCTTTTCGGCAGTAAGCCTATTTCCAAAATTTATCCCACATCAAATCATAAAACATTTTCATCACACACAAAATAATTATTAAACCACATTTTAATAAGTATAACATGCTTATCAAATAAACATCAAATGAATCAAAATCTGATAACGAAAATGCAAATTGTGGCTCTGATACCACTGTTAGGTTCGCTATACCACACGGGGTTCGCACAGCGGAAATATAAATTTTTTAATCTAATTAAAACAAGTGCATTCATCATAATAAAAATTAACCCCGTAGGTTCACGTAGCGATTGTAACTATCGACATTTTCGTTATCATGCGAGAATACAAATATTGATTCGTAAGTGATAAAAGGAAATTATCCTCGTAGAGTCTTATCCTTTTAGCGAAGATTGAGAGGAAATCAATTCAGGATATGTGGCAATCACCTAAACTCCAAAAGCTCGTCAATAGGGATTCAAACGCCTCCCCTCCAATCGAGTCCACATTTTGATTGTAGACACCGGAATAAATCTTTCGCTAGTAAAATTTATTCCGTTCTCGAATTAATAATGGACTAGAATATTAATTCCACAATCAATAACTAATTGAAGAATAAATTGCATGGATGAATAATTATCAATTAATTATCCACAACAATTGAAGATAAGTGCTTTGAGAGAAAAGAAAATGAGGAAGAAAAACAAAAGAACACTTTCAATGTATTTCTTCTTTAAGAATCACACGGCAGCTACTAGTTTCTTATTGTCATCCTTTTTTATTAAATAAAACCTCCCATGTTTTTATTAACTTAAAGAATTAACCACCCACTAATCAAAATCGTGGGGAGTTTCCTTAATAAATGCCTTTAATGGCATTTCCTTAAACTTGTCACATAACTGCCAAGCATGTGTCAGTGTACAAACGCCACCATGTGGCATTTTTCATTTTTTTCTCAAGTATATATATAATTCTCCTCTAAAATTTATCTCCAATAGAAATTCTCTCAAACAGAAATTCTCCATCTACATCAACCTCTCCATCGACGACTTGATGAAGACGCAGCGAAGAGGCAAAGGATCGACCGCTTTATGCTTACAATACAACCTTCTTTCGCACCGACCGTCTCACCAACACTACCACCATATTTTTTTAACCAATTTACTGACTGTGAATCGGTCCTGGGAAAACATTTTATGGCGTTGGGATAGTTGATCATGTTATTAAACATTACACCGCTTCTCGGAATAGATAAATTGCCGTGTTAAGGAGGGATTATTTTAGCAAATTCTGGGCATATATAATGTTATATTTTATGTAGGTTTTAATTGGGGGATCGTTGAATGAGATATAATTGTGGGGGCATGTATATTTGATTTGGAATCATGTGAACTTAGATATAAAATTCTGTGTGTTTAGGTATATAATAATGTGTTTATGGTTTATGTGTTGCATTTCCTTGCTCATTTGCTCCTTTGGATGATGTGAACTTAGATGTAGAATTGTGTGTGTTTAGCTATAACTCGTGTGTTTAGTTATAGAATTCTCGTGGTGTGTATGTATATTTGATTTGGAATCATGTGAACTTAGATATAGAATTTAGTGTTTAGCTTATAGAATTTTGTGTATCACTGCTTGTGCAAGATTGACACAGCTTTTTGACCCGAGTCCGATAAATTGAACAACTCACATGGTAAGATCGTAATTAATCTCATTGTTTTTTCAAATCTTTTCGTTAATTACCAAGACCCTAATGTATAGTGTGTTTCAGTTTTTCTTCCCGATTTGTAAGAGCGAGCACATCTTTCTCGGTGACCTTGATGTCAAGAGGTTTAACCGCCATATTTCCATAACTCGTCTGGCTTGCAAAGCTCGCCGAGAAATATGGAGATTTGTCGGGCAAGTTGGTGAGCTTTTTTTTTGCTCAATCGCTGGTAATGTTATTTTTTTATCGCCTAAATTGTGTTCTAAGGTATTAGAATTTGTGTACAAGATTCAATCAAACATTTGTCCGGGGTTGTTATGTTTTTATCAAAGATCTATATGTCTTGGATAACATATCAGAATGGAATTATGTGTTTTAGTTGTAGAATTATGTGTTTTTATTCCGTGAATAATGTTTATTTAGTAATAAGCACAATGTTTTTCAAACCAATGCATCAGATATATACATTAAAGTATTTTTCTCGTGGAATTTGAAATTTGAATGGGAAAAGTTCAAGACTACAAATAAATTATTTGATACAATACAAGCCACCCATACACACACCCTGCCAACCCCACCCCAACCTCACATGTTTTTGGATTTTATAGTGATCGTAGTTAAAGATATGGGAAGATAATTTTTGAGTGCGTAATGAGTGTGTTTATATAGTATGTAATCAGGTGTATTTAAGTTTGAAATTATGCGTAGTTAGTTAGATGATATGGTTAATTATAATATATAGTCTACTTAAGTTTGAAGTTGTTTTCCATGGTATATTTTGCAGGTCTGATGTTTTTCAAACTACTGAGACTAAACGCCGCCCGCAAATGGCTAGTGGTTGTCCTGGGAAATTCACCCCCGCTCTGATTTTATGCATGCTTGAGAGATACCACAAACAAAGTTGATTGTGGTATATATGCCATGCAGGCATGGAGAGCTGGCACGGTGGGTGGCACCAAGGGATGGGATTATGGTTTGAGAAGAACATAATGCGTCTCTCAACTGCCTAACTTACACACGAAGTACTCACCAAAATAATCCTCCACCATAGCAAATGGCTGTGAGGATAGATGTTTGGAAGAAGCCAAAGTTTTGAATCCAAAGATCGATTGTAGTTTTATTTTAAATAGAAACGAGTATGCACTGCGGCTCACCATTTTTGTATAGTTAGTTTACTATCGTTGGTGTTTTTTGTCTTTGGGAGCCATTTGCATATGATTTAGATGGTTTCTGAATTATGGATATGAATGGTTCAGATTGGCGTTTTCTCTTAATCAATATAAATTTGCATTTTTCACGTTCATATGGTGAATGTTGTTATACAACGTTAATATTGTATTGTAGTTATTACATTGTATGTGTTTACACAAAATTATGTCTGATTAAGATCTACTAACCCAAAACTATATACACATTATTATATAACTAAACACACATTATTCTATTGCTAAATACACATGATTCCAAACAAGTATACATGTTCGCACAAAAAAAAAAAGATTACTATTACTAAACAAACATTATTGCAAAACTAAAAACACATAATTCTACATCTAAAAACACATAATTCCAAACCAAAATATACATGCACGAAATAACAAAAAAGGCTATTACTAAACAAACATTATTGCAAAACTAAAAACACATAATTCCAAACCAAATATACATGCTTGCACAAAATAACAAAAACAATATGATATTACTAAACAAACATAATTACATAACTAAAAACACATAATTCTACATCTTTAAACACATAATTCCAAAACATACGTTTATTGATCTTGATGTTGTCATTGAAGGCGATGTGTGGGTAAAATAATGTGTAAATAGGTGTGATATTGTATGTTTACATTATGTAAACAAATCATAAATCCTCGTTCTTGAATTTTCTTTAGTGCTTCTTTAACATCAAGCCACTACACAAACCATAATCCTTATAAAATTGTATTCATGCCTCCAATGTATGGAAATGCATGTTGGCACGAGAGATTTTTTCTCGCCAACCTCCTCGGATCCAATATTTAGTTGATCCGTGAGATTTCGAGCCTCGACAACGGAACGTAACTGATCTTGACCGCAAAACACAATATTTAGATATTAAAACAACAAATTCTCAATACTATTTACACTGCATTTTAAATGTATCGTGTAAATCCATATTTGCTTAACATGAACATATGGTGCAAAATTGAACTCACCAATATTTGTTGTATAAGTACACATATTTAATGCCATTTGTGTTCATAATTAATACTTTAAACATATATTAGATGCATTGTTAATAGCAAAAACGTATTTAGGAATACATTATATGTGAGACACTATATATTAGAATCTATATGTACTACATATATTTCATTCTAAATACACACATTTGAGACACTATACATTTCATTAATACCAAAACACACATATGTACGTAAGCTATTTCTGATATATTATAGGTGATACACATTTTTCATAATAAATAACGATTCTAGACACTATATACACATTTCATTAATACTAACTAAAACACACATATGTACGTATTATATGTGTTACATTATATGTGATACATATTTTTCATAATAAATACACAAATTCAAAACACTATACAGATATCATTAATATTTTAATCTAAACACATGTTTTCAAGATATAATATACACAGTTACGTATTTGCAAAGCTATATGCACGTAATTACAAAGCTATATATACAGTAATTAATTTGAGAATTTTTTGATTGTTCAACATTACATGCATTCAACCTCACATTTTTGCTTGAATGAATTGGTGTCAAATATTACCTTGTTGGGATTTTGTGGATGGGGTATCCTCAGATGGTGACATTGCAATACTGATCCTGCTGATGTGGATTTTTGGTGTTTTTGATCACGAGAATATTTGTTGGTTCGATTTTTGCATAGGATTTCGTGTTTTTTATGTTGTTTTGATCGTGGGAGAAGACGATGATGAATGGCTGATATTTGACGCTGGAGAAGACGTTGCTTTGATCGTGGGTTTTTTTTCTGGTTTTGGACGATGCTTTCACGTTTGGAAGAAGAAGATGGTGATTATGGTAAGATTCTATTCCTTGATTTTAGGAAAATAGTTATTTGGTTGATTTTAACATTCCAATTGTACCCATATTTGGTCCCCACTATTTTTTAATTACTCTAAAATGCCATTAAATCCTAGCCTTTTATTTTATTTGGCTGAAGGTGTAGATTGAGTCTCATGTTCCTACCTATAGCTATGGTCTCAGAAAGATCTCATCCTCTATATATATATATATATGTAAAATTATATATCAAATATATATACAAATAAATCTTATTTATTTATTTATCTTCAATAATCTAGTGGGCTTCTATAATTAGGCCTACTAGATTATATATGGGCTTGGATTTCAAAGTCCAACTTATTAATTAATTCTCAAAGCCCAAATTAATCAATCCAATTGACTAATTAATATATTTTATTCCTTTTGTTGGGCTTTCTAATCAAATTAGATTTAATTAGATAATCAAATTATTTAATTAAATATTTAATTCAACTATTGAATTAAATTAAAACCCTAATTAATTAATCTATATTAATTAAATGCATTCAACTATTAAATTCATCAATTTGAAAATGTCAACAACCAAAATTATGTGTGACCCTTTTTTAGGTTCACAACTAACACTAGGGAGGCTTACAACTTTTGTAACTTTCAAATAAAATAATTTATTCTACTAATTAATCATATTAATTAATATACTTGAAATTAACTCTTTAATTTGAAGAACCTACAAATCATGGTAACATCTAGCAAGAAGCATGATTACATAGTATTAGGTGAAATAGCGGTAAACTATTTCAATTGCAATCACATACATGTACAATCCTTTTGACAACTAATTTCCCGATTAAATATTGGGTATGGATTTATCGAAACCCAATTGACTTAATAACTATGATTCCATTTCTAGTTCTAGTGATTCTTTTATGAATCAAATTCATCGATGCCTTGGCAAGTCTTTGAATCACAAACTATGAAAACGCAGAAATTCCTTATCAAAAGACAAGTTTCAATCTATGTTCCACGCAGACAAGCCTCCATGTACATCAAAGTGCAATACCCAAAATACCCCTTTGTGATTGTCAAGCAATCTAAAGATAAATCAAAGTATTGTAGGATAGACACAAGGCTTCATGCCGTACTAAAAAGCACGAGGATTAATCATGTACTATTGCAATATGAAAATTCTTATTTGACAAACAAAGTTTCCATATAAGAATTTCCATGGTCATGTTGATGAACTTGTTCGCCAACAAAGCACCCGCATATATGCATTTGCGTCTCAACGCTAATGTTAATGGAATGTAATATTCTCGTCTCACGAGAATGCATCATATACACAAGTCTTATCGGGGGTTATTCAATGTCCTATCTTGAAAAGCCCATTGACTTGGAACTATTTAAGATCAAAGCCTTAGAGGCATGTTCCATGATCGCCATCAAATGCGAACCAACCATACCCCACAACATAAAATGATCTAAGGAGTTTATATATGAGCAATTAAATAATAAATGCAAAACATAAGATAAAGAAAATTGCCTTTATATTAATATAATTCCCAATAAAATTGTTTTTACAAGTAGGATAAATCCAATTCTAATTGGAGTGCGGACCACTACTCATCCGAGTTTAAAAATGCGAGAAAGAAGAAAGATTTTCTATCGAGAGAAAATATTGCTTATTTTTATATATCGTGTATCGTTGGAAGTACTTATAAACAAAAGCTGTTGGGTTCGCTATACCGCGGGGTTTAACGCAATGAAATTAAAAAATTAAAACATGCATATAAGTTATACATAATAAAAGCCGGGTTCACATAGCGATTTAACGATCGCGCGAATTTAAGCGGTAAAAACCAATGATAAGGATTTTACCTAAAGAGCTTCTTTTGAAGAAGATGTAGAAGGAATCCAAATTCCACGCAGCAGGTAAATCCTCGAATCACAAACTCACGAGAGGTCCAAGCGTCCCTCCTCTTGATCAGACGATGGATGGTAGCACCATTATAAATTTTGCTAGTAATTTATAACTCGTTTCTATGTTCAATCTCAAATTTGGAGTGAACACCAATCCTTAATTCAACCGGTGAAATTAAGAATTGTTGTTATGTAGTTAAACCAAGAAGGGTTCTTGATTTTTCCTACGAAGATGAAAGAAGAAGAAAGACTTAGAGAGAAAGAGGGGTTAGGCGTTTTTCTTAAGAGAGAAGACACCTACAAAATTTTATTTGTTTTGTATCTCTTATTCTTCTACTGATTGTTAAAGATACTTATATGATTCATCCTATGTTCATAAAAGTGTCCAGGTTCAAAACCTAAAATCAGTAGGAGAATATTATAGGATAATCTCAATTGATCCTACGATATCTTGCCATATCCCGGATAACCCTTATCCGGATATTCACAAGAAAATCCTCCATCTTTTCTTTCTTTCAAATTAGCCAGATGGGCCTATCCTTATGGGCTTAATTTAATTAAAAAGGTCCATCAATTAATTTTAATTAATTGATCCAGCCCATATTTAATTAATTTGATCAAATCAATTCCATCTAGCCCAAATAAATAATCCAATTATTTATTTGGCTATATTTAACTATTAAATATAGTCTTTTCATAAAATTAATTGATCTTATCAATTAAATTATTTTTCACTCTAAAGACTTCCTAATCTAATTAGGTCTAATTAAATAATCTAATTATTTAATTAAATATTTAATTTAATCATTGAATTAAAATCAAACCACAATTAATTAATCTCTATCAATTAATTGTATCCAACATTTTGGACTAATTTTCGATTGAAGAAATGACACCAACCATTTTGTGTGTGATCCTTTAGGTTCACAACTAATGCTAGCAGTAGGCTTACAACTTTTGTAACTTACGAATAATAATTATTCAATTAATTAATCCAATTAATTAATACGTTTTGAAATTAACTCTTTAATTCCAAAAACTATAAATCATGGGAACATCTAGCAAGTAGCATGATCATCTAGTAATAGGTGAAATAGCGAGTAAACCTATTTCAATTGCGGTTGCATACATGTACGATCCTTTCAATATCTAATCTCCCGATTAAATCTTGGGCATGGATTATAAGTCGAAACCCAATTGATTTAATAACTCTGATTCCATTTCAAGTCTAGTGATTTCTTTATGAATCAATATTCATCATGCTTGGCAAGGTCTTTAAATCACAAACTACGAAAACACGGAGATTCGCTTGCAATAAACAAGTGTCGAATTCTATGTTGACCACCGATTAACCTCCATATACACCGGTGCACGACATCCAAAATATCCTTTATGATTGTCAAGCAATCGGAAGATAAATCAAAATATTACGGGATGTACATAAGGCTACTTTATCGTGCCTCAAGTCTAAGGACTAATCATGTACTATCGCAATGTGGAAATTATTAATTCGATAATAAATATTCTAGTTAAGAATTTCCATTGGGTCATGTTCGATGTGTCTTTGTTCTCTAAAAAGCACCGCGTATATGCATTTGCGTCACGACGCTAATGTTAATGGAATGCAACATCCTCGTCATACGAGCATGCATCTATGCACAAGTCTTGCGGGGCACATTCAATGTCCTATCTTGAAAAGCCCATTGACTTGGAACTAATTTAAGATCAAAGCCTTAGAGACATGTTCCATGATCGCCATTAAATGTGTGACCATGTCCCATAGCTTAATATGATCTAAGGACTTTATCAAACTCACAATTAATAATATTAAATGCAAAACAAATGATAAAGAAATGCCTTTATTAATATGATTCTCAATAAAATTGTCTTTACAAGTAGAATAAACTCCAATCTAATTGGAGCGTCGGGACACTCTACTCTAACAAATGCAACATTTCTCCAAAGAGTGTTTTAAGTATAAAGACATATATTTGCTAAATTAAAAGATTTAACTGTTTCGCGAATCACATAATGTGATTTCGAAAATCTGATTGTTAAATCTGTTATATTCACATAAATCAATTTACTTGTACAATCATTGATTGATAGTTGTATATAGAAAATATGCCATGGGTACCGGTTATAAAATTAAATTATTACATCAAAAGAAACTTCCTGATTTGTTTCCTCTAGAAAAAAATATTCCTAATTTGTACCCTTGATTTTTGGAATTACTTTTTATTTTGTAGAATCCTTGATTGATAGGTGTATATGGAAATATATACATTGGGATTGCCACGTGGATAAAAATATGAAACATTGACACGTGTATCGAAGGCGATAAGTGATGACATATGACAACTTTATTTTTTCTTTAAGTATATAAGGTTAATCATACCGAAAAGGAGAGAGTTTATGATTTATGTTAATTATTATAATAGTTAATTATCAAACTCAGTTTCTTTTTTATTTAATTAAGATAATAAAATCAATCAATATCAATTAAATTAAGGAGGATAATATTCCTTTTTTTTTTTTTTATTAAGTGGAGTAGTGGTTGGGAGTAGTGGTTGGAGGGAGATGATAAATTTCAAAGAAACTGAAAAATATATGGTTCGAACCTTGATCAATACCCTTACAAAGGATTAAAGATACCACTTGAGCTACAAGCTTTGGAGGATAATATTCCTAATAAAACTCATTACTAGCTATATAATATTTTATTTTTTGGTTTTAATACCTATATAATTAACGAGTGATGAGTCCATCCTCATCATTAAATAGGTTTAGGACTTTAGGAGTCCTTGATTAATTATACTTCCATCCTATTTAAAGGAGTCTGCAAGTTGTCATACTTAACTTCGTCACACACAAAACCTGTCTTGAGTTTTTTACTCTCATCCGCAGAGCCCTTTGTTTTTCATCTCCGTTCTTACGATATCCTTCTTCATCGCTTCAGGTTTGTCGAATTACTCACGTTTTGTTGAATTTTTGTGCTGTTTAGATTTCCCATATAGTAATTTATTTTTTTCTTCTGTGGATCGTGTGATGAGAATTTGCAAGTTATATTTTGTTCGATTGCTAGGTTTGGTGTGCGTTTCTGATGCGTCTTTTGTAGAATTTACACACCTTTGTCTAAATTGTTATAATCTAAGTTATACGATGCTCTATTGCTTTGAGATTGAATATTTGAGTTTAGCATCAAGAATTGAGTTTTCCTGGTTAATATACTATTAAGAATTGTTTGATGACAAAATATCAAAGTAACAATTTCTAAAACAAATATCAACCAAGGAGGATAATATAAAAACTTTTATAACATGTGAGATAAAAAACTAAGTTTTCTACCCACTTTTTGGTTCTTTTACCCAAATACCCTTGATATTTTATCTCTCATATTTCTCTCTCACATTAATATACTTTCTTTATTTTCAGATTTTTAACACAAGTTTTAGTTTTTTAAAACAAAATCAGATTTTTGTAAAATCGTTTATTATAAAAAAATTGAAAATAATTTTAGTTTTTATTATTTTATAATTTCAAGATACTTTAAAAAAATGGAAAATATTCTCGAAAAAATGGAAAATATTTTGAAAAAGTGTGTATTTTTTTTTAAAAACCATTTTCATATTTTTGATTCTTTTTTTGTTTTTAAACAAATTATCGTGTTTTTTTATATTTTAATATTTAGAATTGAAATTTTTGAATCTAAGATGTCTTGTGCACGATATATCGTGTCTATATTGAACACGAGCACAATATCGTGCCTCGGTAAAAAATTAGGCACGATATATCGTGCCTTATATTGGCACGATATCGTGCCTCATAAAAATTAGGCACGATATCGTGCCCTATATTGAAGTGCGATATCGCGCCATTAAAAATTGGGCCCGATATCGTGCCCAATATTCATGCCCAATTTTAAATAAGGCGCGATATATCGTGCCTCGATTAAAATTAGGCACGATATCGTCCCAATATTCGTGCCCAATTTTAAATAAGGCGCGATATGAGTATACGATTTTATACATAGTGTGTATTTGAGGGAAAGTGTACACAATTTTCAAGGAAAGCATTAATTGCATCAGTTTCAAAAATTCAAAATTCATAAAACACCAACTTAACTTGAAGGGGCAATTTAGCCAATTTGGGTAGAAAATAGTTTTGTTATCTTGGTGGGTAGAAAAAGTCCCACTATCCATAGTGGGTACTTAAAAAATTGCCCCTAAATCTAATTAGTAGCTATGTATCTAGTTAACTGCTGAATCCACATCAATAAACAGCTTTAGGAATCTGTGATTCCAAAAAAAAAAAAAAAAAAAAACCTTATCACACACAAAATCTCACTGAGTTTTAGGCCCTTGTTTTCATCTCTGTTCTCTGGCCTCGCGATATCCTTGTTTCTCTAATTAATCAGGCTTGGATGAGTTCTATACTGTTGAGATTTTTCACATACTAGTTGCATGATGTTGTCGTGTATCACATTTGCTCTATTACAGTGTTTCATTGTTTTTTTTTCCGTGATTGTGTTTTTCTTTTAACAAAGAAACAGATAAATAGTTGGTTTATGTAGATTATGTTTTGTAGTTGTGATTCTTTTTTTCGTCATTCATAGTAATTAAATAGGATACTTGTGTCATTAAATTGCACTTGGGAATTTTTTTGACGTTGTGATTATCTTTGTTTTTGCAGCAGGCAGTATGGTTCTTGAATGTTTTACTTGGATCCTTCACCTTTTTAAGAAAATAAAAGGTGATCCTGAATCTGATGATGCCAATATTGTGGTCAATGAAGAAATTTCGAGACAAAATGATTATCAATGGCCAAGAATTTATAAGAAATGGCAGATGTTGACTTCATGGTTTCATAACAAAGAGGACCGAAACAGGGACTCCCAACTAATTCTTCGCTATATTGCTTTTACTGCTCGTTGTCCAAAGATTTCCATTATTGATGCAAAATCTGGAAAAGAGTGTAAGGCTAAGGGACTAAAGGCATTTGTACGTGCTAAAGTTATAAGTTGCTACAACGGATTAATCGTGTTAACTTCTCTCTATCCTTCGCATCAACATATTGTTTTCAATCCTCTATCAAATCAAATAATTAAAAGAATAGGTCCTTATTTTTCGGGAGGTTTTATATGTGGTTTTTTCTTCCATCCTTTCGCCAAAGAATATAGGATTCTCATTGTGCGGAAAACATCAAAAGTTGATCGTTTTGAGTATCATCTTTATCTATTCGGATCCAAAACATGGAGGAGAACTGCCAATCCCTATTTTCATTGCCGGCCTTTAGCTTATTATGATGTGGAAGGGGTTAATGGTAACCCATCAATTGTCAATGGAGCTATGCATTGGTATGTGGGTGAAATCATGATTTTGACATGATCAGTGAAGATTTCTGTTGCATGCCTTTTCCAGGAGGCGATACAGATAAAGACTCGTACAATCAAAAACTTTTGGTAAATGAAGATCGTTTATGTTGTTTCTCTACGAGTTGTCAAGTTTCAGAAATTAATGTATGGATTTTGGAAGACTATGCAAATTGGACTTGGAATCGAAAGTACACTATTAATATAAATTGGAACACGATCAAGTATCCATTCAGAGCTGGTTTAAGTGTCTATGGAGCTGCTTCTTCTGTGAGAGTTATTAGCATCCACAAAGATGAGGTGATTTTGTTTTGGATGTATAGAGGAATGTTTTCCTATGATTTATGTCTTAATACTGTTAAGAAAATTCAATTGAGGAAGTGTGCAGAGTTTGATGAATATCTTAGTGATTATGATAGGTCATGTGGTTTTCTGGCTTACACTAAAACCACAACTGACTTCTGATTTCTGAATGGTTTGTTTTGATTTATAAAGTTATTTATATTGATTTTATCCGATGTTTACATGGAAATGAGTATGCGTATTTTCTTTTTTCTGAAGTTTGTGGATGCTGCTATTTAATTTGATTTTATAGACTGACTCATTTTTTTTTTATTTTTTTTCATTTTTTGCATGTCTGCAATTCTATTTTCATAAAAAACTAGTAAACCACCCGTGCGATGCACGGTCTGTATATATTAAAAACTTAAATATTAGAAATTAATGTATAATTTATTTCAATAAAAAAATATGAAAAATTATAAACAAACATTTGTATGGATTATATTGCTAAATTAATCCTTAAACAAATTCAACAAATAATTAAAATTAAATATGGAATTTATAAGTACCAATAACAATATTTTTATAAATTCTGGAAAACCTCTTTAAATACAACATTATCCGTTGAATTGGTAGACTTATTATCACTATCACATATCAAAATTTTCGAGGCCTTTTGGATTCGTAACTCTCTAGAAACAAAGAACATACAACCGACCATGACTAAACACGGGCTTTTTAAGAGAAGTCCAACATTAGACAATGATTGACCCTGACTTTTGTTGATGGACATTGCGTAAGACACCACCAGTGGGAACTGCCATAGTTGAAATTTGAATGGAAGTCTTGGATCAGAAGGCGTCAATGACATTCTGGGAATAAGGACCTTACGACCAAGATTGCCGCTTGTAAGAATTTGTCCTTCCAAAATATGGTCCCCAAGTTCTTGTAATAATCAATCTAGTGTCGTTGCATAACCCAATGAGAATGATCTATATTGCGTAGCAACATAACAAGAGCTCCAACCTTCAAATGTAACTCGTGATTGAACACCAACATTTAATCCCATTTAAAAATTCGCGCGTGAACATCATTCAAAAGATCAAGATTTCTATCGAATGACACGTGAATCAGAGCTCAAATACAATATTCCTTCAGAATTGTTCATTGAAACCATATATTCATTTATTGATTAAACAACATCAAGAATTGGAGCCAGTATTGCCCTCTGTTCAAAATATGAACTGTTATTATCATTGTTTCCAAAGCGGATATGTACTCTTCACAATCACGCAATCGGATCGATGAAATCTTTCAACAAAAACTCATCGGAATATTAATTATAGCACACCCATCATTTGGTTCTCCAATTTTTCCATCACCTATCTTTGCAATCCAATCAACAAACCATTTCAAATCTT